>CM076579.1:397577416-397986155 GCA_034641835.2 Pinus albicaulis | reverse complement strand
TTCTTCCATTTATGAAAATCACTTTCCCATAGTTAAAAACCCATTTTTCTTTATAAAACCCAAAACCCGCTTATCCAAACTTTCAACTTAAAAACTTGAAGTCACGTGTTTAATATTTTAATGGGTTGATTGAAAGACTGATTGCGCAATCACAATCGGAGAAATCAAATGGGTAGATCAAAAAGACCCGCATCAAAGTTCCAATGCGATTGGGTCTCGTATGTTAAAAGTTTCCCCCGCCCCTGTTTCACATGACTTCCCCCGGGACCAAGTGTTAAGGACCCCGGGTGCCAATCGCAATCGCAATGTTTCACCCCCGATTTCCGATCCCCGATTCAATTCCCACCATTGATCTGAGTTTTAGATCAACGGTCCGCGCATAATCGCGTCGCGTGATTCAATCGCTCCATCTACTCGCTCCCCCCCCCCGATTGCGCTCCTCCGATTAGATATGGACCGTCCACGTGTCCAGATCGGACGGTCCAAAACCACCCCGCCTTATTTCTTCTCCACGCTCTCCTTTGCCTGTTCTGTGCCGATCTCCACCGTTAGATATTTTTATCCGACGGCTACGCTCCTCCCCCGCCATCTGAAACAGTTTAAACCTATTTCCGCAGGATTTCTTAACTGTTTTTGTGTTTTGCAGGTGTTTTAATGGTTTTCCATTATAGAATGAAGGAGAGCCGAGGGTTGGGAAAGACGTTTCCTGTGCCTTCGGGCTATCCAAAAGAACCATTCACGGGCTCTGTATCAAATGATTTATTGATGTTTCATGAGCATTGATAACCTAAAGAGCCCTGCGCGGCCCTGCACATCGACAAGACATTGTTTTATTCAAGAGAGCAGTTAAAGAGTATCAGTTTTTGAAGACAAAGCACAGTAGATGAAGATTGAAGACAGTTTTTACGGGGATTACGGCTAAGACAGTTATCAAAAGCCTAATCCCCAATCTAAGACACAGTTTAAAAGAAAACCTAAAAGTGTTTTATCAGACAGAAAGCCTCCACCGCCACATCTGAGGCAAATTGATTCCTCAGCTACCACCGAGCCACCTGTTGCCTCAAAGCTTTCAAACAGAGGCTGAAGTTATTGAAGAAAATCTAATATTCGCCTCCAGCGCAGCCAAGGAGTTACTCCACACAGCGTACAGAGCCTCCAAGTCAAATAAAGTTCCCACTGAGCTTTGAAATTTATTGTAAAAAAGTTAATACAGTGATCCACCTGTAAATTTTTCCCTCGAGCCCCTCAAAAGGCCGAGAAGTCTTGAACCTGTATTAATTATCCTGAGAGATATTTTCTCAGATCACCTCCTCATTCTTCTATAAATACCTCAGAAGAAGATGAGAAATTGTTGGTTGCAGAACTTTGAAATACACTTGAGCTGGAGACTTATATTTGTACATAGTGTTCACTGGCCCTTGAAGCTCTGTTTGTGATAGAGTAGTTAGGATGAATAGTGAAGATGATTGCTGAGCTGAAACATTGGACTTGAAGACTGTAACTGGTTTGACATCAATAACAAGATGTTTCTTGGGATCCTGGTCTATATTACTGGTGAAGTGCCTCTTTCTTTGTTAATTGTTTTTCCTTCTACGTATGCCATATTTTTCATATTCTGCTGTAAAGAACAGTATAAACAGGGTTAGGACCTACTGTATATCAGTAACCTTCTCTGGCTGAGAAATATTTATCTTGATGTTTTCTTCAGATTTGTTTATTTAAGAATGATTCAATACAGTTTAAACAGTTAGGAATGTTGGCGTTCCCTCGTCCTTTTGTTTTCTCAAACATTGTTCTCGAATGTTATTTCCATTATTTGCTATTAAAGTTAGACTAGAAAAGATATGGTTTGCCCTGATTCCTAGATTCTTTTCTCCAAAGGCAGATTCTGAAAGTTTCCCTTGGTGTTGACTGAAAGCAGACTAGGTTTAAAAGTACTTTATCTGATCTTAAGTTACACTTCGTTTCTCTTATATGTTTTCATACTTTTTGAAGGTGATTATGTGGATCACTGGATTGTTTGTCAATTAAGTTGCTTTAATAAGAACTTGCCCAAGAAGTCTATGGTTAGCCCTGTCCTTGGTTGGTTTTAAACAGTTACTTAAGAGGCTTTTCTTGTTTGGACTGACTATAAATCCTCTGAGAAATTATTATTAGTTTCCACCCCTCCAACACTTTAATGTTTCAATTCCATCATTTTAAACTCAACAATCTTGTGGTATATATGACTTGCCCCTTGGATCACTCTTGATGTTGTTGCTCAATTAAAGCCCAGATATGACTCCATAGCCCAATGGACTAAAAACTAGCGTTATATCTATCTATCTGCCAAAACTGTTCTATTTGCTTGCAACTTCTCACTTTTGAAACTTTTTACACTTAGGACTTTCCCCTCAAGTAACATTTCATGCTCAACCATCCAAAACAAAACAAAACCCTTGGCCTCCATAACTAGCCTAATATCATTACCTTAAGCTTTTCAAAGACAATATCCATCTTTGTGCATATTGGAGAGATCCCTCTCCAGATTCAGGAGGGCTAGATCCTAGAATCCCAAAGTTGGTTGAAACGATGTTAACTCTGTGATTGGACTCTCCCAATATTGCTAATAAATTACAAAAGGTTTACAAAACAAAGTTTGGACCAGATGGAAAAGTGGATAGACATAAAGCTCGTCTTGTCACTAAAGGATTTTCACAAGTTGGAGGCATTGAATATGTTGAAACCTTCTCCCTTGTTGCCAAAATGAATTCTATCCGCCTTTTTCTTTCCCTTGTTGCTTCCTTTAAATGGAAAGTCTATCAGATGGATGTTAAATCTGCCTTCTTACATGGAGATTTACATGAAGAAATCTACATGGAACAACCCCCTGGCTTTATCCAAAATGACTCTAGCCTTGTTTGTCACCTTAGGAAGTCTCTCTATGGTCTCAAACAAGCTCCTCGGGCTTGGTATGCCAAAATGGATAGATTTCTATTAGATAATGGCTTTTCTAGGTGTCATTCTTACAACACTGTCTACACCACGAAAGTGGGTAAGTCCTTCACCATCCTTGTTCTTTATGTTGATGATCTTATCCTTACTAGTAGTGATCCAAACCATATAAACCATGTGAAGTCTAGCCTCTAAAAGAAGTTTGAAATGACAGAGTTAGGACACTTGCATTATTTCCTTGGTCTTCAAGTCTTGCAATCCAAGGAAGGCATTACCCTCTCTCAGTTCAAGTATGCCTGTGATCTTCTACACCACTTTCACATGGAAGACTATAAGCCAACCCCTTCTCCCTTTCAGTCTAAAGTCAAGCTTTCAGTCAGTTGTACTACCCCTGAAGTTGATGCTACCTTATATCGTCAGCTTGTTGGTAAACTTCTGTATCTAACCCACACCCGTCCTGACCTTTCCTTTGTCATTGGTCTTGTCACTCGATTTATGCACCAACCTCATGAAAGTCAGTGGAAAGCAACTAAAAGAATACTTCGATATATTCGAGGTACAGTTCAATTCTAGATTCATTACAGTTTAGGAGCATCTCCATTGTTGATTGGTTTCACTAATTCTGATTGGGCTGGTGACCCTAATGATCGAAAGTCTACTTCAGGATATGTATTCACTCTTGGTTCAGGACCTATTACTTGGTCTTGTAAGAAACAAAGTGCCATCTCTCTTTCTTCAGCAGAAGCAGAGTATCATGGTGCAGTTGAAGCCAACAAGGAAGCCATGTGGCTTCGTCAGATTCTATCTGAATTTGGTCTTCATCAACAGCATCCAACTGCACTTTGGTGTGATAATCAGAGTGCCATTCAGCTATGTAAAGATCCAGTTCATCATCAATGTATGAAACACATTGAGCTCCACATACACTTCGTCAGGAATCTCATTCATGATCGTGTTCTTGAAGTGCAGTACTATCCAACCAATGATCAAATAAATGATATCTTTACGAAGGCTCTCATAGAAGCAAAGTTTACCAAATTTCGATCCATGCTTAGAGTTCAGGAAAGTTGTCATTAAGGGGGGATAGGCTCTAATGCCTCCTTCCTTCTCCTATTGTGTCACTTTTGTAAATCCTTCAATCCTATCCCAATTTGTTCTTAAGGGGGGATGTTAGGATATTTTGACACATAGGAAATAGGCTTCTTTTGTGTCACCTTTGTAAATCCTTCAATCCTATCCCAAGTTGTTCTTAAGGGGGGATGTTAGGATATTCTGACACATAGGAAATAGTTAAGAATAACTTAGTCTAGTGTAGAGTTAGGTAAAGTGTGTTTCTTTACCATGTACATTTGTAACTTATAATCCGACGGTCACGATTTGTAGTGATCCGATAGTTATCTCTCACCTCGGTATTTAACAACACTTGATCCGTGGCTTAACACCGATTGGTCCATGATCTCTATTTAAAGAGCATGGAGGGTCATTTGTCCGGTACCATTTATGAGAGAAACATATGTAACTTTTCTTTTTATATTAATAAATTGCCTAAACTGGTCGCGTTGGCTCAGGCCATGGATTGTTTCCCTCTTTGAGGGTTTTAACCACGCGATTATACTGGTGTACTGATTTGTGATCTGTTTGTGAGCGGTGACCTTTGGTTCTTGATCTAAGGAACTTACCCTGTAAATTACTACATTGGTTGCTTGAGACACCTCATCAGCACTTCATCCACTAGTTTTGAAGAGTTTTGGGTAAGTTTTGAAGTTTTTGGGTATTTTAGTAAATTTTCACAGACTTTTTGCATAGTTAGCTTGCAAAAAGTGCAGCGTGGGCCACACTGCACTTTTTGTTGAGGCCTCTAAATGAGAAAAACTCTACAGATTTGGATAGAGAATGATGTCTGCATCAATTTTTTACTATTGGCACTCAAAAAAAATATATTTTGACAGGTGGAAGTGGTCAAAAACCTCTCAAAAAACACCCTTCTTCCTCCTCTTTCAGCGTTTCACTGCGCTTTTTGACCAGTCTTGGAAGATTGCATTTTTTAGGAGCTTCAATCAACCATTTTCAGAGTTTGAGCACATTTTTAACAACTAGACTGGAAGAGCTTTCCAATGAGCCATCTTGGGCCCAGTTTGGACTTCAAGAAGTCACTCAGAAGTGGTTTTGAATGCCCACGCTGCACTTTTTACCAGGCACGCTGTGCTTTTTACAAGCACGTTGTGTTTTTTACAGTTGACTTATTTCTTCATAATTTTCAAGTTTTCTCAGTTGATTGATGGATTCTAAGGAAATTTACTGACGTAATTGTAAAATGTAAATGTAATTATGTCAATAATAGTTACTAGAGGTAGATACATCAGGTAAATATGTAAATTTGGGTCAAAGTGAATCAGTTTCATCAATGACAGGGATGAGTTTGATGACCTCCCTAGTCATTAGGATTCTCATTAGAGAACTTTTGAGGTCTAAAATTAGCCTCCTAAGAAAAATGTACAACCAAAATAAATTTTATAAGAACCAATAGGATTCAAGATGATGATGTCAACCATGGGGGATGATTCCCCATTTTGGGGGTAAGAAATTAAAAAGATTAAAAAATAATAAAATAATAAAACTATTTTTTCAACTTATCTCCCTAAGATTTTACTCAAATTTCGAGCTAGAATACTCATTGGATGTAAAATTTAATTCATCATCCAAGGAGTAGCCATGTTGCATACTTTCGATGAACCCTACTATATGAAAAATGAGAAATACATGAAAAGACTTGATTACAATCACATTTTTCATGTATTTCTCATTTTTCATGTAGCAGGGTCCATCGAAAGTATGCAACATGGGTACTCTTTGGATGAAAAATCAAATTATGCATCCATCCAGTGTTCTCGGTCGAAATTTGAGTAAACCCATAGGGAGATAAATTGAAAATACGAGTTGAAAAAATAGTTTTTTCTTTTTTCCCTTTAAAATTTGATGATGTAATCTAATATTATTTTATTATTTTCACTATTATTTTATAATTTTCTTAGGAGTCCCATTTTAGACCTCAAAATTCCCCCAATGAATTGAGCATTTTGGGGATCAGATCCAAAAGTCATGGATTCGACCCTTGAGAGTGGGAGAATTAGTTTTTGATCTATATCTTTCATTTCCTTTGTCATTGCAAGGGTTGGATGCTATGTAATTGATCTTTGAACACTAGTGTAATCAATCATTTTTGGCAGGAACTAATAGACAGAGTTGCAGCTATTTTGATGGGATTCCAGTGGTATGTGTTGTCTGTTGGGTGTGGAGTCTGATTATCTTGTTTACTTTGTATCACAACATTAGACCCCTGTACCTTAAAAGGATTCTGTTGGGTGTGGAGCCTGATTATCTTGTTTACTTTGTATCACAACATTAGACCCCTATACCTTAAAAGGGGCGGCAACGCCGCCCATAATTAATCGCTGCCGCCCCCCCCCTTGGTGGGGGTTTTTGGGGGTAGCGCCCCCGAAGCTAAAAACAGATGTAAAATTGCCTTGTAAAAGTATAGTAATTTCTAGTCAATTTGGGTCGTTCATTAGGCAAATGATCTAACGGTAGAAGCTATGTTTAGATTAGGGTTTTTTGCCCTAGAAGGCAACCCCTCCCTTTTATGAGGGCATTGTATTGCGGCTGTGCATTGTATGTGTATTCTCGGAGTGAGAAACAGAGAGGGAGACTGTGAGAGAGAACGAAGGATATTACAACGGATCTGTTGTATGTTTTGTCTCTTAATTTTCGCTGGATAATAGAAAGGAAGGACTGACTGTTCGGGGTGGACGTAGCCCAAACTGGGTGAACCACGTATATCTGTGTCTCTCTGGTTTTATGTGTTTTTTGTGTGCTTGTATTTTCCGCATATTTTATGTGTTGCATTGCTCCATAATATATAATTTTCTAACAACTGGTATCAGAGCCGAAGGTATATTTGGCTGATAAACTCGCAGGAAAAAAGGGTTCCTGGTTCGAGTGGGAGCAATGGCGGACGATGGTAAGTTTAGGGTCGAGAAATTTAACGACCAAAACTTTGCGCTGTGGAAGATGCAGATGGAAGATTATCTGTATCAGAAAGATCTGTACCTACCATTGAGCGGAAAAACAAAGAAGTCGGCGACCATGACAGACGCAGAATGGAACATTCTCGATAGAAAGGCACTCGGAACAGTACGGTTGTGTCTTGCGGCGTCAGTCGCCTTCAATATTTCGAAGGAAACAACAACAGAGGGTTTGATGCAGACGTTGGCGAAACTATATGAAAAGCCCTCGGCCTCAAACAAGGTATTTCTTATGAAACGACTATTTAATATGAAGATGTCGGAAGGTGGATCTGTTGCAGACCATTTAAATGAATTTAATACAGTTACCAGTCAGTTAAGTTCTGTAGGGGTAAACTTTGATGATGAAGTTAGAGCTATGTTATTCTTGTGCTCATTGTCAGAGAGTTGGAATGGTTTAGTAATGGCCATTAGTAACTCTGTCTCTGGATCTAGTACTTTAAAGTTTTATGATGTTGTTGGTGCTATCCTTAGCGAGGAAATGCGACAGAAAAGCTCTGGTGAGACATCAGGTAATGCTTTGAGTGCAGAGTCTAGGGGAAGAAGAATGGAAAGAAGAAAGAGGAAAGAGCTCGGGATATTGCAGTAAATCGAGGAAAGGCAGATCCAAGTCCAAATCGGGGATAGTGTGTTGGAATTGCAGAAAGAAAGGACACTTAAAGAAAGACTGTAGATCTCGGAAGGGAAAAGAAGGAGACACACAGCAAGAAAACAATTATGAAGCAAATGTGATAGGTGATGTGTTACAAGATGCTTTGATTCTTTCTTTCGAAAATGCTACAGATTCTTGGGTTGTAGATTCAGGGGCTTCATTCCATGTTACACCTGACAAGAAATATTTTCATGACTATGTTCAAGGAGATTTTGGACCAGTTCGTTTGGGTGATGATAAACCCTGTAAAATTGTTGGAATGGGTAAAGTTCTTGTAAAACAACAGAATGGAAACCAATGGCTACTAAAGGAGGTAAGGCATGTTCCAGATCTGAAGAAAAATCTGATTTCAACAGGGCAATTAGGCAGTGAAGGTTGTGTGACAACTTTCACAGATAAAACTTGGAAGGTCACCAAAGGAGCCCTGGTAATAGCAAAAGGCGAAAAGGTTGGTACATTGTATTTATGCAATGGTATTTCGAACTCTATTAATGCTTTAACTTCCAAAGGAGCAGATGCAGCATTATGGCATCATAGGCTCGGACACATGAGTGAGAAGGGGATGAAAATTCTTCACTCAAGAAATTTGCTGCCAAGTTTGAAGAATGTTGATTTGGATTTCTGTGAGAATTGCATTTATGGAAAACAGAAGAGAGTCAGATTTCTCAGAGTTGGGAAAGAAAAGAAGAGCGAAAAATTGGAGCTTGTGCATACAGATGTATGGGGACTTGCTCAGGTATCATCTCTCGGTGGCTATCGTTATTATGTTACTTTTATTGATGATGCAACTAGAAAAACATGGATTTATTGTATTCAGAATAAATCTGATGTATTTGATACTTTCAAGAAATGGAAAGCTTTGGTTGAGATTGAGACAGAAAAGAAGTTGAAGTGTCTCAGATCAGACAATGGAGGTGAATATTGCAGCAAAGAGTTTGATAGGTACTGTTCAGAGCATGGAATTCGTAGAGAGAAGACAGTTCCAAGAACACCACAAGAAAATGGTGTGTCAGAAAGGATGAACAGAACAATCATGGAGCGTGCAAGTTGCATGAGATTGCATGCAGGATTGCCTTTACAATTTTGGGCAGATGTTGTAGATACTGTTGTTTATCTAATAAACAGAGGGCCTTCAAGTTCCTTGGATGGTGGTATTCCAGAGGAAGCATGGACAGGTAAAAAGGTAAACTACTCTTTTTTAAAGCCTTTTGGTTGTGAAGCCTTTGTCCATATTAATAAAGAAAATAGAACAAAGCTTGAGGCAAAATCAAAGAAATGTATCTTTATTGGATATGGTGCTAATGATTTTGGTTATCGCTTATATGATTATGAAAATCACAAAATCATTAGGAGCAGAGACATAATATTCAATGAAAAGGTCTTGTATAAGAATCAGCTGCAGGAAAAGAAACAGGAAAAAGAAAGCAAGGAATACACGGTTCTTGATGAGATAACTGAAAAAGTAAAGGTGCCTGAAAATAATAATAATCAGCAACCACAGCAACAACAAATACCACAACAGCAACATGCACCTCAAACACCTGAAAGTGGTGTTATAAGATCTACCAGGATAAGTAGACCCCCTGAACGATACTCTCCTTCATTATATTATTTATTGTTGACGGATTCTGGTGAACCTGAATGTTATGAAAAAGCAATGCAGGTTGAAAGCAGGAAGAAGTGGGAGCTAGCCATGGAAGAAGAGATGGACTCCTTAATGCATAACCAGACTTGGGACTTAGTCAGGTTTCCTGCAAGTAAAACTACATTGCAGAATAAATGGGTTTACAGGCTGAAGGAAGAAGATGGAGGAAAACAGAGGTACAAAGCTAGACTTGTGGTGAAGGGGTTTGCACAAAAGAAAGGTATTGATTTTGATGAAATATTTTCTCCTTTTGTTAAAATGAATTCAATCAGAACTATTTTAAGTCTTGTAGCGGCGGAAGATTTACATCTTGAACAGTTAGATGTAAAGACATCATTTCTCCATGGAGATTTGGAGGAAGAGATATACATGCAGCAACCAGAAGGATATGAGGTAAAAGGGAAAGAAAAATTGGTGTGCAGGTTAAAGAAGAGCTTGTATGGTTTAAAATAGGCTCCAAGGCAGTGGTATCTAAAATTTGACAAGTTCATGTCTGAACAAGGTTATACTAGATGTCACTCTGATCATTGTGTTTATCTAAAACGGCAAAATGATGGCAGCTATATTATATTGTTATTGTATGTAGATGACATGCTTGTTGCAGGATCTAACATGCAAGAAATAAATGTGCTCAAAAGAAAATTGGCAAATTCATTTGCAATGAAGGATCTGGGAGCTACAAAACAAGTCCTTGGTATGAGGATAACTAGAGACAGGAAAAATCGTAAATTAACACTGTCTCAGAATGAGTACATAGAAAATGTGTTGAAAATATTTAATATGCACAATGCAAAACCAGTTAGTACACCTTTTGCTAGCCATTTCAAACTTAGTAAGGAGATGTGCCCAAAGACCCAAGAAGACATGGATTATATGTCTAAAGTTCCATATGCATCGGCAGTTGGAAGCTTAATGTATGCAATGGTCTGCACAAGGCCTGATATTGCACATGCAGTGGGAGTTGTAAGCAGGTATATGAACAATCCAGGAAAAGAACATTGGATGGCAGTAAAATGGATTCTCAGATATTTGAGAGGTACCACAAATCAAGCATTATGCTTTGGTGGTTCAAACATTGCTCTACAGGAATATGTTGATGCAGATATGGCAGGTGACAGAGATAACAGGAGGAGCACTACAGGATATGTATCTACTGTAGGTGGAACAGCTGTTAGTTGGGTTTCAAAAATCCAAAATGTTGTTGCACTTTCAACAACAGAAGCCGAATATGTTGTTGCTACAGAGGCTAGTAAATAAATGATTTGGTTACAAAGGTTTATGGGTGAATTGGGTAAGAAGCATGATATGGGCACGCTATACAATGATAGCCAAAGTGCCATCCATCTTGCAAATAACTCAACTTTCATTCCAGGACTAGACACATATATCTCAAGTACCATTTCATAGGGTCAATATTGGAAGATGGAGAGTTGAAGCTGGAAAAGATACACACTAGCCAGAATCCTGCAGATATGCTAACAAAAGTTGTAACCAGGGAGAAACTGAGATCATGCTAAGTTTCAATTGGTCTTCAAGGATGACAATGAAGATGAGGAACAACCAGGTCCAAAGAGGAATCATTGTCTAGCAAATGAAGCAGCGGTGGAGTTGCTACAATCAGTCTCCAAGTGGGAGATTGTTGGGTGTGGAGCTTGATTATCTTGTTTACTTTGTATCACAACATTGGACCCCTGTACCTTAAAAGAGGCGGCAATGCCGCCCGTAATTAATCGCTGCCGTGGGGGGTCTAGGGGGGGGCGACAGCGCTTTTTGGAGCCTCCCCCTGGCAGGGGTTTTCGGGGGCAGCGCCCCCAAAGCTAAAAACAAATGTAAAATTGCCTTGTAAAAGTATAGTAATTTCTAGTCAATCTGGACCGTTCATTAGGCAAATGATCTGACGGTAGAAGTTATGTTTAAATTAGGGTTTTTTGCCCTATAAGGAAACCCCTCGCTTTTATGAGGGCATTGTATTGCGGCTGTGCATTGTATGTGTATTCTCGAAGCGAGAAACAGAGAGGGAGACTGTGAGAGAGCACAGAGGATATTACAGCAGATTTGTTGTAGGTTTTGTCTCTTCATTTTTGCTAGATAATAGAAAGGAAGGACTGGCTGTTCGGGGTGGACGTAGCCCAAACTGGGTGAACCACGTATATCTGTGTCTCTCTGGTTTTATGTGTTTTTTGTGTGCTTGTATTTTTCGCATATTTTATGTGTTGCATTGCTCCATAATATATAATTTTCTAACATTGTCGCAGTGTTTCCTCTTATGTTTTCATATGTTTGAATGTATTATTCTTTCCATATTCATGCCATCTCTCAATGTGATTGATTTTTAAGTTAGATAAGCATAATTCATTATTTGATGCTTTGTTTTGGTGGAATTGTCATAGTTGTGTTTCATTTTCTTTTGATTGAAAATAATTCATGATTTCCATGCTATTTTTGAAAACCCTACCAGTCTAATCCACTCATCAAGATACCTAAATGTGTGTAAAGTATGTGCCTACCTTGCCCCATCAGATATCTGTAATTCTGATCCTCATTGCCCTGACTTAATTCACCATCCAGCAACCAAAATCAATCAATCAAAACCCTAGTGCTACTATACCTAGCCTAAAATCTTCATTATCCAGTCATCTTCGTTGTGATCTCTTGGAGAGAGCCCTCTTCTGTCTAGTAGGGCTAGCTACTAGGCCAAAGCGGTCTGTGGTTACCTTTGTTGGTCTCGTTCTCAGCCTTCGAAGATCCGATGGAGTGATAACATATTGGTGTTTAACATTGTTTCCTCTTATATTTACAAATGTTTGAATGTATTGTGATTTCCATATTCATGCCATCTCTGAATGTAATTGATTCCTAAGTCAAATAGACAAAATTCATTATTTGATGTTTTGTTTTGGAGGAATAGCTACAGTTTCATGTTCACTTTCTTCTAATTGAAAATAATTCATGTTTTCCATGCTCTTTTCTGAAACCTTAGCAGTCTAAATCACTCCATCAAGGTACCTAATTGTGTTAAAGTGCTTACCTACCTTGCCCCATCACATCTATGCAATTATGATCCTTTTTTGCCTTGACCTAGTTCTTCCCTGACCTATTCATCATCCAACACTCAAAATCAATCAACCAAACCTTAGTGCTACTATACGTAGCCTAAAATCCTCATTATCCAGTCCATTTGATTGTGATCTTGTGGAGAGAGCCCTCTCTTGCCTAGTAGGGCTAGCTACTTGGCAAAAGATTGGTCTGTGGTTACTTTTGTTGGTCTCTTCCTCAGCCTCGAAGACCCTGTGGAGTGCTAACAGACCACACATCAACAGTCAAGGGTAATTCTAATACAACAAGGTATGTATGATTAGTGTTTGAATTTGAATTTGAATATCATCTCTGCCATGTGTTTTTGCAGGACAATGTAAGTATTTTGTATGTATGTTTGTTTGGGTTTTTTTCATAAATGCTAAACGTATTTACATTTTAATTTTGAATATTTCTATGACATGTTTTGCAAGAAATTGCAAGTATTTTGTTTGTGTATTGGTTTGGGTCTTGTTCATTAATGCATGTGCAAGAAGGAGAACACAATAGGACAACTCAGACACATACTAGAAGGACATGCAATGCCAAAGTACCATTACTTGAAGCAAGAACAACAATACCTCAACAACTGCTAGTGATCCAAGAAGTAGTGTCAAGTCAAGTATCAAGTCGTGTCAAAAGTCAGTGTTGTAAAAATCATCATTGTAAAATTGTAAAAGAGTCAATATTCCTAGAGTCATTATTGTCCCTGGTACGGGAGTCCACACTTGTCTTATTTCTAATAATTATAGGGTGGGAGGGAGGTTTTAGGTTGGTTCATGAAGTCACCTACAGGTTGGAGCCTATGAATAATTCAGGTTGGTAGGTCAGTCTAGGATGTCGAGGCATCCATTCAGTTGACTACAAAATAAACCAGGGCGTTGGGGCATCCTTCCAGTGGGAGTTGGAGAAGTGATTTTATAGAATTCTAGGAAGTTGTAACTTTCATTTCAGTTGGCGCTGAAGATTAAAGAATTTATTAGAAAAACGTTTGATGGTTTTTGACCCAGAGGGGTTTTCCACCTAAAACTCGTGTGCCTATTGTGTTCTATTGTTTATTGTTGGTACTAGATAAACATTAAGAATAATTGAAGATTAACTAATGCTCTAAAAAGATTTAAAAGTGCTAATTGCTAAGGAATATTGATTCACCCACCTCTCATTATTTCCAACAATCTCTACTTCCCTACTAGATTTATGACTGAAAATTTTAAGTGTAATTGCTTTATAATATGAATGTGTTAAATAATAAATTGTATCATTGGAAGTAATTTTTTGGAAGAAAGGTTGTGTTTGTCTCAATTGTAGTATAAAACTTAACATTATCCATTGACTGTGGAGGCTCAAAATCTTGGATTTTGTGTGACTTTTGTGTGAGGTTTCATTGATTTACCCAAAATTTGAGGTTTCTTCGAATTTTAAGGTTTTAGCCTCGCACTCCTGCCTTGGCTCAATTTTGAGGTTTGTCTCCCTTTTCCTTTGTTTCACACACAAACCAAGGTTTTCCTCTTTTCACCATTTTATGCCTTGGATGTTTCCTTGTGCTTCCAAACATGCTCCCACCTTTACGTCTCCCCCTAGCTTTGACAATAATGACAACATTGTTCAACACATATTTGTGTATCTATGAAAGATATGATGAGACCATGTCAATGGGAAACCTATATCGACCAAAGTGTTGAAGAGATCAACCAAGTAAGGAACTAGAGCACAAAGACCGTGCTTAAACAACTCTACTTCGAAACTATCCTCGTATGCTACTTTGCTATTGTTTATCACCTATACAACCTATCTAATGTCCCTATCTATAAACAAGAAGCATGAAGAGGTTGTGGATGTAACTAGAATATGGGGTTGCCTAGGAATATCATAAAAAGTGGAGATGTGTGAGAAGGATTTAGGGTTGAGGTCATATTGGATGGGGGAGTGACAAGGAAGTATGGTGCTCTAAAAGTGTTTGAGGGAGTGAGTAAAGTAAGTGCATAAGTTTCATCTCCTCTAAGAAACAAAGAGGCATTTCTTCCAACGAAGAAGACGATAAGAAGCTTTGAGGTTGGGGTAGGATGGGTTAGTGTGGGTGAATATCTGTCGAAGTTGGCGATGGAGAGCCTTGCATTTCTCATCATACCATCGGTTCACAGGGAGAGAGTTGGAGTTTTGGGAGGTGTGGCAAGAGCGTGGAGGGGTAGTAGCTTAGAGAGAAGGAAAGAAGAGTGTGGTCTATGAGGGGGATGTTAGGGATTGATATGTAAAGAAATTTAAGGGAGTAAGTTCCAGCGAAAAGGACATAATCAAGAAGTCTCACCCCCCTGCCATGAGATCAACATGCGAAAAAAGCGAGAATCTAGGAACCATGGGAGTCTTTTCAGAATCAACAACTTCTAACATTCTCTTTATTGCTCAATGTGCCAAACATAGGTTGTAAAAAGGCCCCAACTCATCATTGAATAACTGGTGAAGGCCTACTGACTTTGGGTCTATCTTTTTAATGCAAAATCCATCCCCTAATTGATCATGGAGAGAAATTTGGAAGGCTCTAGTGCAAGTGTTGAAGTCACCTAGAAGAATAACTTCTCCAACCGCAAAATTTTGGTAACGAGAATAAGTTATCTCTACTTCTTTCCAATGTTGTTGTTTAATATAAGCATTACCCAAGGGTGTTCTCTAGTTCTTGTTACAACCATTAGCATATAGTGATGGGACCTTGGGAAGAATTGAATAAAGATTCCTTTTCCATACCTATACATCACCCCATTACAAGTCTTCCCCATAATTAGTTGAAGCTAAGTTGTATCCAATACAAAATGGTTTGTGTAAAAGGATTTGTTATAAACACGTAGTCTATAGAATTTTTACTAGAAAATAAAATGCCCATTTAGTGGGCTATTGGAATCCTTGCCTCCATATATTATACCAAGTTAGGCTCTATGGAGGGCTAGTGACTATAGGACAAAAACACATGTATTTTCCCATTAATCATTATTCTAAATTAATTTCCATATATTGTCTCTTGAACTACAAGGAGGGATCATCATAATAAGTTGGTTATATAATTGGGAGACATTAAATTCCCCTTGACCTCGAGTACCCCATCAAAGATTATCAAGAATTTCTTGGGCTAGTATTTATCTCTCTTGCTATGCACCCCAAAGCAATTGGGTAATATGGGTGAGGAGTCATATTAAACAGTAGATAGGATGCTTCCATTCTCTAAACTATAGTATGTGAACCCATGAAGTTCCAAGAGTTTTCAATTATCAAAATTGGTGAACTTTGTACCCTTTGAGAAGACAATATGGAATAGAGCTAAGCTAAAGGGTAAAAATTTATTTAAGCCAAGGAAATTAATTCCAAGATCTTTCCAAAATAAATTTCATCTGCCATCACTGATTCTGGAAAGTTATTATGTGATATTAGTGCCATATTGCCTCCTATTGTGTTCCATAAGTGATATCTTCTAGGATAAATGGACTTTCTAGGAACATCATCCCACAAAATGTTCCTTACATATTTATATTTTCCATATCTAAGACAAAAATAGAAAAACACTCATGTAAACTGCAAGCTATGACTCATTCTGCCAAAAATAAGCCTTAGAGCTTCCAGTTATGTGATCCATGCTACCAAAGACTAGCTAACAAAAAAACAAGCCTTGAACCTACTAGTCATCCATGCTACCAAAGACTAGCTAACAAAAACAAGCCTTGAACCTACTAGTCATCTTAGCTACCAAAGACTAGCTAACAAAAAACAAGCCTTGAACCTACTAGTCACTGTAAGCATTTCTGTGTTTTACTTATTGAGTCATCCTAGTTAATTTCCTGCATGCTAACTCTATTATTGTAATTTCAAATTATTTCATGGGGAAAAACTCCTTCAGGAAATGGAGGAAGTGGGTAATAGCATGTTGAATTTGTATGGGAAAGTTAATAAAAACGATTTTGTTTTGGATTCATTTATTTCCCAACTAGAGGAGCAGAGGAAGGTATGAAGACCGTGTTTAAAAGAAAGGGCTCTCTTGACAGTAATTACCCTTAGAAAAATAGTGTCATTAATAAGTTGGGGGTTAATGAGAAGGCTTAGATAGGAGTCAAAGAATTACCTAAAATAGAGCCATTAGAGCCATTATCCTTGAGACGGGATGTAGAGCACCATACACTCCAGTGTTTAAAATAAAGCAGATATAACAATATGTGGTCACTTTGCTTGATTCCCCTTTGCTAGGAATAACAGTGGCACGGGAGATCCATCAAGGAAAGGAAATCGAGGGGCAAAACTTTGTCATTTGGCTATGTTTCCAAAAATGATTCACCATTTCAAAATAAATATTCGCCCATATTTCTACAAGATAAAATTATTTTAATAAAAAATTGCCAAATTTTTCTAGAAATTAGATAAAATTCTTATAAATTTGAAGATTTTTACAGAAGCATCATCAAACATTTATAGTTTACATTTTGAGAATTACTAAGGATTGTTGAAATTTGTACACTTAAATGATAAATATGGATCCTTAAAATTTTCCTTAATTAAAATTGATGGACTAAAAGATTGTGAAAACACAACAAACTACACATTGAATACAAAAAGACTTAAATCCAAGGCTTTCAAATTCTGTTAAATAAACATTCAATTGATACGGTGAGATTTTTAGAGACAACAAACACATGATCATCGCAAATTTCTTACGAGATTTGAGGGGATGAATGGTTTCATATGCTACCAGGACCCATCTAAGATTTGCCTACGAAGGAAAAAAGATCTCTCTGTTCGTGTGAGATGAGCATGGGGATGATAAGTTTGAGGTGAATGGTTGTCAGTTGTGATATTGTTATAGATTGGGTTACACAAGTCAATCAATCTAAATTTATTAGTAGATAGCCCATCTTGTTGTTCCTTGGGGATAAGAGTAGAATAAATTGCATTATCGGCCCTTAGACTAGATCAACTTCATTTGGACTCTTCCACCACTAGTTAAGCATTCTAGCCAATATGTCAAAAAATGCAGAGAGAAAATTAATGAGTAACCATTTGGACTTTGTGCCTTTCCCTTGGCTAAATCTTCTAAAGGCCAAAGTTCTTCCTCTAAAATTGGTTTCCATTAATCACATAAATCTTGGTTATCATTGTTTGAGACTGTGGAACAAGACATGGAATGTTGGAGCAAATATGATGAATTGCTGCAGACCAACTTCAATAGAAGATTATAAAAGTAAGATGAAAGTTAAATTGCTATAGCTTCTCAAGATTCGAGGAGCAATCTGAAATGGGAATGTAATTTGTCAATTTTATTGACATTCCAGTGAATTGAAAATCTGTAGAAAACTATGTATTTTGATTCCTTCTGATTCCTTTCCTTAAACCATTCTACTCTGGTTCTTTATTTCTAGAATAGTTCTTCATGTAGCCGTCTTCAATCTTTTAACGAAAGAGTTTTTGGTTAAGCACAGATAACTGTAAACTCCTATTGGTTGATTTAGGGAGACCAGTTCAAGTTATAAATTTTGTTTTCCATGGACATATTACCAAAAACCTGTTGATTAAAAGCATTTGGATCCTTTTTAAGAAGTTTAAGTTTCTGATGCAAAATAGACATTCCATCAATGCTGAAGAGACAAACAAAAGTCCAGACAAATGGTACAGATCTTTTCAAAATGAAAAGGTGTTAAAGGTAAGTTTGTTTCTGGAAAACCCATAAGCCAAGCCATTAATGATCCTAACGACACCCAATAAAGTGTAGGAATCAGCATAGGAGCCCGTGGAAAGAAGCAACATTTTTGATATCTAGAAATGATCCAATCTTTCTGCAATACGCTGTACCCATCTTTTGCTGTTCCAAGTGAAACTACCATCCTAGGGAGCATAATTGATTATCTCGAGGGTAGATATCAGAATTGCTGTTCCAAGTGAAACTACCATCCTAGGGAGTATTATTGATTATCTCGAGGGTAGATATCATTCTGATAGGGCAGATCTACCCGTGTCTAGTTTTCCTATTCAAACTTATTTCTCATCAAGGTTGGTGATGGTATCAAATCACGACTAATGATCGAAGGGAGCCCGGCTCTTCTACTTCTTTTCATGGCATCCTCATCCCTACACCATGAATCTATATCAAAGGGACCTTCCTCCCTTAGACAGAGTGAGCAATACCTAAAGAGTGTTGTCTAATAACAGTTCTTTCCAGGAAGAGAAGTCGAAGCATCATACACATATGTTAACCATCACTGGAGATCCATGTTATATTCTAAAAGCACTACAGAGATCCAATGTTTATTGTTTGGCTTGCTACTGCATGCTTATAGTTTTGGGATTCCAGGGACTGCCAATCCTTTATACGACGCATTGTAACTGTTTACAAGAGCCCACTGAGAACCTTTCCATCTGACGATTGCAATTTGCATCATTTTATACCTATTCACTTGGTCTCTTGAAGAAGAATGATATCTGGTTTTTTCACTGAAATTTTGTGCTTCAATATTTCTGATTTTACTTGGGAAGTCGAGCACTTGAATATTTCAAAGAAAATTTTTCATGGTAATTGCTTTGTGACTCGGACAAGAAATACCCATCCATTGTTCTCATCTGCCCTGCCTCAATCATATGATAGGTTTCTGGATGTATTTTTTATACCGATATTCTGTGGAACACCCTCCCATCACCCCAACAACAATTTGTTTTTCAGTAGCTATCTAATAAGGTGAAGGTTGAAGAACGCTGGAGCTTGGGAAGTTAGAACTCATCTTCTTGGTTGATGATACCCTCTATGTTACTTCTGCCCCTGGAACTAAGACAATAAGCAAGTTCATATTAAGTAGGTCTGGAAGAATCTCTACCTCATAAATGTCAATCATCTCATTCTCAATTTTTGTGCCGGCATTGGGGATTGAGGGAAGAGAGCTATGATCAGAGGAGTTAGACATTTATTTCTGCAGAATGACAGGAATGTTTTCTAGATCATTAGTTTCCACGTTTTATTTCCTTCTCCAAGAATTCACGTAAAACCCTCATTCCAGAAATTTAATTGCTGTTATTGGTCGTTGTCCCATTTGACATATTCACATTGGATGGGGGAGGAATCTATTTGTCTTCAGGTTGATGAGGGTCCACTCAAAGTGGTGGAACAGGAAAGGCTTTTATTGGAACCAGAACTACATTTAAGCTCAGAGTATTAATATGTTACCCCGATGGAACAGAAATCTTGGGGTTGGACTCCACCTTTAAGATACAACATTGAGGCTTGGAAGATGTGGTTTGTTGAATAAACTTCGACACTGGAACTTAATAGCCAGAAACTACTGCCACCTTGAAAGATTTCCAAAAGGGGTTGGGAACACTTTCTGAAACTGTCGCTATGGGAAGGAAACTTAAAGACAGAAAGCACTGAAAACACTTCAAGATATATACTGACAAATTACTAATCGTTATTGGAAAAATGATTTTGAGAGAAATATGAATTCATAGAATATCGTTTCTATGCCAGACTGTCTACACCTCACGATCCTTGCCAATCGATTGAAACCCTAACCTTTCTTATTTTATTTTCATACGATGAGGCGTGCCTTCAATCGTTGGCGCAGCTGCTTCGCTACCCTACCTCGCTGCAGTTTTGGACATCCATAGGCATGAAGCCTCTCCAACGACATACAACGCTCAACACCTGGCAGTGTTTTCAATTGAAAGCAGTCATAAACATATAGCACTCGAAGATTTGTGAGCTGAGCCAACCCCTTTATGCTCTTCAGCTTCAGACATCCAGATGCATCTAGCACCTCCAAAGATAACAATGTCTCAACATTTGGGAGCCGCTCCACGTTTCTACACCGGCTATGTCCAGCATTTGAAGTGTTGCAAGACCACAAAGTCCATTTAATTTCCTCAATTTTGAGCAACCAGCCAATTCCAGTTTTATGAGTGAACTCGGCAATGTTCCAACTTTCACTAAATCATTACAGCTACGGATGATGAGATGTTGAAGGTTGGGACAAACATCCTTAGGAAATGATAACTGTGATATTTCTGTTCTGTGCAGTTCTATGTATTGGAGCCGCAGAAGCATGCATTTGTCAACGGAAGAGTCCAAATTTCTCTATTTTCTTCGCCCTCTTGATTCTGTCAATGTTTCACTTTCGCCTCCAACCATTTTGAATGGCAGTTCTCGCAAGGAACAATCCTTGATTGTCAACTTTGTCAAGTATGCCAACAATCCAATTGAATCCGGCAAACCTTTCAATTCTTTGCAATTGGTCAAGGTCGATTCCTTCAAGTTGCTCAGGTCACTCAGCGATGGTGGCAGCGTTTTCAGCAAACGGCTTCCAAATCTCAGAACTTCCAGATCGGTTAGCTCTTCAAGGGCACTTGGCAGATGTATTAAGTTTGTACCATCCAAATATAATTTTTCCAGAAACCTCTGGCGTGGCACTTGCGGAGGCAATACCTCGATTTTCTCACAATAAGAAAGATCTATGTATGTAAGACCGCGGATATTTCCAAGTGTTCTCCTAGAGATGGTTAAATTAGAGCAAAACTTCAAATCAAGATATTTAAGCCCGATTAAATCTCCGAAGGAATTTGGAAGCCTCTCCAAATTTTCGGAGTGTGACAGATCAATGTGGTTGAGATTCCTTAAATACCCGAAACAATCTGGCAGCGACTTTAATTTTGAGCAGTTTGTTAACAGGAGGCGTTTCAACGACCGCAATTGACAAAATTCATTTGGTAAAGTTTTGAGATTAGCCTGCTCCAGGACAATCAGTTCGAGGAGCTCAAGCTGACCTATGGACTCTGGTAACTTTGAAAGGGGAGAATTTACCCTTAGCTCTCGCAACTGCAAGGGTGCCTGCAAAATGTGCAAGGGTTTCGATTATAAGAAAGATTGCAATTTTTTTCTACAAAACTCTTCCAATTAGTTGCAGACCCTCTTATTCTCTTCTACAAAACCCTTCAAATTCATTGCAGACCCTGTGGTACGAAATCAATATCGAATAAACACGCAAGCCTTAACAAAATTATATTTACCTGACGTTTGTCTTCCCACAATGTTCTCAAAAGACTCCCGGACAATTGTAAAACCCTTAAAGTCTCCATTGGAATCCAGGAAGGCACAGAATAATAGGGACATTTTGACCAGCGAAGCCATATGAGATTTGGTGAGTACACCCTCCTCATAATGCCCTGCAACAGACCACCTTCAGTATCAAGAAGTTGCAAATTCGTCATACCAATACCATGATAAGATGTATTTTGCAGTCTATTCCGAATCTTCATCGCGCAGTTGAGAAACAGCTCATGAAGTCCATTGCAAAGATTCATTCTGCAGTTTCCAAAGAATTCATGAAGCCATCTTTTGCCCCATGACAATTCTAAGATGTCCTCATCACTATCAGTGTTCTCAGCTCTGCGCATTTCCGTTACTTCCTGTTCAGTTTTGAAAAGACAATGAGGAATCAGGAAATTGATACAGATTTCTATCGAACAACCTATAAGATTTGAATGATGGGTGTCCTTACATATGATTGCTGCAACAGATCATCAATGTTATCTCTCCGACGCCGAAGGAAACGCGGCAATCCTGAATGACTCCATCTTTTACCCCATGACAATTGCAAGATATCCTCATCACTGTCAATGTTTTCAGCACTGAGCATCCTAATTCCGCGCACTTCCGTTATTTCCTGTTCAGTTTTGAAAAAACAATGATGAATCAGAAAATAGATACATATTTCTATTGAACAATCTATAAAGCTTTGAATGATGCGTGCCCTTACATATGATTGCTGCAACAGATCATCAATGTTCTCTGTTCGACGCCAAAGGAAACGCGGCAATCCCGAAGCCTCCACCACAATTTCTCTGCCCATGTCTCTAAAGTGATCATGCATTTTTATGTTATCTTCGCTATCAACCTCCACAATACATTTGTTTTGTAAATTTTTAAACACCAGCGAACCGTTCCAGCGTGATCCATTCCATATTCTTATTGCCATTTCCTTGTTTTCTCCTATGAAAAAGCAGGCAATGTCTAAGAATACCTGTTTTTCGTCTCTATCAAGTGCATCATAACTAATCCTAAGCCTCTTTTGAATCTCATGGGGAAGTATTTGTCTTATTCTATCCAATTGATCTTTCCAATAAGAAGGGTCATGTTTTCCATAAAGGTGTGCCCCAAATACTTTCAGAGATAAAGGCAGTCCATCGCAAGCTTCCAAGAACTTATTTACAAAATATTCAAACCCTGGAAGTGGATGGGGTCTGCTGAAGGCATGTGAGCAGAAGAGCTCTCGGGAATGCGGTATATTGAGACCAGACAGCTTATAAATTGATGAATCTTGGACTCCTGCACATCTAAGAACATCTCTATCCCTGGATGTAATTAATATTAAGCTATCTGAGCGGAGAACATTTTGATCAGGCAAAAACGCATTCACCTGATTCACATCATCTAGATCATCTAAAATTATCAAGGCATTAGAATATGAGAGCTGATGCTTAATCATCTCAATGCCTTCACTAACACTCTCTATATGAAAATCACATTGAGTCAACCCCTTCAAAAGTTTGCTCTGCAAGGAATGTAGTGAGTTTTCACTTGCCTTTTCTCTTATATCAAATAAAAAATAGGATCTACTGTAATTTAAACGCTTCCTGTTAAAGAGTTCTGTAGCCAAGGTTGTCTTCCCTACTCCACCTAACCCCACGATCCCCAAGACCTGAGGTTTTCCACTCTGCTCTTGCTGCAATAAGACCGTTCTCTCAACATCCTTGACCTTTTCATCCAAACCAGTTGGATATTTTGCAACACACAGGGCTGTTGTTTTCACCTTTTTGAGCACACGTTCAACAAGCTTATCTACCAGCTCCCCCTCGTACCTGGTTGTTCACAAGAAAACACACAAATGTAGTTGTGAGAAACAAAAGTTCAACTATATATATATGCAGCAATATGCACCCAGCATTATATCCATAAACAAAATATTATATATAACGGCAATAAATGCAACATGTTGGGATGTAACATAATAAGCTATGTTGCCAGGAAAAGTGGGGACAGGAAACGTGGGGATAGGGACAGGACAGGACAGGACAGGATGGGTGCGTCATGCGTCATTTTTTGAAACAGGTGCATGGGTTTGTCGAATATATATATATATATATATATATATAAATTTGTATAACTAGAATTTTTATGATTTAAACATGTCATTGAACATTCAACATTTACATCGAAATTTCAAAATTTCTAATTTGATATGAAGTAAAAATTGGATTTTACACATACTTGTAAATCTGGCTCCAAGCCAATTTTGCCCAAAACTTTGGTAGGAAAAGAGAAGGCCAAAAGTTACATTCTTAGCAAAAATTGTAAACAGAAAAACAGAGTTAAAAGAGTGATTAGAAAAGCAAGTGATGTCAGTTGGCCATGAGAGAATGTTGAGATTACAGTAGAAAAACAAGAGTTGAATCACAATATATGGCAGTGCACTGTTTATTGTGTTTTCTTCAAGATTCTAATACTCGTCATAAGGAAGCTTTCCCATCTTCGACATCATGGGTCGATTTACTATTTAGAATTAAATTTTAATTTACTAATTTTGTTATGCAAACAGTGAAGTTTGAACACACAGAAATTAGAATTAATTGATGCCACACGGTGAATTTTCAAGAGCTACCTGTGAATCTTCAAGCAGGGATTGCATCTCTGTGGATTGTGTCTCTGTGGGAACCTCCAGTCACCGGCACACACACCAGTGAATGCCCCAAACACACCAAGGAATGCTCATCGTCTCAATAGTCAAACCGAATGGTTGTTGTCTCAAACGGAATGTCGTCGTCAAAGAGTGAAGCGATTTTAGATTTTACGGGTTATGTATTCACCTTTTGAATTTCCATGATTTTTTTATATTTAAATTTTTATTTCAAAATTCATTCAACCAAAACCCTAAAGAACCCAATTTTGGGGTTCCATGTACCCTAAACGTCAAAAGCACCCAATTTTTTTTAATGAAGAACCTGATTCTTATTGGTTTGTTTCGGAAAAACCCGTACTCGAATCTAGTTCTTGAGTTCGAGAACCTAGAACGAGTTCGAGAACTTTGCCCCTAAATTCAGATACCCATGCAACATAGATAATAAGTATAAAACTCTTCAATAAACATCAAATTTAATATTAAATACAATATACAAAATATATGTAGTTAACCATCAATTGAATGTGAAATGCTCTCAATCCAAAACGCATACCCCAATAAATAAATAAATATATAACACATATCCCAACATATATTATATTTAATAGTATAGCACATAATACTTATTTATACAACATAAATTAGTGCAGCGATAAATGCAATATATGCCTCAGATCCAACAACATATATGTCATGATCTGAAACATATATATTGTTGGATCTGAAGCATATATGCAATATTGCTTCATACAATAATATATATGGTAAGAAACATATGTTCTGGATTTATAACATATACAATGTTGGATTTATTCATATATTATATTTATTTATACATTGCTCTGTGCATAATTTATGTTAAATAAATACATTCGCAATATGTTTAAATAATATACTATTAAATTTAATATATTGTTGTTGGATTTGAAACATTTTCTATTTAATTATGTATAATTTTATATATAAATTTTTTATTTAATGATATATTATTATTTCTTAATAATCTTTATGTAGATTATGTTGGGATATACATGACTGAAACAGAAATATTCCAGGGCCAACAATATACCTTCTAATATATTAGATAATTAATAATTTTTATATTAATCATATTTTATTATACATCATTGAATCCAAACCATTTTACATGCAAAAATGTATATCTTAAATATATATTTTACTCTGTATTATATTTAAAATTGCATTATGAAGACCTCTGACACAGCAATCTAGCTGCCCAATTAGAAATCTCGAATACTAATATCCCACTCTCATGCGGACCAGGTCAACTTAAGCGTCTGGTGCTCCGTGTTATGGCACACAATGTTACGACGCTTTTGCCTCACTCCCAAATATATATATGCCAGGTAACAGACAGGGTGCTAGCTATATCAATAATAGAGATGTAAATTCATATACATGATCTGGCCATACAGAGAAACTATACACACATATACATGGTGGAAATTTGAACTACGTTCCTTTCCCAAGAAAGGGATATTTATAATAGTTATTACAGACTCTCTGTCCTAATGCTACAAGTTCAAGCTCGAAATTCTAGACTCCTGTCCCTAAATTAGCTTCCACTTCACACATATTTCTTTTGATTAGCCAAAATATCTCTTAACAGAACCCAAGTCGAACCCAAGTCGTTTGGAGATCTGTCCTAGCAACTGCCTAACACCTCAACTGGCCACTTGTACTTGTGACTGTTACAAAGGGCCACTGGGGCAAAATACCAGCTCATCTAAAGTATCCTAATAGTTTAATAGTCCAGATTTTTTGTAGAATCAAGATACATGGAATTACATTAAAACCCTGATAGAAATTGAGATTGAGAGAGCAGAGAGATTACACACAGAACCAAATGCTTAATATTATTGATCACATCAATTACAAATATATATAGGACACAAAACCCTAACTTCAACACATCTAGATCACGACTACAACTCATACTTCGAAAACAACAGCTTTTAGATTGACGCATAGAGACTCATAATGACAACTACTCATGACATGGAAGCATTACTTCCAACACCCTCCCTTAATGCTTACATGGAAAACATTAAAAATACATATTACAACAACAATATGATATATGTCTGACTGGTCTTCATCAAAACCCACATCCATTGTGGAATCTCACAAACATCGTTCTTTCTTCATCACCACATCTTCGAGCTGTCACTTGACCTACATTTAAAACATAACTGCTTCAAACCATCTTTGACGTACTTTGTAGAATTTTCACTTCTCAACCTCTCAGAGCACGATGGGTCAGTGTTGATACTGAACCATCCTATGGACACACTTCCATCTGTTGAGCACATGGTCTTCCGTTGTATTCCCCAGTTATCTAGGAAGGTTGTTTGGGTACTGAATGTATTCAAAAGTCAACTATACAAGATGACCTCTTAAACACATAATCAAATTAACTTGTAAGTTGATGTTCCTGGCTCCACACAATGCCACCAACTTATAAAAAATTATACATAATCAAATTAGTGATATGTTCTTGTGTCACCGTATGCATCAAGAACCACCAATTTGAGAATATATTAATTTGTTTTATGATTGGCTCTTCATTTGATTTTTCATAACATACTTAATAAAACTACACCATAAAAATTTCTACCAAGAACTTTCTTTTTTTAAACACACAACTTAACTCACACTACAAACATCAACAACTTTTAACTCACTCAAAATCTGAGAGAAAGAGATTTTGCACACCCAAAGAAAATCTTAAAACATTGACCCACCCATAGAAGACATTAGATAAAACATTGGCCCTGCCGAGCAGTTGTATTTTCCTCGAACCTCTATCAGCGAAGACTGGGATTCTCCAAGCTAGACAAAGGGATTGGATGAGAGGCTCGCCGCTTGTTGGTAAGTGCTATAATGCCACCAATCATTGAGGGTGATACTCAATTCTCCGTCATAGAAGAAGGGCTTTGTTTTTCCGGAGTTGTAGATATTTGAATCACCAATGAATGTACCAGTGCGAGTTCTTGCTTCCCTGCAAGTAAAGTCTCTATCCTTGCCTTTGTTGACAGAGTAACTGCTTTTCCACCTTCTATTCCAACTGGATCAGAATTTGGGGGGCTCCAGAATAGGATATGAAACTACGTGTGCGTATGGGTCTGATACTGGCTACGCTGCTTGCTTTAGTGTTGCTCTCTCAAGGTGGTTAAAAAGGTCTCGACACCTTGCATTTGCAATACAATGCATTGGTTGCTTAAGGTGCCAATCAATTTAAGAACACCGCGGCTCCATTTTTTTCAACTAATTTCAGACACATTCATTGCAGTTGATGTCCATAAGATTGAAATGGCGGCTATGTATCCACACAATGCATTCTTGTTGCAAAAATCCTCTAAGTTAGATGACACCTAGCTCCTTCATATCTCTTCAGATGAATTCAGTCCTGCCTAGGGCCAAATCACCACCGAGCATCTAACTGATATGCCAGCTAATGCACGTATTACACCATTAACCAAATTCAATCTCGTGATCTTGAACGTTCAATAAATTAAAGAGCGTGACAGGACTGAGCTCTTTGCAGGGTTCCAATATTTGCAGCTTCAAAGATAGATTATAGCGTCGACAAACTCGTTGACAGAAGAACTGGACAGTACCAAGCACGATCTTGCCTTTGATGAATCCCAAAATTCCTCTGCCTCTTCACACGGATCCACGATCCTCAATCGTCTCTGCGTAGATCCACAATCATGACAATGTCGCGACCCTCTTCCTTTCAAAACTGGATGCGCAGCTTTTACGCCACATGCAATGATAGGCAGCGCTTTGTAGATCCCTGGATCTGTAGATCTCCTAAAGAAATGGAGCATAACTCTCGATTAAGATCAAATCCAGATCTAGAAAATCACACTCACACACAAACCTAAACAGGGAGAAATAAAGCTTACAACAGAAATCAACTGTCACACCCCTATACTAGTCTATCTATGTACAAAACAATAACACTCAAGGCTCTCTAACATCTTCCTAGCTTTCCCGTGAGGGAATCAAGTCAGTATTGGCTCTAATACCATGATAGAAATTGAGATTGAGAGAGCAGAGAGATTACACACACAATAAAATGCTTAATATTATTGATCACATCAGTTACAAATATATATAGGACACAAAGCCCAAACTTCTACACATCTAGATCACGACTACAACTCATACTTAGGAAACAACAACTTCTAGACAGACGCTTAGGGACTCACAATGGCAACTACTCATGACATGGAAGCATTACTTCCAACAAACCCTACTATTTCTAATTTATACAATTTACATTTTGAGAAAAACTTATTTTCCCTTTCGGAATTTAGGTCCCCCTTGGGGTCTCGACAAAGTAAGTATCCTAGGGTTGATGCTTCTACATCATACTCCCCAAGTATAAAATTTTATGACCTCCTAGTTATATGCTCCAATTGCAGCATCTTCCAGGATCCCAGACTTTGTATTGTTGCTGATCATGGGCTTGCTTTAGTTGTTTTGCTGCCACCTTCCATGTTCCAAGGTCCCATACTTTGTTTTGTTGCTACCTTCTTGTTGTGTTGACGAAATCTTTCCATAGCCAACCACATTTCTTTGCTTGTTGCCTTTCTTCTTCTCTGGTTGCAAACTATCATAACCTACCTCTTGATCATCATTATTCCATAATGCACCCAATCCGCGACTGATTTCTACTCTTCCACATTGCTCAAAATTTTGTTCATCATGACTTCAACTTTATAATTCAGGGGATGTTGGAAAAACATCTTTTCCACATATTTTTCTTGCAAAAATTGCAATGTAACCATGCATTCTTGATTTGGTACTTCCTCACTGCCATCTCGCTGAATTAACCCTTCTTCTTTGACAAGCTTTATGCTTGCTTCAAGAAAAAGCTACACATCTTCTTTTAGAATTTTGCATGCTTTGTTAATTGCAGCACTTTTAACCCAATTCAGGATAATTTCAAATTGTTATTCCATTCATTCTTGGGTGTATCTTGGCCACATACAAGTTTCCTCATCAAATCTGAAATTGCATGGCTTCCAGGCTTCTCCTTTCTTCTCATCTTCCTTTGTCAATGCTTGTTGTCCCTTTACTGCAGACTCAAATATACTCTCAGCAGCCTTTTCATCATGCAATTTATCAAAATATCTAGATGCTTTGAGCACCTCAGCCTCTTCCAGTTCCTTGATTGCATTCTTCATGCGATCTTCCTCAGTCCTGGGACGGTCCAACCAGTCCCCTAGGAATTGTAAATCATTTTCATATCGTGGTAGCAAAATATATGAATGTTGTCATTTCTCCTCGTTGTGGATGTCTCCAAAAATCATATTTTTATCTCTGCTTCTTTTCATAACAGCCTTAAAGAGATTTCGCTCATCCTGTACATGGCTATCTTCATAAGCCAACTTCATTCTGGTTGCAGACATGGTTTCTTTTATTTTATAGCGAGACTTCTTTTGATTGTTTTCAGGAGATGAATTTATCTCTTCCTGATCCTGCTCTGTGAAGCTATTTCTGTACTTTCTTCCTCCTTTGGGTCAATCTGTTATGCTCCTTACCTGCCAACGAACCTTTACATTCATGCAGCAAAAAAATATTTTTTAAAGGGAAATACATTACCTTAGCATTTGCAGTTTCTTTCTTCTCATGTTCACCAAGGGTTACACTCTCTTTTGCCATCGCAAGTCTGCTACCCTTCACTTCATTGGCTGAACCCTCCTTGTCTCTGTCTCTTATAGACAATTTCACCTTATCTTCTTCGTTTGTGACAACCTTTAATGGATGCCCTTCTTCATCACCTACAAGACCTGCATCCACACACAATATGTCACTTCCAAAAATATAAGGTTCTCCTACCTTATTTGATGCCTCCCTGACTAGTTCCTCCTGTTGATCTTCTATGAGACTTTGACTCAGTGTCTTATCAGCATCTGCATCTATTCTCCTTCTCCAAGGATCGATCTCATCTCTGGTTCACAGTAGTGAAATGCTTCATCCTTAGGCTCAGCTGCTCTGAAGGCCTCATCCTCTTCTCTAAATTTCTCTTTTGTTTGACAGGCAGTTTGACCTTCTTCCTCAAGTCCCCTCTCCCTCTTTGGTCTTCATTCTCTAGTAGCATCATGATTATGCTGAGCCTCTTCTTCAACTTAGCTCTCCCTCTCAATCTCCTCTCAATTCATGCCACTTTCCTTGGCATTCTTCTCCCTTCTGCTATGGCTTCTCTTAGAACCTTGATTATGGTCATCAATAGCCATTTTCCTTCCTCCTTTGCAAGTTTCCTTGTTAATATTTGGCTACTCAATGACAAATTCCAACCATGGGAATAGATTCCTCTTTTCGAGAAGACCAATTTTGACTATTTAAGCGCTCAATTTCGACAAGGGAAATTGTACTTCTGAAGAAAAACCCACATGTGCACAAAAGTTCAAGTCGGCCCAAAAGATAAATTGGACACCCATGGATGGCTATAAATACAAGTCAAGTGCCCCCTCATTTGGACATCATCATGATCATTCTTCTTTCTTTGGCTTGGCTCGCATAGGTCCGAGGTAGTTCGTGGCGATTTTTTCGTAGAGGTCCGAAATTGCAAGGTTTAAAGCTCGCACGTGAGATCTAGGATTTTTGTTTTCAGCCACAGGGATGACTCAAGCATTTTCCAGTCACAACCACAGGCACGCATGCTCATGAGTGTGGTTGGAGGGTTTCAGCTGCATGCACGTACACTCTATGCGTGTGGTTGGAAACTAGGGTTTGATTTTTCAGTTGACCGCAATTGACAGTGACAGTTGACCGTAGGCTTCTGAATCAGGGTTTTGATTATTAGCATTGTTGGGTTCATCTCTTGGATGTTGTTTAGTTGATTTTGCTGGATAGTTTTGTGGTTGAAGATATGGATCACTGTACTCTCTTTGTTGAAACATTCAATGACAATCTAATAAGAAGAAAAATTTGAAAGGGTTTTCCCCCTTTTGGGGTTTTTCCCTAATCTCTGACCAATCCCTGTGTCTCTATATGTGAATGATTTTCCTCTATTGTTCTTTTATGTTCTGTTGCTTTCATGATGATATTGTTCTTTCTATATAATTGCATATGTTGTTGAATAATGTTGTAAAACTAAATAATGTTATGATGTTGTGGGGTGAATTTAATATGTAAATGAAAAAATGCAATTATCTAAAGCAAAGAACAATATAGCCCTAAGAAAAATTAATATGGAATCAAAGCTGGGCTGAAGCAAAGTCATTGAGATCACCTCTGAGAAGACACCTTTGATGGAAGTAAGAGAAGATAAAGGAGACCTAAAAGAATGCAAGGGTTTGAAGGAAACCCTAGGAAATCCGGTTATTAGGGTTTGATGGATGACATGAGGTTAGGGTTTGGAAGAAATCGTGGGGATAAAATGATGGCTTGGGTTTTGTAGTTTTGAAACATGATCAGTGTGAAAATGTTCTAGCCTTGTGTCAGGTGTGATGACCTTGGTTGTTGATAAAGTCGATGGAAGTATGGAAGGTAACATTGTTATGGACAATACTAAGTTACTAACTCTTGAAGACTAGTTCAAGAGGGAGATGATCACCTCTCATTAAAGATAAGTACCTTTTAAACTTATGTCATTTCTTTATGACACTATTCTTGTTATTGTTTTCTGCATGAATATTTGAGTATATGTATACTTCTAACCTCTAGATGAGATGTGAAAAGAAGATCCTTCTTGAGGATCATCTTAGGTGTAAGAAAAGAAAGCTAATGCAGGAAGAGAGGAGCTAGTGGAAAGTTGACAAAGTGTTACAACTGCAAATGACAAATAAATGTTACTAGTTGCAAAGGTATATGAAATTATGAATACTACAAGGTATGTAAGTTACAATATTGGATACCAAGGTAAGCCATGAGGTATGACAAGAATATCACCTTCATGCATACATATGAAAGTAAGTTTGATTTATGGTACATGTGATATAATGATGCACTTGATACTTGGCAAGTGTTTACATTTTAGACATGATGCACTTGATACTTGGCAGACTAGATACATTATATGGCATCTTGACACTATTGTTAATGCTTGTTATAAGCATGATGAAAGTGTAACAATAAGATTGATACTTTTGTTGATCTTGGTAAGGATTTGTAAAGCTTAGCAAATCTTACAAGTGGTAGAATTGGATGCCTTGAATTGATGTTATGATTATGATCCTTGAAGTATGAAGATACTCTTATATGACACTAACCCTTGATGACAGTTTAATGACATGATCATGACTTGTTATGATATATGTCTGAGAACATGATATTGTTTGTGATCTAACAATTTTGTTGTAGCATGACAATATTATGATAGACAGGTTGATGTCATGAATGATGATGATTGAAGAAGCTTCTCATTCAGAGGGAGAAACTCTTCATAAGATTTTATCACAAACAAGAAGATACTTGATGTTATTAATTAAGAAGATACTTGATTGTTGAAGGAAGAATTTTGGACATGAATAACCATCGGATGTTGTTGAAGAAGTTTTGGCAAGTTCTAATTTGAGCAGAGAAATTTTCTCCTAGTCCAAGCCCCAACCACTGGCAAAAAGGCTTAAGGGTGCGGTTATAAACCTCCCAACCGCACGAAAGAAGGCCTATGGGTGCGGTTGATCCTGTAAGTACAAAATCTAAAATCTTATGCACGAAACCAAGAGCGTACCAGGAGTATGACAGTCCTACAGACATGGAGAAAATTATAGAGAGTTCTATGAGCAGAAAGCATTGTATAGTTTGAAACAAGCTCCTCGAGCCTGGCAAGTCCGCATTGACAGTTACTTGGTGAACCCTGGAAGCAATTTCGATCTAAACCTAAAAGTCGGTCCAAGGCATGCCTTTGATTTTGGTTTTGTATGTTGACAATCTATTCTTTACGAGTAGTGGGCCTCTGATGATAGAGTGTAAGAGGGAGTTGGCCTCTGAATTCAAGATGAAAGATTGTAAGATATTCTTCCGAAGATATGAGTTTGCATGGATTCTATAATGACTGGGTTGGAAACAGAAAGAGCACATCTAAGTGCTGCTTGGGATCTACAATGATATCATGGATGAACAGGAAATATAAGTATGTAGCTTTAAGCACGACCGAGGTTGAGCACATTGTTTCTAGCATAGCTAGTTGAGGGGCAGTTTGGTTAAGGAGGATCTTTGGAGAGTTGTTTGAGGAGGTTCTAGATATGATAGTGATATATTGCGATAACAAGAGTGGAATTAATTGGCAGAGAATCCTGTATGTAGCTGGGACAAAGATATATTCATAGATTGAGACAATGTTGTAGCATGAGACAAGACTAGACTTGTGGTTGCTGCCTCCGTGAGAGGGTGACTGAATAAGGCATCCTTTGTGATATATATTTTCTCTAACGTAATATTTGATTTTGATATCCTGCATGAACAGGAAAACAGAGGATTGTTGTTCTTGGTGATGTTTGAGGCAACTCTTCAGTGAGTTATTTAAGTTGGTACCAGATGTGAGCACGTTGATATGTTTCTGATCTACAGAGAGCAGCATGGATTGATGGATGTGACCCTCCGGAGTAAGGGTCTGGGCTGATCGAGGACACTGAGCCAACTCTTCCCCCCTGTCTGAGCTCCTTGGGTGAGGAATTGAGATGTAGGGCTCCTGGGGTTGAGGGATATCTGGACAATAGGGTATCACCCATATCTGTTACCCATATGGTGGAAGATGCAGCTCCCCTATCTTGGTCTATGCAGAGTATACCCTAGTTGGCATTTGTCTTTCACACCCATCTGGCTAATGGGTGTTGGCTGCTTGAGTTAGGCGCGATCATTACTATTTATGGTAAGTGGCATCCCACTCAAGCTAGAGATGCAAGTGTTCTACCACTTGACTCTTTAGGGTCTTGTTGGGAAGATCAACAGATAATAGGATAGGCACGATCCTTACCATTTATGGTAAATGGTATCCCTCCTCTTATCGTCAAGCAGTGGGATAGGCGTGATCCTTACCTCATAAGATAAGTGGCATCCCTCCTAGCATTGGATCCTTGCTAATATAGTTTCCCAGATCATAGCATTGGGCTCCCCGTTGGCAGAGTTTCCCAAGTCGTAGCATTCGGCTCCCTGCTGGCGGATTTTCCTGGGTCGTAGCATTAGGCTCCCCGCTGGCAAAGTTTCTCGAGTCATAACATTGGCTCCCCGCTGGTAGAGATTCCCAAGTAACAACATTGGCATCCCACTGGCAATGATTATGGGTGGTAGAAGTGGCTCCCCAATGGATAGAGGGTGGTAGATTGAGCTCCCATCCAATGTCAAATTCTTCTTCTTTTAGATTTGAGAGTGTTCAGCATATGAGCAAAGACAAGCAAGAGATGAGTAGGGACAAGCAAAGATGAACTGAGATGATTAGTGACGACATTTGATGACGAGATATTTGAGATGGGACATGACATGATGACGGGATTGGAATTTCTCCCTAGTTAAGAGGGTGTTAACTTTTGGCAGCTCAATGACAAATTCCAACCATGGGACTAGATTCCTCTTTTCGAGAGGATCAATTTTGACTATTGAAGTGCTCAATTTGGACAAGGGAAATTTGGACAGGTCTGAAATTACAGAGTCTAAAGCTCGCACGTGAGATCTAGGGTTTTGGTTTCCAGCAGCAGGGATGACTCGGGCATTTTTCAGTCACAACCGCAGGCACGTAAGCTTGTGAGTGCGGTTGGAGGGTTTCAGTCGCACACACGTACACTCTCTACGTGTGGTTGGAAACTAGGGTTTGATTTTATAGTTGACCACAGGCTTCTAAATCAGGGTTTTGATTATTAGCATTATTCGTTTCATCTCTTGGATTTGTTTAGTTAATTTTGTTGGATAGTTTTGTGGTTGAAGATATGGATCATTGTACTCTTTTTGCTGAAACATTCCTACTTTTGCTTCTGCAGTATTTTATTTGGTGAAAAAATTGCAGTGTGAATAATTTGTTATTTTGATGTAAACAAAATAAATTGCATAATTAATTCCAGTTGTTGCATTTCAAGGAACTTTCACACTCCCTTATTAAGATTTCAAAACTTCATGCACTCCTTGGTTCAAATTGGTTAGACTATCTTCCACTCTACTTCCTGACTAAAATCTCTTTAGTTTGCTCCATCCTTTGTGTTATGTCCCGAGAATTCTTCTCCAATCTCTACCTTTCTTTGCCTCCACCTTGAATTTCTCCTTCAAGTATAATCAATCTTCTCTGCTCATTGTACTCAACAATACCTTTGACCTACTTTGTGGTCAAAAGTTGGACATAAATAAAATTATCTTGATCTTATCTTATCTATCTGCCACTCGACTCTTTACTATCTCGGCCACCAAATGTCCTTGGTTAGGCTTGTTCCTAATCTTCTCCTCCCCAAACAATCTTTCCCAATCTGGCTCTTGGTTCTTGATTCTAGATTTCTTCTTGAAGAACAGTTTCTTTGTACCCCTTGTTGAGTGGAATCTGTGATTTCGATAGCCAATTATTCCCCAAAGAGCATAATGTGCTTTGATACAACTATGACGCATCACTCTAGTTGCCCAATCATAAAAAACAAATACTTTTGGCTATAACAAGGTTTGTCTCGGCTCGAGGATCGCGTAATCAATCTCTTGAAGCAGCCATCAGGTTATTCTAACCAGTATAGCAAATTTTTCCTGAATATCATGGAAATTCCGACATGATTCTGATAAAATCTGGAAGGAATTTTTGTAAATCCAGGTTACAATTGTCAAACTTTAAAATTTTGGGTGCCTCAAGGTTTTTGATGGTGCTGAATCCATTTCCACCATTAAAACATGATTCAAACACTGCTACTGCGAGATTTTTTGAAATTTTTTTGGAGAGGTTCTAACCACTTTTGACCGTTCGGGCAATTCCTCCGCCTTGGTAGACGACGCCATTCAAATATCCCCCTCTCATGCAGACTAGGTCAACTTATGCGTCTAGCGCTCCATCTTGTGACACAGTTTTATGGTGCTTTCGCCTCAATATTTATGCCAGGTAAAGCACTCACTGCCTCCTTCGTATAACAATAGAATGGTTGTGGCTTGGGCCCGCTGGTCGTAATCCCAATCTATAGGTTTTTTTTTTCCCCTGGGCACTTGGCCTCACTCGATTATGCCCAGGTCAACCCTTGAGAGGCATGTACATTCCCACTCCCCAACCAACACCCAAGACGTGGCGCAATTCCCATTATGGGACTAGTTTGGGTATATTTGGACCAACCCCACACTACAACTAGCCGCGAGCCCGAACTCTAGTTCGGGTTCCAAATGCACAATCTAGTATGGTCAATTCAGTTCTTTAAGCTATTTAGCCCTTTCTTGCCTGTCTATGTTTTCGCCTTCTGTCGGGCCTGAATGTCCAGTCCAGGAAAATTCAAGAGTTCGATGACGCGTTGCTCTTTTTTATATCCTTCAAACTTGTCAAGGGTTGACTAGTTGGAAGGCATTGTGACAGATAGTTTTCCTGCGCTAGTTATTGATGGACTTTACTGTAATCTCGAGTCCGAACCTAATCTACAACTAAACCCACTATATTCATTCCACGAAACAGATCTGAGGTATTGCATGAGGATGTATTGAATTTTCAAAAACTGGTTAAGGAACTGACACTTCGATCCCAATGTGAAGTCAACATCATAGGAATGCAGAGGTCTATACGCATAGCACACACATAAATCCTAAATGAACCACAATTTACGATCAAAAGAACATTGTAAGGATCCTCCTAGCTTACCAGCCAACGAACATTTCCTTGTTTTGTCCCTTCTCCCTCACCTGGGAGGTCTTCTTCTCCCAAGAACTTCACACATGCACTGAGGGCTTATTGCCTAAGCTCTCTCGGCCTTCCTATTCCCTTCGATCCTCTGCTCCAATTTTCAAACTTTGACTCAAAATTAACAGGCAGTTCTCTAGACCATTGCACTTTTTCTACCTGATAGGGCGATAGCTATATCAATAACAAAAAAGTAAATTCATATACACGATCTAATCATATAGAGAAACTATACACATATATACATGGTGGAAATTCAAACTACGTTCCATTCCCAAGCAAGGAATATTGACCATAGTTATCATGGACTCTATGTCCGAGCACCACAAGCTCGAACTCTACCTTCTAGACTCTTGTCCATGAATTAGCTTTTCTTTACTCATTTTTTTATTAGCCATAATATCTCCGAACAGAACCCAGGTTGTTTGGACATCTATCCAACAACCAAAAAACTCCCTAACACCTCAACTAGCCACTTGTGGCTCTAACACTGCATAACTCACTTGGAAAAATACTAGCTCATCTAAATTATCCTAAGAACATAACAGCTTAATAGCCCAGAGTCTTTCTAGAATCAAGACACATAAAAATACATTAAAACCCTACTATATGTAATTTATACAATTTACACTTTAAAAGAAAATTGTTTTCCCTTTAAGAATTTTAGGACCCCTTGGCTCTAGAGAAAGTAAGTTGCCTAGAAGGATCAACCTCTTGTAATGATGGATTATATACCATTGAATCTTGAACACTTCAAATCTGGCCATATATAACCGAGCATAAATTACATTTAATGTTTTATGTTTAAAATTGCAATAGTAATTACCTATGTTGCACAGGTTCACGAACTCCGGTGTGGGGTTCTCGAACCCAAGTCCCGGATTCAGGTATGGGTTCTTCTGAGAAGAACCTAGAAGAACCGAGTTCTCCAAAAAAAAAAATTGGTTTCTTCTGCCTTAATGGGTACGGGTTCTTATAAAAAGAACCCAGAAGAACTTGGTTCGACAAAAAAAAAATTGGGTTCTTCTGCCTTAATGGGTACAGAGAACCCTGAGGATGGGTACTTAGAACCCGAAAATCAAGTTCTTTGGGTTCTCGATGACCGATTTTTACTAATTTTTTTTACAAATTTTTTTATTGAAATTTAAAAATTAAAATTAAATTTTAATAAATATCAAGATTTAACAAATTAAAACTTTAAAATTATTGAAATCAAAATGTAATTCGGTAAATACTAAATACTAAAGTCTAAACCTAAACTAAGTTCTCACTTCATTGTTCATTGAGTTCATTGGTTCAACGCAAGGACAAAAGGCCATTCATTGAGTTCATTCATTCGACGCGGGGAAGAGTTCATTGAGGTATTCTTTTGATGGATATTCAAGCAAGGACGAGAGGCGGAGGTATTACGGCAGCAGAGGCATTCATTCACGCAGGGACAGAGGGTGCAATACACAGGGATAGAGGCATTCATTCACGCAATACATGACATTCATTCACACAACACACAGAGAGGGAGGCGACAGAGGATGGGAGGGAGGTATACACACAGAGGATGGGAGGGAGCAGAGGGATGCAGCAGAGTACGGGTATACACACAGAGGATGGCGACAGAGGGAAGTATTCACGCCTTTTGTGAACTGTTATATTCAACAGAAAAACACCTTTGCTTAAGAAATGACATCAACATACAAACTGCACACTTAGATGGTAGATGTTTTAAAAATGTGAAAATATGATGTTTACTGCAGTTAATGAGGAAGTGTGGGATATCTCCAAAATGGGCATGGAGAGTCTGAATTGGATATTTAAATTAAAGTAGAATTCCACTCCATTTGAAGCCTACTTATTATTACCTTGAGAAAACTTAAAAGAAATATGATAATATCCTATGAACAAAGAACCAACTAAATCTTGCCTCAATTCTTTCAGCAAATTCAGAAATTTACCCTTTTACAGGATCCATAAAACATGACCCAAGCCCAACTATGAGGATCATAAACAACAACCCAACTATATAATTCATATATATTATAAATTATAATTTATAAATTTATAATTTATAAAGTATAAAATTATTATATTTATATGTTATATATATAAATTATAATATACCCCTGATGAACCCACGCACCCAGTTTCAAAAAATGACATACCCGTCCCCGAACCCACGTTTCTTGGCAACATAGGTAATTACTTATGAAAACCCTTATAATGATAGAATATATATCAATGGATCTGAACAATTTAAATCCAACAATACATAAGTCAACATATATTTTATTTAATATTTTGTATTTAAAACGATGAAAACCCTTAAGCACTTATGATGGAGGATTTAAACATTTTAGATCAAATTATATATAAGTTATAACCCAACGTATATTGTCTTGGCCACCAACTATCCTTGGTTCTCGCCCCATTCCTAATCTTCTCCTCCATGAACAATCTTTCCCAATTTCCTCTCTTACTAGATCTTGGTTCTTAGTTCTGGGTTTGTTGTTCAAGAACAATTCCTTCGTCCCCTTGTTGACTGGAATCTTTGATTTAGATAGACACTTATTCCCCCAAGAACTCAACGTGCTCTGATACCACTATGGAACAACACTCGAGTTTCCCAATTGGAAATCTCGAATACTTTTGGCTATAACAAGGATTGTCTTGAATCGAGAATTGTGTCATTGACATCTTGAAGCAACCACTAGGTTATTCTATTCAAATATCCCCCTCTCGTGTAGACTGGGTCATCAACTTATGCGTCTGGCACTCCGTCTTGTAACACACGCAGTGTTGCGACGCTTTTGCCTCACTCCTAATTATACATGCCAACGCTTTTGTCTCACTCCCAAATATACATGCCAGGTAATGCACTTGTCACCTCCTTCGTATAACAACAACATGGTTGTGGCTTGGGCCTGCTACTGGTAACCTTGGTCTACAAGTTTTTTTATTTTGTTTTTCCCCAGGTGCTTGGCATCACTCGGCTACACCCAGGTCAACCCTTAAGAGACAAGTGGGTTCCCACTCCCCAACCAATGCCAAAGACGTGGCGCAATTCCCATTATGGGACTAATTATGGTATATACTGACCGACTCCACACTACCTACTAGTTTGGGTCCCGAACGTATAATCTAGTTCAGTCAATTCAACGGTTCGAGTTGTTCGGCCCTTTCTTGTTCATCTATGCATCCACCTTATGTCAGGTCCGAGGGCCGAATGTCAAGTCAATTACGATTCGAGAGTTCGGTGACACCTTGTTCTTTTCGATATCCTTTGAACGTGTCAAGGGTTGAATAGGTAGAAGGCTTTGTGACAGATAATTTTCTCGCTCTGGTTATTGACGACTTTGTCGTAATCTCAAGTCACGTCCTAATCTGCACCTAAACACATTATATTCATTCCACAAAACAAATCTGAGGTATTGCATGAGGATCTACAAAATTTTCAACTACTGGTTAAGGAATTGACAGTTCAATCCAACACAAAACCACCATAGGAATGTAAAGGTCTATACACATAGCACATGCATAAATCCGAAATGAACCACAATTTATGATCAAAAGAACATCGTAAGGATCCTCTTAGCTCACTGGCCAATGAACATTTCCTCGCTCTGTCCCTTATCCCGCACATGGGAGGTCTTCTTCTCCCAAGAACTTCACACACACGCATTGAGGGCTTGTTTCCTAAGCTCTCTCAGCCTTCCTATTCCCTCCAATCCTCTGCTTCAATTTTCAAACTTAACATGCAGGTCTCTAGACCACTGCACTTTTTCTACCAAACAAGGTGCTAACTATATCAATACACGATCTAGCCATACAAAGAAACTATACACACATATACATGGTGGAAATTCCAACTGTGTTCCTTTCCCAAGCAAGAAATATTTACAATAGTTATTATGGACTCTCTGTCCGAACACTACAAGCTCGAACTCTACCTTCTAGACCCTTATCCCTGAATTAGATTTTCTTCACACATATCAAACTCTACCTTCTAGACTGTTGTCCTTGAATTAGCTTTTCTTCACACATATCTCTTTTGATTAGCCATAATATCTCCTAACAAAACCCAAGTTGTTTGGATGTAATATCACGAACAACGAAATAATCAACAGATCTGGCACATCTAGCCTTCTAGGTGTTCTAGTTAAAAATAATTACAATCAAACACTGAACACAACGAGATCTGGAAATGTTGCAACCATTTATTTATATTAATAATAGAAAACAAGATGCATGCCAATTGAAGCCCTTGCCATGCGACTACTCATCAAATAAGAAACTACAGATATTTAAGCACAAGTGCAGACCCTGGACGGATCCACCAAGCAAAGATCTCCACGTGGTTTTCGTCCCGAGATCAGATTAGAACTGGCCTCGCCATGTTCTCAACAAAACATAATAGGATAGATAACTCAAGCTGATCCAAAGGCGTAGCTACTCTCCCTTTTTATAAGCTCAATGGACTTTCTAGATGCCATTATTTTATTATTTTTCCCAAGAAACGAGGGTGCATACCAAGGGCCAATTCCATGGGAAAATACCACGGTAAATACCCCAGGTAAATTTCGTCCATTTGACCATATCAAGAAAAAAGGAATATTACAAATCCTCCCGCCCAAAGATTGCTTGTCCTCAAGAAATTCGCTGTTATCCATAACAAAAACATTGATACCAGGATCCCATACAAACCAGTGTGCTATTCCATACTGCCATGCTAAATGATCCTGAATGGATCCTTCAATACTTGGATCCCAAACAATCCTCTGACCAATCCTTCCCTTGATAGATTTACCTAGATCCCAAACAATCCTCCAGCCAATCTTGCCCCCGATGGATTCTCCTGAATCCCAATGCCACCTAAGTCCTGGGACTTGTGGGTTATGGTACCATCTTAGCCTTCCATCACTACTCGTTCCAAAGGGCCCAAGCTGCAATATGCCCTTGGCTGTGAGTATCCTCCTAAGAATCAACCCATCAATAGAGTACCAACTCATAATCTCTCCCCAATCCATGCCTTCGAAAGGATCAATATCTACAAATTTACTATGTTGATGTTGCTCGATGCTCAACTCATGTTGCTCCACTCGGTCACCCAACATTATGCATTTGCAGAACTTTGTCCTGCTCTTCTCAATGTATAAAGGTGGGTTGGTAGTGTTGCAAGCCATATCTATGTACCCTTGTAGAGGGTTGCTCTAGAACTCCCCACTATAGTCCTCTTGCTGCCTTCTGAGGGTCTTGAGTCATTCTTCAACACTAGACAACTTGGTCATTGACTCGGCACATACCCCTATGAGCTCCTCAATTTTCCTATTCTCCTGTAAGACAATATCTCGGACTATCCAGACTCTCTACTTCAACATCTTAAGCTTTGTCTTGAAATGCATGATCTTTTCCTGAAATTCCTCTACTGGAAATTTTGGCGCCTTGTTGAATTTCTCTGTACCTGTCTGCACTAGATGCCCAAAGACCACAAATTCAACTTGAGCCTTTGATCTACTCTCTGTGAATGGTTCATTTTGCACATTATGTCTGTCATGCTGCTCCTTGTGATCACGCTGGTTCACTATGGCTGGCTCCTCACTCAAATCTCCCTAGTCTCCTCCATCTGTGAAGACAATATGTTGTTCATCTTCTTCAATTGTCGTACATAGATGCACTGGTGGCCTACTACCTATACTTGATTGCTCATATTCTTTATGGACATCCTCCCGGGATCTATTGACTCAGTTGTATAGGAGTCTACCGCATCAATACCATTAGGTAGAATTTCCTCATGCACTTCCAAATGCTTGTCGTCCTGCAAGCTTCCCTGAATAAGTTCACGCTGCTACTCACCATCCTGAAGATCAATAGACCCAACTACAGAAGACTCCCCATGATATGAAGGAATCTCCTCTTATTCTGTCTTTGTTGCCTCCTTCCTATCACTTGGACAAGAATGATTAAGGGCCCAAGATCCCTTGCACATAAAGCATAGTCCTCTCCTCTTTAATTCATTCTTATTGTAGATTTTGTTCTCTCTTTCTCCATCAATCCTTCTCAACTCCTTCCTAGTCAGCACCCTTCTGAGCAATTTTATGTTTTGCTTAGCTAGCTTCTCGACTAGATCATAGGCAGCTGGTGATACCTTTGGTTCCTTCCTCCAAATGGTCAACATTTTGGATCTTAAAATCTTGCAAATGTCAACATCTCCTTTTAAGAACAGGGACACAATCTTTTGCATGCATGCTTTGACATGGTCTGAATGAGTTAATGTAATACTGGTGTAAAATTTTTGGAGAAACTAAAAAATCAACTCGTCACATTCCAGATTGAGCATGAATGTGCCAATGCTAAACTCTACCATGAGTTCTAAGATTCCGCATCACTTCTGAAAGGTCGGAAGCATGATGTTGCTCAACCCCTGAAGGGCTTCTACTATCAGTTTTGTTGTCGCACAGAATGTCTAGGCACCGTGACAACGACTCAGATCGAGGGTTGTCACCCTGATCCCCAATCTCTCTATTTAAGATGTCTCATCGCAGACTAAGGGGGGTAGACCCTAATGAAATGGAAGGAAAGAGGACTGGTTGGAAAGCAACCAATTCAGGTGACACAGTCAAATGACCAAGTACTTGCTTAAGATTTAACGAGAGTTAACAGATTTGATTAGATTAAAAGTTTGAAACCAGTGCCTTATGGAGTCAATTATCCCGTTATGAAATTAGGATCAAGTAGCTGATAGATAACTGCTGCTAGAAAGGACAACTATCCTGCATTTCAGATTGGATTGGCACTTCATAACAGGATAGTTGTCCTTTCTAGCAACAGTTATCTATCAACTACTTGATCCTAATTTCATAACGGGTAATTGACTCCATAAGGCATTGGTTTCAAACTTTTAATATAATCAAATATGTTAAATCTCGTTAAATCTTAAGCAAGTACTTGGTCATTTGACTGTCTCCTGAATTGGTTGGTTTCCAACCAATCCTCTTTCCTTCCATTTCATTAGGGTCTACCCCGCTTAGTCTGCAAGGAGACGGCTTAAATAGAGAGATTGGGGATCAGGGTGACAGCCCCCGATCTGACCCATTGTCCCGATGCCTAGACATTCTGTGCGACGACATTTTTTGGCGCCATTATCGGGGACTAATTTATTGGACTTTGGCTTTACGTCATTAATATCTCTTTCCCTCTTTGTTTTTTCATCTCAGGTATTTCAGTTAAATTCCTGTCCCAGTGGCGACTCCATTTTCTTCATTTTCTATAGGAATTTGTACTAGAATACATCTAAGTAGCTTGGTTAATCCTACTCGAAATCCTAAAAAGGTTCTCAGAGTCCGATTACAAAGGCTCTCTTCTTGTACACTTCTTGTTAATCTCGGGCAGGAAGCTCTCTCTGATATCCATTCTCTTTTCTATGATCCTGTTCAGCAAGATATCATGAATATGTTTGCCTCGTGTAACTTTGCTAATGTTCAGGGTTATCCTAATGATTTCCCTAAACATGGTATGGATAAGTTACCTTCTTTTTAGGGAAATAATGTGGTTAGTGTCAAAGAACACTTGTTCACTTTCGCTTGTTGGTGGAATAAATGGGGGGCTATAAATAACGATTTCGATGATGTAAAGATGAAGCTTTTTATTCTTACTTTTGAGCAAGATGCTATGGAATGGTTTACTGAAAAGCCTAATAATTCATTCGATTCTTTTGAATCAAGTCTAGATGCCTTTAAGGATAAGTTTGGTGATAAAAGGGAAGATAGGCATTTGGTGAAAGATATCAGTACCATAAAAAAGAAAGAAAATGAAATGATTGAGGAATTTAACAAGAGATTTAATGGTATTCTTAAGGAAATTTCTCAAAATCACAGGCCTCCTGATGGATCTCTTCTGAATTTTTACATTGATGCTTTTAATTCTCATACTTCATATGAGCTAAGACGTGCTAAGACTATTTATTATAAGGCTTGCCAATCTTTAGCAGAAGAGCTCAAAAAGGACAAAAGGGCATCAGGGAAGTCTGAAATTCCTGGTTTTGATAGGGCTACAACTAAATTAAAAGGGCCTAAAGGTAAAGAGGCTCAAGAATCTGATGATGACCCTATGAAAAAATTAATGCAAAAGCTTGAAAGCATGGAGCTTAACCAAGCAAAATTAATCTCTGACCATGCTAAGGAAATAAGCACTTTGCAATCTAGGTTGGTCCAAATGGAAAGAGCTCAAGCGCAACATTCCCAACCTATGAATCATAATAATAATCGAGGTAATAATACTTGGCAGAAAAAGGGTCAGCCGAGTGAGCAAAGACTTCCTAATCCGCTCGAATCTACTAATCTGGTTGATGAAGCTCCGCCTTATTGTAGGACTTGTGATGCTCTTCATGAGGAGGTTACCACTGTTAAAAGAATTATGAATAGTGGAATGTTTGGGGCAAGTAATTAGATAAATGTTGTTGGTAAAGAATTTTCTTTGTCTATGGAAGATTGGATGGAAGTCAAGGAAAATAGTCAATATGTTAGGCCTTTCACATCTTCGCATAGTATCAATAATTTTGGGCAAGAAAAGGATTTGATGATTGAATTATTTGGTGAAAAGCCTTCTCCAGATCAAGTTTTGGAAATTGCAAAGGACAAAGGATTAACTTATCAAAGAAGGGATAAAGATCAAGGTAATAATCAAACTCCCCCTCAAATTTTTAATCCTAGTCTTGGTTTGAATATTGATTTGGGAGGATGGCTGAATAATGCAAAGATGTTGGTGCCTGTCACTAAGATATTGAAGCTTCCTGCTCAGAAGGCTAAGTTTTTAGATGTCGTCAGGGTTTCGCATGTTAATGTTACTCAAGATAAAACTCCTGAAGTTTCTTATCAAGATGCCCCTATATATCTGCAAAAAATGGAGTCAGATAACAAGGAGCATCAACCATTTTTCGTTGCTTTGATGGTTAATGGTTATAAATTGAATAATTGTATGTTAGATTCTGGTGCTTCAGCTTGTGTCATGACCAAGAGGGTCATGGAACAGCATAATTTAAGAGTTTCTAGACCACACCACAACATATGTGCCATGGATTCTAAGAAAATTGAAGTTCATGGATTAATCAAGGATTTACAAGTTCATTTATCTGTTTACCCTGACATAATGATTGTTATGGACATAGTTGTAGTTGATGTTCCAGAGGCTTGGGGTATGTTGTTATCTAGAAAATGGGCCTTTGATCTAGGAGGAAGTATTCAGATGAATTGGTCTTATGCTATGATTCCTTCCCCTAGAGGTGAAGGGTTTGTGAAACTCAACAGAGAGCCTGAAAGAAGATTCCATGTGGAAGATCCTAAGAGACCTCATAATGAAATAATTAAAGAACAACCAGACATGGGAAATTATGCTATTATGTCTAATTTCATAGTTCTTTTAGATGATAAGGTTGATGAGAAATTTGAGGACCTAAAGGATAAAGTTTGGTACGTGCATTTTGATGGTGCATCGTCTAGATATGGTAATGGTGTTGGAATTGTATTAAAATCTCCCCTTGGTCATATTTTCAAATTTGCCTATAGACTGGAATTCGAAGCGATTAACAATGTAGCTGAGTATGAAGCCTTGTTGTTAGGTCTTGAATTGGCAAAAGCTTTAAGAATTAAGTTGCTTAGTATCAAGGGAGACTCTAATTTAGTTACATTGCAAGTTAAATAAATTCCATGTAAAAATCAAAGGTTAAGGAATTATCGAAATGTTGTGTGGGATCTTATGGAATACTTTGATGCCCTTAACCTTGAAGCTATCCGAAGAGAAAAAATAGCTTGGTGGATGAGCCTGTTGTGGCTGCCTCTACTTACAATTATCTGATGAATTAATCAAGGATAAGATAAAAATGGAAATTATTTTTAGACCTTCAGTTCCGAATCATTCAGAGCATTGGCAAGTTTTTAATGATGAGAAGCAGGTCATTCGTTTTCTTAATAATTTGGATGAGTTTGAAAATTTTTGGATAAGTTCTAGGGAGGATGGATCTAATGATCATGATGATATTATAAATCCTACTCCTAGGAATATTGTTGCTTTAGAACAACACTTTGATCGACATGATGCCACAAAGATGAAAGAGGAAAATAAAATGGATCCGGGTGAATTCATTGAAGTAAATATCGGTACCTCTGAAGACCCTAAAATTGTCAAAATTGGTAAAGGTACTAATGAAGAAGAAAGGAAAAATTTGACCAATTTACTTCATGAATATAGGGACGTTTTAGCATTTTCGTATAATGAGTTAAAAGGATATAGGGAAGATGTCATGCAACATACTATCCCTTTAAAAGATGAAAATGCTAAACATTTTCATCAAAAGCTTAGGCAAATAAATCCTAAGTTAGCCCCCTTGGTTCAGAAAGAGCTTTCAAGATGCTCGCAGCTGGAATTATTGCTCAAACTAGACATTCAACATGGTGTTCCAACCTGGTGATTGTTAGGAAGAAAAATGGTACCATTAGACTTTGTGTTGATTTTAGAAACCTTAATCTAGCATGTAAAAAGGATAATTACTGTAAATTTAAGTAGATGTTCTATGCTTGATGCAACTTTACTTTTTACAACAACAATCACATAAAGAATCAAGTAAAACGCTGATAGAACATACCAGTGGATCTACAGAAGACAAGTCAGAAACAGATAAAAGTATTGGTGTGTTACGGTGGTCAACAGGATGCTTCAACCAGCAAAGACTCCTTGGTCAGCCAACCCAGCATGTGTCACAACAGCCCTCAAAACAGCCACACGGTCAACTCAAAGTCAACCCCAGAAAAGTCAACGCAAGACAGCAGCAAAAAAGTCAACGCAGCTCGGTCTTCGATCAACCTTTTGACCTCGATTCTTGTGCCAATATGTACGGCCTTCCAAAATCGAAGTTTCCACCAAAATTTAGCCTCTTTGGACCTTGCGTTGACCAAAGTCAACGCTGGTCAAACTTGCGTGGAAACCCTAGCTGCAGTAAATTCATCCTTCTTTCCCACGTGTGAACCGAAACTGCTTCCAAGGAGCTCGAACTAAATCGGAAAAGGAGATGTTGTGTGAGGATGAGATGAGTGAAATGTCCTCCAATGTTGACTCTATTTATATCAATCATTGAGGGCGTGTGACACATTAGTTGGGGGTGTAAAACCTTAAGGCCAACCTGCACATATTTTGAAAGTATTCAAAATACATTCAAAATCAATGTTCTGCTCATCGGATCAAGATGATCTTTAGATCAATCTTGCACCTCTCTGAAAGAGGAACCCAATAAAAATATTGGTGTCTTCATCTGAGCATCACAACATACAGTTTGGACCTAGTTGTCCAATTTTAACACTCCCTCTCAACTAGGGAGAACTCCATCCACCTGTGCAATCAAACATCGTGCGTCATCCCGCCGTAACTTGCTTTGCTGGCCTATTTATTTCAGAACAGAGGTGGGTCAGTCACAAAGACATCATTCCCGGATGACAAATTCAGCCCAGAGGTCTGAAACCTCTATACGACTCCCAAAGAGTCTCATACCAACCCGAAGTTGGTTTATCTGACCTGAAGTCAGTAGGAGGTCTGAAACCTCACTAGACTTGATCCCAGATCAAGTGGTTGGACCGTGTCATCCTAGATAGAGAGTACGAAAATCTCTGATGCGTCCATCAGTCTTTGCTACTAGTCTCTAGTTTTTCCCACCTCATTGGCCAAATGAGAGGCACTTCCCATGAACCCTGAACTCAATGGGTAGGATGCATACAGGGCACAGATAATGAGAGGTGAACCAACTCAATAATCACAATGGTGGGGCCCAAGCACACCAACAAGGTTCGGCAAGCCTAGCCCTGTGGTTGCTTATAGCTCCGAGAAGCTATCCCCAAAGCCCCCTAGAGCTCCCAGAGCTCATCGTCCAACAGGACCCACATCATAGGGTTGTTCCACGATACCAAGACTCTCATGGAAGGTTAGGAACTTGACCTTCCCCAAGGGCTTTGTGAGTATATCCGTGACCTACTCATCAGTTCCTATATGATCAAGCCTTACGGCGCCTCACTGTACCATATCCCGGATAAAGTGGTACCTGATATCAATATGCTTGGATTGGTCGTGGAACACAGGATTCTTGAACAAGCGAATCCCACTCTAGTTATCACAGTGTATCACCGTGGTATCTAGCACATGCTCGAACAACTCACTGAAGAGCTTTCGCAACCACACTGCTTCACAACAGGCCATACTCGCTGCAATGTATTCGGCCTCCGCGGTGCTCAAAGCCACTGACTTCTGCTTCCTGCTCATCCAGGATATCGAAGCAGATCCAAGTGTGAAGCAGCATCCCGATGTGCTTTTACGATCCACCACACTGCTAGCCCAATCGGCATCAGTATATCCAAAGAGTGTCATGCTCCCGGCAGTGTATCTCAGCCCATGGTTTATCGTGCCCCAAAGATATCTCAAAAGATTCTTGGCACCAACCCAGTGAAAGTGATGAGGCTCAACCATCTGTTGACTCAAAGTGTTCACTGCAAAACATATATTTGGACGAGTGTTCACTAAGAACATCAGGGCCCCTACGAGTTGATGATACTCAGTAGGATTAGCTAACACGGGCCCAGCAGCACTGCCACTCAACTTTTTAAAGTTGAGCTCCATGGGTGTCGACACGGACTTGCAGTCCACCATACTAAATCTCTCCAGAAGCTTCACAATGTACTTTCCTTGAGAAAAGAAAATATCGCCAGGTCTCTGCCAGACATCCAGGCCTAGGAAGTAGTGCATCAGTCCTAGGTCCTTCATCTCAAACTCAGCAGCGAGCTCCCTCTTGCACTGATGAATGAGAGGGTCAGCACCTGTCAAGAAGAGGTCATCCACATACAGCACCAGAATGAGAGGCTTCTCTCTATCAACCTTGAAGTAAAGGTTCGGATCAACATTACTACGAGTGAAGCCCAACTTCATCAAGTTGCTATCTATCCTCTCGTACCAAGCTCTGGGTGCTTTCTTCAGCCCATAGAGGGCTTTCTTCAACCTGCAGACATGGGTGTCTCGATCCTGGACTTCAAACCCCAGAGGTTGTTCCACATACACCTCTTCCTTTATCGCACCATGCAGAAATGCGGTCTTTACATCCATCTAATGAAGACTCCATCCTTGCGTAACAGCAAGGGCTATGATCGATCAAATGGTGGTATATCGTGCCACAAGTGCAAATATGTCATCATAGTCTATTCCTTCCTTTTGAGAGAAGCCACGGGCAACAAATCTTGCCTTGAACTTTTCAACACTTCCATCATATTCACGCTTGATCTTGTAGAGCCATTTCGCTGTGACAATTTCTTTGTAATCTGATCTTGGGACCACATCCCAAACATCATTCTTCATTATGGACTCATACTCCGTGCATAACATCCTTCCAGACTTGATGCTTTACGGCTTCCTCAAAGGATCCAGGCTCAGATTGTACAATAATACTCATGGCAGCTAGATACCCTTGGTATCTTCACGGAATATATGTCCCTCAACATCCTCGAGAGTGTCCCTGAGCCATGATGGTCTCTTCCCCAGTGAAGGAGGTCTCATCCTTCGGTTCTTGATTTCTAGGCCTTGCTTCATGATCTTCCTTAGATCTCGAAAGATTGACTACTTTCTTCAGGGAAGCATCTTCATCAAAAGTGACATCATGGCATATCTCCACTTCCCTTTGACCAAGCACATAGACTCTATAGGCCTTCGAAGTTTCGTTGTAGCCCACAAACATTCCTTTCTTCCCAGAAGCATCCAGCTTGCTCCTCTTCTCCTTCGGCACATGAAAATAAATAAGACATCCAAAAACTCTAAAATGTGAGACGTCAGGTTTCTTACTAGTGAAAACCTCTTCGGGAATTTTGGAGTCCAGAGCAGAATGAGGGCATCGGTTTTGTATGTACACAACGGTGTTTGCAGCTTCTCCCCATAGAAACTTCGGTAGACCCTGGTCACATAGCATGGCATGGGCAGCTTCCACAATGGCCCTGTTCTTTCATTCAACAACAACATTTTGGTCAAGAGTATAGACAGTTGTGGTCTCCCTCTTGATGCCAGCTTCTCTGCAAAATTCCTTGAACTCATTTGACTCATATTCAGTGCCATTATCGATCCTTAAAATATTGATCTTCTTCCCTGTCATATTTTCCACCAAGGCTTTGAAGGTACGGAACCACATGAAAGCCTCATCCTTCTTCTTTAAGAAGTATATCCAAGTTTTGCGGGAGAAGTCATCAGTGAACGTCATATAATAAGAACATCCTCCCAGGGATGTCACGGGCAGCATACTAGATAGATCAGAATGGATCAATTGCAAGACATCAGATGTCTTTGTAACACTTGAGGGAAAAGGTCCCCTTGTATGTTTGCCTTCGGCACAACCCTTACATACACCTTCATGATTATTTGCAAACTCAAGCATCCCTGTCACCACCTTCCTTGCTTCGGAAAGGGCTTTGTAATGAAGGTGTCCAAACCTTCGGTGCCATAGTTCAGTCTGTCGAATAGTATCACATGTCATCGCTCCCAGTGGACTTCCTCCAACCTGGTAGAGTGTTCCAACCCTAAACCCAATCGTGATAGCTTCCTTGAGGTTCTTCTTCCACATGCGCACCTTTCCATCAGTAAATGCCACATTGAAACCTTTGTCTTCCATGGCCGATATAGACACAAGGTTCTTCTTCAATTTTGGTACATAGAGTACATCTTGCAAGTGGAGGACTTGTCCTTGAGACAAGTGGAGGGTCACAGTCCCTGTCCCTTTCACGGGGTATGTGGCATTATCTCCAAGGATAATTTCTAGATTAGTATCCTTCTCAACGATATCGGAGAGTACTTCCTTGAACCCAGTGATGTGCCTTGAGGCACCACTATCTATCAACCAGACATCCATAGTGTCGGGTGGAGATGCAGCAGAGAGAGCAGATACAAGAATGTATTCATTTTTTTTATCAACAACATTTGACTCCTCATACTTGGAGTTCCTTGACCTTTTGTAAGGCTGACTATTTCCGCCGGAGGGAGCTTTCCTCTTTCCTTTAAACGTGTTGTTCCTTTGATTTCCATTCCTCCGGTTGTTGTTGTTGTCATCATCATCGAGAGAATCCTTCTTGAAAGGGCATTCTCTAGCATAGTGACCTGGCCTATTACAGGTGAAACACTTGCCCTTTTTTCCTTGGGCCCCAGCTCTTCCTTTGTTCCTTGGACCACCAAAGTTCTTCTTTCTAGAATGAGCAGCGTAGGCAGCATTTCCTTCATTTTCATACTCCTTCATTCTTGTCTCTTCTCGAACGCATCTCGACAGTACCTCGTCAAAGTCAGGTATGACATTATTATTGAGAATGGTAGTGTTGAATACTTGCCATTCAGATGAGAACCCTCCAAGTGCGGTGAGTACCATCGCTCGATCAGCTATTGTTTCCCCAATAGCCAGCAGATTGTTCCTGATCTCGGTCAGCTTCAGAAAGTATGATTGAACAAAATCATCCCTTCCTTTCTTCAGATTCTTCAATTGATTCTTGAAGAATAGCACCTGGTTAGCATTGTTTGCCTTGAACATTTGGATCAGCTTATCATACATCTCTTTGGATGTGCCTAGCTCAGTTATGTAGGCCACCAAAGTCTTATGAACGGATTCCCTAATCATCAACTTTGCTTTGATCTCCCCCTTCTTATACTTTGTTTTGGCAACAACAATAGCAGTGGATGGAGGTTCTTGGATTTTACCTTGCACATAGTCCATGACATCTTGGTCTTCTAATTTAAGATCCAATATCATCTTCCAAGCATGGAAGTCATCTTTCCTAGTCAACTTGTCATCCTCCCTGAAGCCATAGTTTGTGGAACCCATTTTCTCTTCAGTGATTGCTACAAATTAGGGCTAGTCTTCACCTCAGCTTTGATACCATGTAAATTTATGTAAATGTTCTATGCTTGATGCAACTTTACTTTTTACAACAGCAATCACATAAACAATCAAGTAAAATGTTGATAGAACATACCAGTGGCTCTACAGAAGACAAGTCAGAAATAGATAAAAGTGTTGGCGTGTTACGGCGGTTAACGGGATGCTTCAACCAGCAAAGACTCCTTGGTCAGCCAACCCAGCATGTGTCACAACAACGCTCAAAACAACGACACAGTCAACTCAAAGTCAACCCCAGAAAAGTCAACATTGTCCAGAAAAGTCAATGCAGGACAGCATCAAGAAAGTCAACGCAGCTCGGTCTTCAATCAACCTTTTGACCTCGGTTCTTGTGCCAATATGTACGGCCTTCCAAAATCGAAGTCTCCACCAAAATTTAGCCTCTTTGGACCATGCATTGACCAATGTCAACACTGGTCAAACTTACGTGGAAACCCTAGCTGCAGTAAATTCGTCCTTCTTTCCCACGTGTGAACCGAAACTGCTTCCAAGGAGCTCGTACTAAATCAAAAGAGAAGATGTTGTGTGAGGATGAGATGAGTGAAATGTCCTCCAACGTTGACTCTATTTATATCAATCACTGAGGGCGTGTGACACATTTGTTGGGGGTGTAAAACCTTAAGGCCGACCTGCACATATTTTGAAAGTATTAAAAATAAATTCAAAATCAATGTTCTGCTCATCGGATCAAGATGATCTTTAGATCAATCTTGCACCTCTCTGAAAGAGGAACCCAATAAAAATATTGGTGTCTTCATCTGAGCATCACAACATGGAGTCTGGACCTAGTTGTCCAATTTTAACAATTACCCTTTTCCAAACATGGAGACTATGTTGCAGAGAGTAACGGGTTCAGGAATGATGTCATTGCTAGATGGTTTTTCTAGATACAATCAAGTTTGGGTTAAGTAGGAAGATCATCACAAAACTACATTCACCACATCATGGGGTACTTTCGAATATATTAGAATGCCTTTTGGGTTGACTAATGCTGGGGCTACTTTTCAAAGGGCTATGGATTATGATTTTAAAGGTTTGACTGGTAAAATTATTGAAATTTATCAGGATCAGCTTACTGTTTTTTCTAAAGATAGTAGTAGTCACATAGGTCATCTTAAGCAAGTTTTTAATAAGTGTAGAGAATTTGGGATTTCCTTGAATCCAGCTAAGTCTATTTTTGGAGTAATTGAAGGGAAATTACCTGGTCACATCATTTTCAAAGATGGGATCAAGATTGATCCTAAAAGAGTTGAGGCAATCCAAAAGACTCCTCTCCCTCATAATCTTAAATCCCTTCAGTTTTTTCTAGGAAAAACTAATTTTCTTAGAAGATTTATTCCAAATTAAGCGGAAATAGCTAAAGCCTATTCAAAATCTTCTGAAAAAGGATATACAATTTTTATGGAAAGAAGATGGAAAAAAGGCTTTTCAGGGAATTAAGGGTGCTATTGTCAAAGCTCCCGTTTTGCCAAGTCTTGATTATTCAAAGGATTTCATGATTTTCTCTTTCGCTTCTCAAGATACCATTGTTGGTGTCTTATTACAAAAGAATAAGGAAGGTCACGAACAACTCTTCAAAATTCTGAATTAAATTATACTAATATGGAAAAACAAGCTTATGCCTTGGTTAAATCTCTTAAGCATTTTAGGACTTATTTGAGTTACTCTAAAATCATTTCTTTTGTCCCACATTTTGCGATTAAAGATATCTTAACTCAAACTGATTGCTTAGGGACTCATGCTTGGTGGGTTACTAAAATTCAAGAGTATGATTTAGAGATTAGACCCACCAAGTTAGTCAAGGGTCAAGGCTTGGCTGAAATGATGACCGAAGGTAATGAGAAAGCTCTTGGTTTGATTTGTCTTAACGATGCATCTTCACCTGAGCTGCAAAGATTAGGACAACATGAATGGCACAAGGACATTATTTATTATTTGTTAAATCTTATGTGTCCTGACCATTTAGTTGCTCATAGAAGAAGGGCTCTTACGTTAAAAGCCACTAAGTATTGCCTCATGAAGCATGGCCTTGGATGGAGAAATCTTGAGGGGATAATACTTAGGTGTGTTGATGAAGTTGAGTCCAAGAAATTGATTTATGAGTTTAACTCAAGATTTGTGGTGGTCATTATGCTGCTAGAACTACCGCCCACAAAATTCTGAGAGCTGGTTATTATTGGCCTTCGATTTTTTCAGATGTACATAAATTTGTCAGAAGTTGCCAAGCCTGTCAACTATTCTCTAGGAAGCAGAAGCTAGATGCCCTGCCCTTACAACCTGTGGTTGTTGAGGCACCTTTTCAACATTGGGGGTTGGATTTCATCAGAAAATTCCATGAAAATTCTAGCAATGGCTACTCTTGGATCTTAACTGCAACTGATTATTTTACAAAATGGGTTGAAGCCATTCCTGCTAAGAATGCCAATGAAAATGTCATTATGGACTTTATTGAAAATCAAATCATTACTAGAATTGGTGTCCTTGCCAAGATCACTACCGACAATGCCAAGGATTTTAGTTCATTTGAATTTTCATCTTTTTGTTTTAAGTATTGCATTGCATTATCTCATTCATCTAACTACTATCCTCAGGGTAATGGCCTAGCTGAGTCAAGTAATAAAAATCTTATAACTATTATCAAGAAGATAGTAGGAGATAATAAGCGATCTTGGGACAGCAAAATCAAGTATGCTTTGTGGGCATGTTACACATTATTTTGTCACCATGACATTTTACTGTCTATATGGATTCATCATTACCTATATAATGCTCCCTTAGAGGTCTACAACCCTAAAGTTCCTAAATCAAGTCTTGGATTTCGAGAAAAGCTTGTAAAAATCATAAAAACCCTAGTTCCGCACTTTTCGTAGCCATTACCTGCGGTACCGCACCTTTTGTAAAGGAAAACTACGGTACCTACCGCACGTTTTGTGTATTAAAATTGCGGACCCCTGTAAAAAGTAAAATGAGCGAAAAAGTAAGTTCTAGAAGCCCAACTGGTCGAATATTCTCCCAACTGGAAGCTTCTAGAAGGCGCTATTTGGTCAAAGCTTCACTCCCTTTATTCATGAACATTCATCCCTCCATTAAAGGAGCCTATCCCTTGGTATTTGGAGCTTAATCCCTTTATGAAAGGAATTATCCCTTCCTTTTTGGAGCTGCAACCACTTTCCTTCTCCTATAAATTGAAGCTTTGGTTCAGTCTCAAGGGTACATGCTCACATATGTAAAACTTCTCTATGCATTTCGTATGCACTTAGTACTTGCTTTGTACTTAGTAACTGCGATAGAGAAGGGAATTGCTAAAGAAACATACTCTGTTTGCTAACTGCGAGAACGATTACATACTCGTAGTTAGGCTGGTTCGAAGAGTGGAAGGGCTTGTTAGACTCAAGGAAAACGCTTGTTCCGGACCCCGGAAGGACCTATACGACATCAAGGCGAACGCGGTTGTAAGAGTCCTCCTTTTATTTAAAGATAATACAAATGGAACCTATTTTCTCAATAAGTTGTTTATGTGTTTACTTGAATGACTTATTTCTTAAATTCCTTGATCATTAAGATAGATTTATGATTTATGAATTAGTATATTGTGCAGGTGCTTTTGATTCTCTTCCATGTCTTTGATTGTAGGTCTTAAGAGGTGACTTCTTTGGAGCGACGGAAAGACGAATACAACTAGCATTGGATCACAGGTAGGTCCTTTCTTCATCATAGAAAATTCTAAATCATACATAATCTAGAGAAAGTAGTTTACATCTGTCCTGTTTGTTTCTAGCTATCCTTGTGATACTAGGGAGATCTTTCTTGTCTGCAAGAACGATTTATCTGCCTAACAGGGAAGATAGAATTACTGAAAAGAAGGCTATTGGTAAAAGTCCTTTTGAATTAGTTTATGGCTTGGATGTAACTTTGCCTGTGCACCTTAAATTACCAACTTACTGTAGAAATTTATGAATCTTAATTCTTATGTAGAAATTATTACTGTTAATCCAGTTAAGCTTCTCCTACTTATACAAGTTATCAATTGAATAAATTCAAGTTAACATAAAAGAAAAACACATAACAAATCTCTACCAATTCAGATCTAGAATAAGTACATGCGCACAGAGACAAAGTCACACAGTTATTTCTGGACAAACTATCCCCAGAAAAACCCAATGTGGGAAAACCGGTCTCTGGCTACTAGAGGGCTCTATTATTAAGAATATTTTTGAATACACAACTCTGGGTTCCAGATCTGGAAAACCCTACAAAGAAAACTCTAGATCTGCAACACCTGGTTGATCTAAGACCAAAAATACTGACTGATCCACACCCTCAAACGGGATTTACAAAACTCAGCCAGATCTAGGCCTAGAAACCCCAGATCTGCCCCTGAAAGACACTGCATCAGCCTCTGAAGCCCCTGTTGGGCTCTGCGTCAGCCTTGGAAGGCCTCCAAATGCTCAACGTTGTCACTGGAAGGGACTGCGTTACCCCAGAGTGGTTGATGCAGTCACTACGCTTCCCCTAAGGGTCTCTGCGTAACCCTTGAAGGGCTTCCTGAAAATCACGCTATCCTTGCTGCTGCTATCCACTGCTGCTATTGCTACTGCCATCTGCTGCTGCTGCTATTGCTACTGCCATCTGCTGCTGCTGCTGTCTCTTGCTGCTTCTGCTGCCTTCCTTTGCGCTGTCTTTCCTGATCTCTTCTCTGTCTCTTGTGTATTCTAGACCTCGGGATCAGATCATCCCCTTGGTCTAAATTCCCCTCTACAACTGAAACACTTGAGAATTCTTAGCAAACCCTTCCCTAGAATCTCAGCTTAACTTCAGTGCTCTGTCTCTGTGTCTCTACAAATGACCCCAAGCCTTTCCTTTATACTTTTTTCGTTGACAAATCAACGACCAAGATTAAATCTTTAATCAATGGCTAAGATTAAAAGAAAGCTTCATCCGTGTGACTTAAGACAATTTCATCACATGTTTAATTAAATTTACTTTAATTATTTTATTTTCCTAAGTTTTAACTTAGGAAATACATTAAAATAATTAATTAATTTAATATCTCCTAAACCAGATGAAATTTCCCAAATCCATTTCTGGGTCTTATAGATCAGGTGAACTGTAGTCCTTCCTCCAAATTTGGGACCTAGAGCACAACTGATGATACCCCAAATACACAAAATCTCAACACTCCCTCTTAGCATCAAGGGTGTGCTCTAGCAATACATCACACTTATGCATCACATGATTTTGGGCACTGGTTCTGTGCTGCTGAAGCTTGGCCTCCTGCCACTCAACTTTGCACCACTACTGCCATTCTGTACTACTGCTCATGACTCTGCCACTGCCACTGCAACCACTATATTGCAGCTCCCTCTCAATATGTTGCATCTGTGTTGCTCATAGCACTATCATTGCTGATCTGTTGCACTGCAACTTCAGTTGTTGAGAGAAACAACTGAATCTCCTACCCAATCTTTGATAGATAAGTCAAGTGGGCTGCATCCTCATCACTGAAGCTCCATGGGCTACAAATCTGTGCTAGCATCTAAAGAACGATGCACAGCTATAGCTCTGCCTACGTAATCATACTCCCTCTGCACTACTGAAGTCACATCAGCTCCTTTTGTTGAAATCTATCACGCTGTTGCTGCACTGCGCTATCCCTCTGAAGCTCTCTGTGCTACTGCAGCTCTGCACTGCGTAAGCAGTACTGCTCTGCGCTGCTGAAGTCACATCAGCCTCTACGCTGCTACTGCTTCTATGCAGCTGCTACTTTGCTTTGCGCTCCTCCTCCTAGTCTTCAGATCTGCCTCTGCCTCTACCTCATCTGTGATCTATGCACCCACTGCTCCACTTGTCCCGCTACTGTCTTGAGGCTGCCGTAGCTCGCATGTGATCCAAGAGATGAGCTGCTCAAGGATCCCGCCTTACTTTTGTAGATCCTTTACAGATCCATGTCGCCCCACTTTTGTGGTTCATGAGCGCTCATGGCCACATCATCTCCGGACCCATCATATGCCACCGCTGCTTTAGAAGAAGATGCTTCCTTGTCCTTCTTCTTTTCTGGACAATGGCTGGCAAAGTGTCTTATTTCGCCACACTGGAAGCACTTGATCTTAGACAGATCCTTCTTCTTCTTCGGTTGCTTCTTCGATACCAAGGTTGCATCTTCCTCCTCTTCCTTCTTAACCTTGCTCAACGCAGGGTTGTGCTGCTTCTTGGTGAATCTGCGTAGTTCTTCTTGTCGCAGGATCAACCACAAGTTGTCCCAATCTGGGAGGTCCACTCTGCCCAAGATACTTTGGACAAAGGTTTCCCACTCATTCGTGACTGTATTGAGGGCAGTCCTGACTATCACTGCATCATCTACGGTTGCACCCGTTGCAGTCAGCTGATCCCTGATTGAATGCAATTTGAAGAGGAAGTGCTCGATGTCTTCTCCCTTGGTCATCATGAATGACCTCATTTGGGCCTCCAACAGCATCTTTCTTTGGACTGATTTTCCCTCATATAGGGAAGTCAAGACCTTCCACATCTCATTAGTTGTCTTCTTCTTAGCTACGTGTGGTACAATATGGTCCTTGAAACCGTCTATAATCAGTCGCTTGGCATGCCCAGTAGCTTCTCTATGCTTCCATAGGAGATCCACATCTATCGGTGTGGCTAGGGTCTGCTCTGCATGGTCTCTTAGACCATATGCCTCAAGGACAATCAGGAGTCTAGCTTTCCATACTGAAAAGTTTGAGAGACCCTCTAGCCTATCCTGATCACGCAATCCATGAGGAACCATCTGCTCAGAATGTGTCAGAGCTCCTCTTCTCTATGCTAGAGATCTGGATCTAGGGTCATTTTCGAACTGGGCACCCTCTACTCAATCTGACACTTGATTTCCCTCCTTGGAAATCTACCAAATCAACTATGATTCAACTTCTTCTTTGATCCTATGACCAAACTGCAAGTTTCGTTTGGCAAGAAACTCTTTGAGAAGCCGATCTCTTCCCAAACTTTGTCACTTGTGCTAAGGCTAAAAATCTGAAAACTTCAGAATTTTAACCCCACCAACTCTTCTGAATTTCTACAACTTTTCTGCAGACTTTTTTTGGATTTGACAGATTCAGATCTGAATCACACTCGTTGGCTTCTGACCCAACCACCATTGTTTCTGAGCTGCCTCTGCGCAGTGATTGCGTGGGCTTGCTAGGACACAGCGCTGGACAACGTCACCCTTCCCTCTACGTGATTCTGCTCCTGAAAACTGCGTTGTCCCTTCAGATCGACTTTTTTGCTGCCTTTCCAGCTACTTTCTACAGCTAGATGCTTCAGCTGGTGACCCTTCTAGATCTGCAATTGCTCTGATACCATGTAAAAATTTCTAAATCTTAATTCTTATGCAAAAATTATTACTGTTAATCTGGTTAAGCTTCTCCTACTTATACAAGTTATCAACTGAATAAATTCAAGCTAACATCAAAGCAAAACACATAACAGATCTCTACCAATTCAGATCTAGAATAAGTACATGCACACATAGTCAAAGTGACAGTTATTTCTGGACAAACTGTCCCTGAAAAACCCAATGTGGGAAAACCGGTCTCTGGCTACTGGAGGGCTCTATTATTAAGAATATTTCTGAATACACAACTCTGAGTTCCAGATCTGGAAAACCCTACAGAGAAAACTCTAGATCTGCAGCACTTGGCTAATATAAGACCAAAAATACTGACTAATCCACACCCTCAAACGAGATTTACAAAACTCAGCCAGATCTAGGCCTAGAAACCCCAGATCTGCCCCTGAAAGACACTACGTCAGCCTCTAAAGCCCCTGCTGGGCTCTGTGTCAGCCTTGGAAGGCCTCCAAATGCTCAGCGCTGTCACTAGAAGGGACTGTGTTACCCCAGATTGGGTGACGCAGTCACTACGCTGCCTCTAAGGGTCTCTGCGTAACCCCTGAAGGGCTTCCTGAAAATCACGCTGTCCTTGTTACTGTTGTCTGCTACTGCCGTCTGCTGCTGTCGTCTGCTGCTGCTACCTTCCTCTGCGCTGTCTTTCCTGATCTCTTCTTTGTCTCTTGTGTATTCTAGACCCCAGTATTAGATCATCCCCTTAGTCTAAATTCTCGTCTCTGCAACTGAAACACTTGAGAATTCTTAGCAAACCCTGCCCTAGAATCTCAGCTTAGCTTTAGTGCTCTCTCTGTGTCTCTACAAATGACCCCAAGCCTTTCCTTTATACTTTTCTCGTTGACAAATCAACGGCCAACATTAAATCTTTAATCAACAGCTAAGATTAAAAGAAAGCTTGATTCGTGTGACTTAAGACAATTTCATCACATGTTTAATTAAATTCACTTTAATTATTTTAATTTCCTAAGTTTTAACTTAGGAAATACATTAAAATAATTAATTAATTTAATATCTCCTAAACCAGATGAAATTTCCCAAATCCATTTCTGGGTCTTGTAGATCAGGTGAACTCTAATCCTTCCTCAAAATTTGAGACCTAGAGCACAACTGATGCTACCCCAAATACACAAAATCTCAACCCTTACCAACTCCAACATTTTTCCACTGATAAAGATGTTCAAAATAGAATTGTTCAGACTGTGGAGTTGGATGAAACTCATAGGAAAGCTTTTGATAATATGTGTAAAAATCAATCTAACATTAAAAAAAGCTTTGATAAATCATCTCGATCTAGATCTTTGCAGGTTGGAGACATGGTATTACTTTGGGATCGAAAAAATGAAAAACCAAGAAAGCATAAGAAATTCGATAGTTTGTGGCTGAGACCTTACATTATTCGAGGCATTGTTGGACCAAACTCATTCCACTTGAGTACGTTGGAAGGCGAACCACTTCACTTACCTACAAATGGCCAAATGCTCAAGTTGTTCTTCAGAGATGACATATGATGCCATTGGGCATCCTTTGTATTGTATTTCTATCCTTACACCTTGTAATTTTAGCATTTCATTTTGTAGTTATATTAGATTTACTTTTCATGTTAAATAGAATAATAAATGATAGAAGAGCTTCTATTTTTCATCTTCTTAATGTTATATGATGATATTTGGATGGACGCTACTTACGTGATTTTGTGTGTTGCTTGGATACAGATTCTGGATTCTCACATTCCTTTAATGAAGCAACGCATCCCCAAGTAGAGGCAGATGTTGACCACTTTGTGTCAACGACCCCATAGCAGTACACTCTCATTTTTGCAAATGGGATTTATCATGTTCGAAGAGTTCATGCCATTTAGATTTCATCATCAGTCGACAGTTTTATAAATGATGTAAACCCATTCTGCATGTTGATGACGTAAATGATCTAAGTAAGACCATCATGTATGTAACAACCTAGGTAATCCTAGTATTTTGGTGACGATTTCTATCCTAGAAGGTTTTTCGTCTCATTGATTCATTTGTGTTTCTCGACACGAATGATCAGCAGAGTTTTCCCCTCCAGCCTCACCCAAAGCTAGGGTGGATTTTGTCGTCAAGATAAGAAGTGAGTCCTAGTGTTCTCTATCGAGTCTTTGTAAAAGTGATTTGGAAATAATCCTACCTAATTGGCTAGATTATTTTATTACAAATTACTTGGTCTACTAAATCATGTTTTGAGTTGCAGAATTGGGTAGCTATTTGAGGGTCTATTTCAAATGGGTTTTCCCCTTTTCATATGTCAAATTGTAATATCTTGTTGTAAAATACTTTAGTGCATGGTCCCTCATAGTTAGACACCATGGCTAAAGTATTAGAGGGTTGAAAAAACTAATTAATCTCCTTATGAGTCAATTAATTATATTTTCTGGCCAAATTAAATTAAAAATCCTAAGCCATAAATTTAATTAATTTTATGTCCTAGGTCAAATTAAATTCTTCAAAGGCAAAATTCGTGGGTCCGTAAAAAATAAATTTTTAAAGGTCCCAGGCCAAGGGAATATTGAAAATTTTGAGAAATTTTGGACCCTTGGGCCTTAGTAGTTAAGTCGAAGTCAATTTTTTGAGGTAATTAACTCAAAAATATTATTTTTGAGTTAATTAAAGATGAATTAATTGAAAATTTCGAAATTCCTCAAAAAATTATAATTTCGACGGACGAGATTAAAAGATAATCAAATCATTTTCGACGGTCGAGATTATTTTGACGGGGATCAAGCGAACTAGTCGTTGAAGATTTTAATCTATAAATTAGAGGCATTTATCCATCATTTGCATCCGATTTTTGAATCGTGCACTTGCTCTGAGAAGCTCTTGTAACTTTTGTTGATCAATAAAATAGAAAGACTTTGGGGTTACAGACTTTGGTGTTCCTTTTCCAGATCTATGTGGTGATATTGTTTCTAAAACTCTGCTACTTTATTTGGAATTTGATGGTTGATAGTCTTTGTGGATTGATCTGCATACAAGTATCTGATGCAGATTTATGGGTTTTCTTAAATTTCATTTTGATTTGACAAAAGTATCAGGTATCTATGTTTCTAGATGATCTTATGGTTATTTTTTAACAACTATTAATCTAAAATTCAAATCTGAGTGTGCAGAGATCATTATTCAGGATTTGGGTGTCTTGAAAAATCTTCAGTTTGATCAACCGACTCTCAGATTTCAAAAGATCTAAAAACAATCCATTGTCTCTTAATTTTTGAAGTTATCTTACGAAATTTTTTTTTGCAGGGTTTTCTTTAGCTTGTGCTCCTCTTTTAAATTCTTGTTTCTAAATTGTACGAAATGGTTTAAATTTGGCCATGGAGGGCTTTGATCTAATAGATCTGTAAAATAGCATTGTAGATTTGTAGGTATCGTTAATTGTTTCACTCATCAGGGTTTTGGGGTTTTTATCTTTTTGTGCATATATTGGGTTTATGGGTTCCTGTTTTCTGGTTTTGTGCAAGTTACACTGGGATATTTTTAGAAAAAATTTCAGAACTGAGCCAGATCTAGGCCCTGGAGGGTAAGATCTCATCTCAGGATCAAATCTCGTTGCAGATCTAAGCTGGATCTTGCCTCAAAGTTTAAATAATTGCAGGTGCATTCATTTTTAAAATTTAAAAAATCTTTGATTCTGTTGGGTGAAAGGAGAAATTCGAAATTGGTGTGTGCCTACAAGTTTTTCGTTGCCCGTCTGCTGCCTGGCTTTCTACGCCGCCCTCATTTGCTGCTCTCTGTTGTCTGCATGTGTTCCCTTCTCCTCATCGCTACCATTTTTCCCTGCGTCCTCCATTTCCTCTCCAAACCTATACACTCCTTCCCTCACCTGCATGCTTAATCCGCTGCCTACCCTCACATTGCAAACGCGTCCATCCTGCTCCTGTCGCCCCATCCGCAATCTTGCGTTCACCCATTCCTCACCCCTGTCGATGACTCCCTTCCTCGACCAACAGTCTTTCCCTGTCGGTTGCCTCTTCCTCCTCACGCTGTGACTTTTTGGACCTGCACAAACCTTACGATTAACACATATCACAATTTTTTTAAACTTTTACTCTTTTTTTTTTTTACTTTAGATTTCAATTTTTTTAATTTTAACTTTTGACTTCTAAAACTTTAAAATTTAAAATCTAACATAAGTTCATTTTTTCTAACATTTTAATTTTTATTTTTTTTAGAGTTTTAGATTTATTTAATTTTTAACTTTAAAAAATTAAAAATTAAAAAAATTCTTTAACTTTTAACATTAAGATTTTTATTTTTTTTGGTATACTCAAGAGTGGTCTTGGGAAAATCTAAATTGTTCTATAGTCAAAGGTGGAATTTTAATTTACATATCTAAAGTTTGACTATAAGATAAATTTAAATTTCTAGATTGGAATTATTAAGAAGATCATTTTAATTCAAAATTGTTTAAGTGTCTAGCATTTGAATTCAATAGTTTTTTTTTCATGATAATATTTTTCGAAATTTAAATTGCTTAAATCTCACATCTAGGTTCAAAGTATTTTTTCATGCTTAGTATCTATTGGATTGATCGTCGTTTAATTGACTCTAATTGTGGTTTTAATTGCTTGAATTGATATTAATTGCCTAGTCAACTTTGAGAGATTTTCAAGTAATGATAAATTGCATGTCTTTCTTTCCAAGATTGATTATCTTTAATGCATGATATTGAAGGATTATGAAAATGTTTTGTTCTCTTTGGGCTGGAATTGCATTGGAATTATGAGCTTATGTTTAATCAAAATTTAAATCACATTGTTGAAAAGGCTTATGTTTCAGTTTGGTAAATTGAGCTTTTAATTGAAGAATTGAATAATGTGGTGGTGGATTGGTTTTTTTTCATAACAGGATAGTTGTCCATTTTAGCAGTTGTTATCTATCAACTACTTGATCCTAATTTCATAACGGGATAATTGACTCCATAAGACACTGATTTCAAACTTTTAATCTAATCAAATCTATTAAATCTCGTTAATCTTAAATAAGTACTTGGTCGTTTGACTGTGTCTCTTGAATTGGTTGGTTTCCAACTAGTTCTCTTTCCTTCCATTTCAATAGGGTCTACCCCCCTTAGTCTGCAAGGAAACAACTTAAATAGAGAGATTTGGGATCAGGGTGACAGCCTCCGATCTGAGTTGTTGTCACAGTGCCTAGACATTCTGTGCGGCAACAAGTTGCAGTATATCTGTCATGAGATCATTATTGTAGGGCAGTAATGGTGATGTTAGAGCTATGACCCTGCTGAGACAAGAAGCAACTGTGAGCCCGACTTCTTAATCAGGATGTTCCCGAATTTTGGGTTGTATTAATGCAAGCATGGATGGCTTGAGATCCTAACTGAGTTTCTTCCATTCTGGATGTCCGACCTTAGACAGACATGTGTCTAATTCCTCCAACTTATGAAGGTCTATAACTGATTTTGTTTGTTGCAATTCAGAGCCAAATGCGAAGAGTGTAACTCCTCTTCTTTGACCTTCCTTCACCTCCCATGGTTGTTTTTGCTGCAGAATGACATGGACCCTTTTTGAGAATGGTCTCATGCTTTGACTATCATTTTGGTCTATGGAGGTATGGCTGCTGAAAGGACCATATATCCCCACTAGTTCATCAAGGATTTTCTGGTTGTTCTCCAAGATCTCTTCAAGACGACCCATTTTCTCACATATGAAAATATGCAGAAATACACTAATTCTTCAAAGAAAGATTTTTTTTTTTTTTTTCAATCATGCCTTCAAATATTCTCAACAAATTTAACTCACAAACTTATAAATGATTCTCCATTCACTCCTTTTTTTTTTCGTTTGCTCTATCTCAAAAATTATTTATTTAGAGCATTATCACAACAACCTAGCATATCCCAAGAATTAAACCCTAATGGAAATGATAACAAATTGTTTTCCCCACCTCTTAAACTAAACTCAAGATACAAATGTTACCTTTAATGGTGTTGGTAGGTTAAGACGATGGAGTAGATATCGTGGGATCCTACCAAAGGTATCTGCTTCCAAAAAAAAATGTGACGGAGAGAATCAAGCCGTTCATAGCAAATAGATCGAGGGCTAATGTTTAATCAAGCACTGAAACTTCCCATGCCACTAATAACTACGTCGTGGAGAAATTTGAGAAATTTGAGCCCTTCGCTGATGAGAATCTCATGTCATTGATTTGGGGGCCACAACTCTGATTGTCGGTGGCACGACGGCTGCTCAACGACACTACTGCAGTGAATTTTCGACGACGGGGAAAGGAATGGCAGGTGTGGATTGTTGCACTGGTATCAATCTTAGCCTGTATGTTGGGAAGTGGACTTTGAATCCTTGTAGTTGTCAGATCAATATTCCACCCACAGTTTGAATTACATGAAGAGTTATATGATATATTAGCACTATGTATATGTGTCCAAATTGGATATTGATATATTGTCTACTCATCAATATATACATTCCATATTTGCCCTCGCAGCATTCCTTCTTGCCTTTGAATGGTGAGAATTGGCTCGGAATTTATATAGTTTGAGTCGAAAATCTGTCCTAAATCTATTTTGCTTGTTAAAGGAAGGTGCGTTTGCTACAACAGTTTGACCAACTACTTCTCTGCGTTAATGGGTCAACCACACCAATTCATCACACGGAATAACAACAATGGCTCGGTGGATATGTTGCAGGCAAGGGAAACGATCGATCTCTCGACCCCTACGATATGCATGCCCAGTCTCATGTCGGAGACTCCTCTGCACTGCACAGGGTGTGTGCCTGTTGTTGGCTAGCCGTACTCACTACGCTGCACAAAGGGTCGTTTTTAACCCCGGTCAATTTGCCTTCCTCATTGCACTACGGATGTGATCAATGAGAGGTGACAAACCTCAACAATGACATGGCTCGAACTTCCTCCAACGCTCGGTAGACTGCTGAAACAATGGGCAGTGATGGCTAGTAATTTAGGATCGTTGCACAGTTTATGCTCCCTCAACACAAGAGCCAAGGTCCACGTTCAATTTTTGAGGAGACATATCAGTTGATATGAGCAGAGGATAATTTTACAACACATATATAATATGATCCACCAATTCAATAGGTGTAATCTCTTGGACCCCTATCAAGCCATACACAATCGGCCCAGATCATGGGAAGCAAATCATCCCGGCCCAATGAAGAACCGAATAGATGGACAAACTCTCAACGGCAGATAATCCCTTGACTGTGCAGATCTCGCACTCCCTTCGTCCTCTGCTATTGGATCTGTGACAATGGGTGTACTCAGCAACGTTACAACCTCACCGTGCATCTCCCTTCCACTAGTAAACGACCTCACGAGCTCTTGATATAATATGTACTACTGCAGCCTTTCTATTGTGGCTTAACTGCCTTATGTTTGATGAAATAGACTCTTGATCCAACCACTATTCGTCGAACAAGTCTCAAGTCAGATTCTCTGTCATTCAGATAGCCCTGGTCACCCCGTGTTCCAATTAATAATTTGGCCGTGATAACTGCAGAAATAATAATCACAATGGCCTCTCAAACACCAAAATAAAATTTTAGCAATGATAAGCGAGTTAGGGTAGCCGTAGAGAGCCACCGAAATTGCTGAGATTCTAGAGCGGGTGACTATGGAGGATCACCGAATACTAGTTTCTTTGAAACCCTTGATCCTTAACAAAATCAATTTGCAATAAAACCCTCAGGCTGGCAGGGAAAACCAGCTCTGATACCACTGTAATATACCGAACAACGAAATAATCAACAGATCTAGCACATCTAGGTGTTCTAGTTAAAAATAATTACAATCAAACATTGAACACAATGGGATCTGGAAATGTCGCAGCCCTTTATTTATATTAATAATAGAAAAAAAGATGCATGCCAATTGAAGCCCTTGTCATGCAGCTGCTCATCAAATAAGAAACTATAGATACTGACGCACAAGTGCAGACCCTAGATGAATCCACCAAGCAAAGACCTCAATGGGGTATTCGTCCTGAGATCAGATTAGAATTGGCCTTGCCAAGTTCTCAAAAAAACATAATAGGATAGATAACTCAAGATGATCCAAAGGTGTAGCTACTCTCCCTTTTTATAAGCTCAATGGACGTTCTAGATGCCATTATTTTATTATTTTTCACAAGAAACGAAGGCAATTCCATGGGAAAATACCACAGTAAATACCATGGGTAAATTTCATCCATTTGACCATATCAAGAAAAAAGGAATATTACATTGAACAACTATCCCAACAACCAAAAAACTGCCTAACACCTCAACTAAACACTTAAGGTTGTTACAAAGGCTTACTTGCAAAATACCAGTTCATCTAAAATATCCTAACAACCTAATAGTGCAAATACTTTGTAAAATCAAAACACATGGAAGTACATTAAAACCCTATTATTTTTAATTTATATAATTTCCACTTTGAGAAAAAAATATTTTCCTTTTGAGAATTTTAAGACCCCCTTGGATGGATCTAGAGAAAATAAATTTCCTTAAGTTGATGCTCCGCATCAACCTTTTGTAAAGGAATATATACCATTGAATCAAAAACACTTCAAATTCAACAATGTATAACACACTATATATTATATATTATATTTTATATTTTATATTCAAAACTGCACTAGTAAATATTAAAAACCCTTATAATGATGGAGTATATATCATTGGATCCGAAAAATTCAAATCCAACAATATATAATTCAACATATATTTTATTTAAAACAATGAAAACCCTTTGACCCTTAAAAGGAGGATCTAAACATTTCAAATCCAATGATATATAACCCAACGTATATTTCATTTAATGTTTTGTATTTAAAACTGCATTCCTGAGTGTAAATCCTGATAATAATGGAGTATATATCATTGGATCTGAATATAACAACATAAATTCTGCATATATTTTATTTAAAACTTTGTATTTGGAGTTATAAAACATATGTTGAATTTATATGGTTGACAACGATATATAACCCAGCATATATTTCATTTAGCTTGACTGGGTCTTTATTGATTAGCCTTATTGTCCACCCTATCCAACCACCCTAAACAGCTACGATGGAGTGGATACCAATTTACAACCTAAACCCTTATGATGATGGATTATATACCACCGGATCTTGAACATTTCAGATCCAACCATATACAACCCACCATATATGTTGGAAAGGAAAAAGAGTAAAGACACAAATATTTCACACACAATAACACACAAGTTGTGGCTCTTCTATTGATCACACAAACTTCAATCTTCAATCTTAATACAATAAACCCGGTGAAGGATATTTATCCTTTTCGACTAACGACTCGCTTGACATGCACACACTTATCAAATTCATCTATCACATAACTCGACTTGAATCAACACTCACTTAACAGACTCTCTAAATATAGTTAAATCTCCATGCGGGAGTTAATTAGCTATTTTAACACTCCCCCTTAATTACGACCGCTAAACTAAAACATAACTCATGACAACTCAAACATGTCTGTGGGTCTATGTCTCAGCTAGGCTTACAACACCCAAGTTTATTTTGTGAAACTCAAACACATATGTTGCTAATGGCTTTGTAAATACATCATCGAATTGATTACTAGATTTACAAGGCTTCAAATGAACTTCTCGATTACTCACAAGTTCTCTAATAAAAATGATATCTAGTATCAATATGCTTGCTCTTTTGATGAAACACACAATTTTTGGATAGTGTAATCCTTGAGGTGTTTGTTGAGATTCAACTAGATGACGAGCTTAGTGAAAATTAAGCACCTTCACTAAGTGGGGCCCGCAGGCTATTTTTAGGTGTATATCTATTTTTAGAGATGGTGAGCATATTCTATAAGTTGCAGGATGCTATTTGTAGATGGTTGGTCAAATGTGAAAAATAGATGAAATCCTATTTTTAAAATATTGGGCAAACTCTATTTATAGATCGTCAATCTAAAAATAGATGCATGTCGATTATTATTAGCCCTTAATAATAATCCGATAATAAACATCAACTTATTCTCTTGGAGCACTTTATTTCAGTGAACAGATTTGGCAAATCAGTGGGCTGAAGGAATTACGCAATTCCTAGGGTTTACTGGTGGTTCATGCATGGAGGAATCAGTTAGAACCGATGGCAAAGTATGAGCCGCAGTTGGAAGAGTAGTTACGGAGTTGTTATTCATTAACCTTGCTATAGTGAGTTAACCTTACTTGAGCTAGTTGTATCTAGTTTAACTGAAAGATACACTAGTGAGAGTTAAGTGAATTAATTAGTTAATTAATTCACAACTAATAACTCACTAACAACTGAACAAATACAGCAGTTAACTACATTGCATGTCAGTTCTAGTGGAGACCCAGTGGAGAGATAGGTGAAAGGGTGAGATGGACTATCCGTTGTGACTATAGTGATGCATTCAATGCATCCGACACACATTAGAGTTGCCAATGAGGATTGCATAGTCAAGGCAAGGCCAATTCAAATTCATTCAAGGGTCTTCTTCAGCGGGGATTGCGCAGTGGAGGCAGGTTGTCAGGAGGCAAGAAATTGGTGCATAGATATGCAAATTTCTGCATGACAGTGTGTAATGATTGTTGATAGTACTGAGAGCTTGATTTACTAAGCTTTGTATGAGATTATTACATGATCCATTGATAAAAATAATATATGGTAGTTGGGGTTTTTAGCTTTAAGCTTTCCCGTTAAACAACTGTGTTATGTGCGATTGAATTTATTCACATGTGTTTGCAATTGAGTTTTAAATTTCCGCAAGATTAATAGTGGAAGGATTCTGTATTTAGCAAGAAGATAAATATTGTTAGATTAGGAGGATCTGATAATACATCAGTATTAATAAATTTCTATATAGTATCGGAGCAGTGTCAATCATTGGAGATTGCAATTGTGAAGAATTGCTGAGTTTTGTGCTGGTGGACAATTCGAATTTGCTGCAGAAATTTCTTGGTGTGACAGTTGAGTATTCACTTAAATGTCTTTCAATGGGTTGCGATTGGAGTATGCCCTTGAGGGTAGTTCGAATTACATAGCCTGGAAGATAGGATGGAGGCGGTGCTTGAAGATAATGGACTGAAACACTTCATCGATAGCGATGTTCCTAAGCCTACTTCTAGCGATGCTACAGTACTTACGCATGGAAAAAGAAGGTAGCAAAGACGAGAAGAATTCTGTTGGAAGGTGTGAAGGACCATATTGTGTCAAGCCTTCGCGGAAAAGCCACTCCATTTACAATGTGGAAGGCTTGGACAAATCTTTTCCAAAGCAGTAGCGACCATAGGAAGTTGGCGCTGAAAGATAAGCTCAGAAAAATAAAAATGGAGAAGGGCGACAGTATTCCAAAATATCTCACGAAGTTTGTCCAATGCAGGGATGAACTGGAAAGTGTGGGAATTACAGTTGCGGATGATGACTTGGTGAGCTTGGCTCTCCTTAGGTTACCGAAGAGTTGGCACAGTTATCAGGACTCTGTCAATGGACGGGAGAAACTACCGGATTGGGAGCGACTTTGGTCAAATCTTGTGCAGGAGGAGATAAGGCAAAGTACCAGAGATGGCTTTTCATCGAGAATGATGATGAAGAGAATTGCGCTTTCGCTGCCATAACAAGGAAAGGGAAGAGGAAGAAATTCCACTCAAAATCCAAGGCTAAAGGCAAGAAGCTGGATTTGCCCAAGGTGAAGTGTTTTCACTATCACGAACATGGGCATCTCTCCACTAACTGCCCACAGAAAAAGAAGAACAAGAAGGCTGTTGGAGCTGCAGCTGGAGAGGCCTTAACCTCGCAATTTGAACTTGATTTCTCTTTGATCACATGCTTGGTTTCAATCACAATGGGATCAGTGTGGTATCTTGATAGTGGTGCATCTTTCCATATGACAGGAGACAAGGAGTTGTTTAGTGATCTGGAGGAGAAAGATCTCCAAATGCATATAGAGATGGGCGACGATGGTAGATATAGTGCGACCGGCATTGGTACCATTACCTTTGAGAGGGAGTCAGGTAAACCATTTCTGTTGAAAGATATGCATGTTCCAAGTTTGAAGAAGAACTTGGTCTCGGTTGCAATGTTGGAGGACAGAGTTTATGACGTTGTTTTCAGCGATGGAAAAGCTTTCCTGTGACATAAAACAACGGGTCAAACCAAAAGGATAGGGATCGAGTTAAGAATCTCTCCAAGCTGGAGGTAGATGGCTGCGCTGCAATGATGGGCAAAGCAAAAGAAGTGGTGAGCCGGGATGAGGGAGAATTATGGCACAGGAGATTGGGCCATCTTCACCATGGCACCTTGAAGATTTTGCAGCAAATTTCTACTGGACTTCCAAGGGTACTCTTGCGCAGTCGGATCAGTGCAAGGGATGTACTATGGGTAAGTTTGTGAAGACCACCTTTCATGAGAAGGAGAACCGTGCTTCGGTGATCCTAGAGAGAATTCACACAGACGTGTGTGGACCTTTCTCGGTTGCTTCAACAGCAAAACATAGGTATTATGTTATTTTTGTTGATGACTATTCTCGTAGATGCTGGATCTTCTTCATGTAGAAGAAGAGCAAAACATTCTCAAAGTTCTGTGAGTTTAAAGCATTGGTTGAGAAGGAGTCGGGGAATTAAGTGAAGGCTCTGCGGAGCGATAATGGTGGTGAATATATCTCGAACGAATTCAAAGACTTCTATAGCAAAGAAGGAATTCGAAGAGAACTCATAGCGCCTCATAACCCACAGCAGAATGGGGTCACTGAGAGGAAGAATAGAATGATTGTGGGCGATAATGGTGGTGAATATATCTCGAACGAATTCAAAGACTTCTGTAGCAAAGAAGGAATTCGAAGAGAACTCATAGCCCACAATCATTAGCGATAATGGTGGTGAATATATCTCGAACGAATTCAAAGACTTCTGTAGCAAAGAAGGAATTCGAAGAGAACTCATAGCGCCTCATAACCCACAGCAGAATGGGGTCACTGAGAGGAAGAACAGAATGATTGTGGGTGCTACACGAGCTATGCTACATGACCAGGGCCTACCGATGCACTTGTGAGCGAAAGCATGCAACACTGCAGTTTATGTGCAAAACCGTTGTCCTCATAGAGTACTTGGCATGAGTACACCTAAAGAAGCTTTTACTAGTAAGAAGCCTGATATTTCTCATTTGAATATTTTTGGCTCATCTGTTTACATTCATGTGACAAAGGATGCCAAGAAGAAGTTGGAGCCGATTGCAGAAGTTGGGATATTTGTGAGATACACAGAAACACCCCATAATTATCATGTGTATTTGCCAAACAGTGAAATGACTGTGGTGCGACGAGATATAAAATTCAATGAGGTGAAAGCCATGGAGTTGTCACTTGAGAGGGAGCTACATTTGCATGCAGAGGAGGAGCTACTTGTTCCTAAAGATGAGCCTCCAGATGTGGATCAACCACAAGAGGAAGTTCATGGAGTGGAGGAGTCCACTCATGTAGAGCCAAACATCAAAACTAGCAGAAAGTGTACCACAGAGGCTGAGAGATTGAAGCTTGATGCGGCACAGAATGTAGGAATCCCTACATCACAACGCAGATAGAGACAGTCACCTGATCGATTTACTGGATACATGGCTCTTATGAGCAAGTGTATCGTGACAGAGCCATCTTCTTTTGAAGAAGCAGTGCAGGAGCCCACATGGGTAGATGCCATAGTGGAGGAGTATGACTCCATTGTCAGAAACAGTGCTTGGGAGATTGTTCCAAGGCCGGTGGGTAAATCAGTTGTAGGATCAAGATGGATCTACAAGGTAAAGCAAGCTGCTGATGGGAGTGTCGAGAAGTACAAGGCAAGATTTGTTGCCTGAGGCTTCTCACAGATCGAGAGGATTGATTATGAAGAAACCTTTGCACCTGTCGCACGGTATTCTTCCATAAGGACCATCCTTGCTCTCTCAGTGCAGATGGGTTGGCACATTCATCAGATGGATGTGAAGACTGTGTTCCTTAATGGAATCATTGAGTAGGAGGTGTATATTGAACAACCTGAAGGATTTGAGATCTTCAGCAGCGAGTCGCATGTGTGCAGACTCAAAAGAGCGTTGTATGGGCTGAAGCAAGCACCACGTGCTTGGTACACACGGATCGACAACTATTTCATCGGACTTAGCTTCTTCAAGAGTGAGGTGGATGCAAACCTGTACCAAATTGTGGTGGAGGGTAAGCTTTTAATCATTGTTCTTTATGTTGATGATTTAATACTAACGTGTGATGAGCAGTTGATATACTAACAAGAAGATCAAAGATGAGAGGTTAGCATTTGTTCCTTTGTAATATTTTTGATTGTATATGTTAATGTAATCATGAATGAAAATATGTTTGAGATTGAAATACATATAATGTAGGTCATTATATCTCTTCATGAACAGATAAAGAGATTACTGGAGAGAGTGGTGCCATCAAGACGTATGTTTGTATTATTATATTATATATACACACTGTATATATGTGTAAAATGGCCTTTGCTGTTAAGAGGAAGTCTACCAGTTCTTTTTAAGATAAAGCTGGTCCCTGGATATCTGTGTTACCCGAGGCATGGATTATGGGTGGCCGTATAGATTCGATGAGGTGAAGTTGCATGGCTTCACGGATGCAGATTGGGCAGGCAGCCCAACGGACAAAAAGAGCACATCAGGAGGGGTTTTCAGTATCGGATCTACAGCAGTTTCTTGGTACAGCAGGAAACAAAGATCCGTGGCACTTAGTTCAGCGAAAGCAGAATACATGGCAGCAAGTCAAGCTGCATGTGAGGCTATCTGGATGAGGAAGATCCTAGTCGGTTTGTTCGGTTCTCATTTAGATCCTACAGTGATACATTGTGATAATCAGAGTTGCATTAAACTCTCGATTAATCCTGTGTTTCATGATAGATCTAAACATATTGATATTCGGTATCATCATATCAGAGATTGTGTGCAGCGAAAGATCATGTTGTTTTAGTACATTCCTACGGAAGATCAGGATGCAGACATTCTGACGAAGGCGCTCAACAGGAGCAAATTCGAATACCATAGAGGCAGGATCAGGGTGAAAGATAATCCCTGTCTTGTTGAGAGGGAGTGTTGAGATTCAACAAGATGATGAGCTTAGTGAAAATTAAGCACCTTCACTAAGTGGGGCCCGCAGGCTATTTTTAGGTGTATGTCTATTTTTAGACATGGTGAGCATATTTTATAAGTCGTAGGATGCTATTTGTAAATGGTTGGTCAAATGTGAAAAATAGATGAAATTCTATTTTTAGAATATTGGGCGAACTCTATTTATAAATCGTCAACCTAAAAATAGATGCATGTCGATTATTATTAGCCCTTAATAATAATCCGACAATAAACATCAACTTATTCTCTTTGAGCACTTTATTTCAGTGAACAGATTTGGCAAATCAGTGGGCTGAAGGAATTTACACAATTCCTAGGGTTTACTAGTGGTTCATGGATGGAGGACTCAGTTAGCATTGAAGTGGCAAAGTTATGACAGAGTTGGAAGAGCAGTTACGGGACTTGTTATTCGATTTAACTCAGTTAAAGTGAGTTAAACTCAGTTGATCTAGTTGTATCTAGTTTAATTGAAAGATACACTAGTGAAAGTTAAGTGAATTAATTAGTCAATTAATTCACAACTAATACTCCCTAACAACTGAACAAATACAGCGGTTAACTACATTGCATGTCAGTTCCAGTGGAGACCCAGTGGAGAGATAGGTGAAAGGGTGAGATGGACTATCTTTTGTGACTATAGTGATGCATTCAATGCATCCAACACACATTGGAATTGCCAATGAGGATTGCGCAGTCAAGGCAAGGCCAATTCGAATTCATTCAGGGGTCTTCTTCAGCAGGGATTGCGCAGTGGAGGCAGGTTGTCAGGAGGCAAGAAATTGGTGCATAGATATGCAAATTTCTGCATGACAATGTGTAATGATTGTTGATTGTACTGAGAACTTGATGTACTAAGCTTTGTATAAGATTATTACATGATCCATTGATAAACATAATATATGATAGTTGGGGTTTTTAGCTTTAAGCTTTCCCATTAAACAACTGTGTTATGTGCGATTGAATTTATTCACATGTGTTTGTAATTGAGTCTTAAATTTCCGCAAGATTAATAGTGGAAGGATTATGTATTTAGCAAGAAGATAAATATTGTTAGATCAGGAGGATCCAGTAATACATCAGTATTAATAAAGTTCTACAGTGTTGTCACAATATATTGTTATTGATCCTTGTTGTTTCTACTTGAGTCCATCCAATACTCTTCTTAACCATACTGCTTGACATGTTGCTGATGTTGTTGCTACATATTCTGCTTTTGCTAATGATAGTGTCACAATAGGTTGCTTCTTAGATGCCCATGCTATCACACCTGAACCAAGATGGAACACATAACCGGAAGTGCTCTTCCTATCTTCCAAACTTCCTGCAAAATCACTATTTGTATATCCAATCAAATCTTTCTTTTCTGTACTTGCATACATTATGCCACAATCTCTAGTTCCTGCTATGTATCTCAAAATTCTTTTTTCCGCTCTCCAATGTGTGTCTTTTGGAGTCTCCATAAATCTGGAAATCAAACTCACTCCTTGCATAATATCTGGTCTTGTAGTTGAGAGATACATGAGGCTGCCAACCAATCTTTTGAATAGAGTTGGAATGACATCTGATTCTTCATCATCCTTACTTAACTTTGTACCTGTTGCAACTAGTGTAGGTACAGTTTTGCAATTATCCATCCTGAATCTTTTCAGCAAATCTCTAGCATACTTATTTTGGCAAATAAAAATTCATTTTTCAGATTGCTCAACTTCTATGCCAAGAAAATATTTCATGAGACCAACATCTATCATCTCAAATTCTTTCATCACGGTTGCTTTAAATTCATCTAACTCAAGATTACCTATAAAAATCATGTCATCAACATATAAGCAAACAATCAATATCTGTCCATGCTCATTTACCTTTGTGTATAAGGTAGGCTCAATATTGCTTCTGCAAAATCCATGCTTAATCATGTAGCAGTCGATTCTACTATACCGTGCTCTAGGTGTTTGCTTCAGTCCATAGAGCGTTTTCTTCAACCTGTAAACTTTATCTTCTTTACCTTCAACTTCACAACCTGGTTACTGTTGCACATAAATTTCTTTTTCTAGAATTCCATTCAAGAAAGTTGATTTCACATCCATTTGATATACTTTCCACTTGTTCTGAGTTGCTGTGGCTAGAACTGCTCTTACAGTATCCAATGTGGCTACCGGAGCAAACGTTTTTCCAAAGTCAATTCCCGGTTGTTGTGAGAATCTTTTTGCTACAAGTCTTGCTTTAAATCTGTCTATTTCACCTTTCTCATTCAACTTTGTCTTGTACACCAACTTCACACCAATGAGATTTTTATCCTTTGGAAAATTAATCAAATCTCATGTATTATTTTTTTCAGTTGCTTCAATTTCTTCATCCATGGCTTGCACCCAATTTTCATATTTGATTGCTTCTTCAAACGAAGAAGGTTGGAATGACAACAATGCAAAATTTGAACTAACATCCAAATCATCATAAATATCTTTCAAACTTCTTATCTTTCTCTTACCATTGCTTGATTCATCACTTGATTGGTTGTTTGGAGAATCTCGATCTATTGATCTGCTTGAAGATCCATGTTGCTCCGAAAATCTTGGAGTCTTTGCTGGTGTGACTCTGTTTGGTGTCTGCTCTTTTGATTCTTGCTGCTCCTTTTCTGCTACATTATCTTCTTGCATCAATGGTACTTGTGCATCAACTGTTTTGTCTATAGTACCATTCCATGACTCTTGTTCTTTGAACACAACTTCTCTGCTAATTATGGTCTTCTTGGTGACAGGATTATACAATTTGTAAGCTTTTGATTGCTCACTATAACCAGTAAATATGCATTTTTCACTTTGATCATCCAATTTTCCTCTTATCTGCTTAGGTACATGTGCATAGGCTACACATCCAAAAACTCTGAGATGAGATACGCTGCATGACATACATAACCATGCTTTTTCTGGTACTCTGTTCATCACACTCTTTGTAGGAGATCTGTTTATCACATAAACAACACATGCAACTGCTTCTGCCCAATACTCATTAGACAAGTTTCTTCCTTTCAACATGCTCCTTGTCATGTTCATAATGGTTTTGTTCTTTCTCTCTGCTACACCATTCTGCTTAGGTGTGTACCTGGTTGTAAATTGTCTTTTGATTCCATGTTTTTTGCAGTAATCATGGAATGCTTTCGAATCATATTCTCCACCACGATCTGACCTCAATACCTTGATCTGCCGACCACTTTGGTTCTCTGCTAAGGCTTTGAATTCTTTGAACTTTGCAAAAGTCTCAGACTTCTACTTTAAGAACTAAACCCAAGTTTTTCTACTATAGTCATCAATAAAAATGAGGAAGTAACAACTTCCACCAATTGACTATGTCCTCATAGGTCCACACAAGTCTGTATGCACCAGCTCAAGTGGTTGCTTTGCTCTGTATGCAAATCCTTTTGGAAAACTTTCACAATGTTGCTTTTCCAATATGCCACACTCACAAGTATTAGCAGATTCTTTGATGGGAGGTAACCCTCTGACCATCTATTTCTGCTGCAACAATCTTAAAACAGAAAAGTGCAAGTGTCCAAACCGAAAGTGCCATAACCAATAATCATTAGAACATGCAACTGTAAACGAACTAACCTGATCACTGTAATTCATAATTAGAGGAAAGAGTTTGTTCCTTGTTATCTGCACCTTTGTTATCAGCTGCTTGCTTGGGGGTTTGTCATAAATAACACACCCTTGTCCTTGAAAGAAAACTCAGTATCCCTTCTGCGCCAATTGACCAACACTTATCAAATTGTGTTTGAGACTAGGAATATAATATACTTTTGAGAATGTCTTTGGCTCCCCTTATTTGATCAGAATGTTGACCACTCCTTTGCCATCTACATCCACAGTCTTGTCAGTGCCCAACCTTACCTTTGTCTTCACAGATTGATCCAAATTTGCAACCAAACTCTTGTTGTCTGTCATGTAGTTACTGCAGCCACTGTCTACTAGCTACACATTATCAGAAGGTTCATGTATGGTGTTGCAAGCTAGGAACATGGAGTTAGTATTCTCTGTACTAACATTAGCTCTTTGGTTTCCTTGATTAGCTATCTTCTTCCTGCAATCACGGGCATAGTAACCAAATTTATTGCAATAATAACATCTCACTTTTGATTTGTCAGATTTTTTATTATTGTTGAAGCCTCTGTTGTTGCTTCCACTTTCATGTTCATGCTTTTCTCGGCCAACTCTTTGACCACCATATCTTCTGCCTCGTCCTCTACCTCTCGATCGACCTCTTGAAATAGAAACCTGGCTTTTGAAAGCAGTTTCTAAAGTGGAATCCTTATTTCTGTCTATCCTTGCCTCATGTGATAGAAGTGGTCCCATCAACTCATCAACTGTCGATTTTTCCAAATCCTTGGCTTCTTCTATGGTTGCTACCACAACGTCAAACTTGGTAGACAAATATCTAAGAACCTTCTCAAACATTGTTCGATCTTTAATTTCTTCACCATAAATTTTTAACTGATTTATGATAGACATGAACAGATTCATGAAAGAATCAATGTGCTCTATCTCCTTTATCTGCGGACTTTCAAAATCTCTCCTAGTATTCTGCAATTAAATAATATCGACTTTGGTCATACCTTGATAGTTTGTCACCAAAGTTTCCCATACTTTATTTGTTGAAGACCAGATCATAATCTTTTGGAACACTGCTCAGTCCACTCTCTGTTGGATAAGAAGCAATGCTTGTGCATTCTTCCTTTTGCCTTTCTTCCATTGTTCCTTCTCTAGATTAGTGAAAGCTCGTTCTTCTGCTTCACTCTGAAATTTTGCAAACTCAAACTTTAATGGCTCACACATCATAATCCTTCCCTGTGAAAAAAGAAAGTAGTGGCTAGAAACTGCTTGTTACCATCTTTCTTCAAAAATTTCACTTATGAAACCCTAAATTTCTTCTTTTGTAAGTTTTCCAAAACTCTAAAAAAACATAACCCTATGTTTTATTTTATATAAAAAATACTTTTATGAAAAAATCCTTTATCTATAAAATAAACTTTTATATTAAACATTTTTTTTAGAACTTAGTATAATACTTTATCCCAAAAAATAAAAATAAAACTTTTAACTCACATGCCTTATGAAAGATTTGTAAAGAAATCAAACCTTTTAATTTATGAATCCATCGTATATTCAAAAACTTCCACCTTTCAAAATCAAACCTTTCAAAATAAAGCTTATACGAATACTAACGCGGTGCTTAGTGGAAAACACCGGCATTAATAACGGCGGTGGAGAGTAATACAATGGTGTGTAACGCGCGTCTCACTTTATTGAACTGCGTTAGTGGTAACGCTGCGAAATTTCAATAAGCGTGCGTGTGGTGGAATCGCATTAAGTTTATCAACTGTAACGCGGTTCTCAGCGGAGCCCACCAGCGTTATAACACACTGACTATAACTGTCAGATGTGTTATAGTTTAAACAAACGAGAAAAATATTTCTCCTCTCACACGGATTATCGCTGATACGGTCTCTCTGCTTCTTTGTAACACACTGACTATAACCGTCAGATATGTTATAGTTTAAACAAACGAGAAAAATATTTCTCCTCTCACACGGATTATCGCTGATCCGCTCTGATACCAATTTGTTGGAAAGACAAAAAAGTAAAGACACAAGTAACACAAATATTTCACACACAATAACACATGAGTTGCAACTCTTCTATTGATAACACAAACTTCAATCTTCAATCTTAATACAATGAACTTGGTGAACGGCATTTATCATTTTTTGACTAGCGACTCGCCTGAAATTCATCTATTACATAACTTGACTGACTCTCTAAATATAGTTAAATCTCCATGCGGAGTTAGTTAGCTATTTTAACAATATATTCATTTATTGTTTTTGTTTTTTTCACCGATATTTTTTTTTTTGGAAGCAGAGCTTCAAAAACAGAGTTTGCAGGGTGTGCACAAGGCAGAAGATCAGATAGTTTTCTGAAGGACACAAAACAGAAACAGAAAGTCTGAAAACAAAAGATTTATGAAAAGTGCAGTTTCAATAAAATAAAAAGAAGGATTACATACAGCATCGTTTTTGGGAATTAAAGCTTTAAAAACAGGGTCTGCACAAGGCAGAAGATCAGATAATTTCCCAAAGGACACAAAACAGAAATAGAAAGCCTGAAAACAAAAGATTTCTGAAAAGTGCAGTATCACTGAAAGAGACATCTCTAAACACAAAAAGAAACTCTGCTTACAAGTTAAGAAACTCTGCTTACAAGTCCCAGTAGATAGAAACAGATAAAAACAAAATCACTGTACCAGCTTTAAAAAAGGGCCTGCACAAGGCAGAAGACCAGGTAATCCCCTAAGGACAAAGAAACAGAATTACAATGCCTGAAAACATATATTCATTTAATATTCCCATCGTCTTTATCGATAAACCTTATATCCGACTACCATACCATAGCGAGAGGTAAGGTTGAGTTTCTCACCCGCCATACGCGTCCAACTCGAAGCCACTGATCCCTGCAACACGAGAAAGAGCATTCCTCCAATTTTCAACAGTGATGGAGTCATATCGCGGCTTGTTCTCGTGCGTTTTCTTCGTTTCTAGGTCCAGTAGGGCTTGAGCATACAGGCCATTTCCGCCCTGTGACCATCTGAGCTCGGTAGGTTTGACGTGGTAGAAGACTGGAATAATGGCAGCGCCCGACTCCAGCATGAGGAGAAGCTCATTGAGACACCAATATGATTCCGCATAGCGTGGAGAGAATATGGCCACATGGACTGAGGCCGTCCTAATAGCGCCTTCGATTTGGGAGGTGAAATTATCTCCTTCTTGCAATTCCTGCTTGTCCAGAAAGGCTCGGACTCCATGTAAATGAAGGCGCCGGTACAGGTGGCTGGCAAAGGTCTTCTTGATGTCCGGGCCTCGGTGGTTTATAAAGACGTCATAAGAGTAATAATTGCTGCTGCTATTGGAATCAGCAGCGGTGGAAGTCGATGCCGAGGAGGGGGAAGCGCCAGAAGCTGATGCTTAGCGGTTAAAATCAAGTGGAGAATCCTGATTGTCAGATTCAAGTTCAATTTCACGGTGGTTTTGGGTTTTCACTCCGAACGCAGGTGATGTGTATGCCATCGGGAATTGGAAAACGGAAATAGAAATTGGGTGATGGGAATCGATGTAATTCGCTCGGAAGGAGTCTAGTTCAGATGCGCGGAGTAATGGTGAGGAACGTTACAATGAAAAATGGTATATATCCCCATTAATCCCTTTCGGCCCTCATTGTGCTGCTCCTCTCTCGGTTTCAATTTCAAAAGCATTTTCCGCGTAATGACCGACTTCAACCGCTTGAAAACCCTCTCTTTTTCGTATGTGAAGCCAACACGCATTTGCTTCTGTCGTTCTAGGATAGCGCTCGCCAATTTGTTTGTTGTGACAGTGTTTCCGGGAATCCTTGGCATGTGACCTACTTTAACATGTCAAAAAACAGACTTATTTTATTGAATGTCTAACTACTTTGCTTTTAAACTGTCTTTTTGCACTTTCGCGCGCACCAGCGCAACTTTGTTTCTAGGAGACTTTAAACAGTGTTTCTGCACTTTCGCGGGTGCCAGCGTAACTTTGTTTCTAGGAGACTTTAAACTGTTTTTCTGCACTTTCGCGGGTGCCAGCGTAACTTTGTTTTTAGGAGACTTTAAACTGTTTTTCAGCACTTTCGCTGGTGGCAGCGTAACTTTGTTTGTAGGAGACTTTAACCTGTTTGTCTGCACTTTCGCGGGTACCAGCGTAACTTTGTTTCTAGGAGACTTTAAACCGTTTGTCTGCACTTTCGCGGGCACCAGCGTAGTAATTTTAATTTTGTTTCTCGGAGACTTCGCAGCAATTCGTGAATTTGGCATCAGTACAACTAAAACGTGTTGATGATCTCACACACGTTGGCCTTCTAGGGTTTAAATGCAGAGCTGAGGCCACCAAATGGACACTACTAACCCTTCTGGATCCTGAAATTTGGTTGTAGGTTTAACATTGACCAGAAGCGACATAAACCCTTCTGGATCCTGAAATTTGGTTGAAGGGTTAACATTGAGCAGAAGCTACATAAGAGCCGCTCCCCAATGCTAACAGTGCCTTATCTTTTCGTCTGTAAAATGAGGATGCCTTTCCTCTTCTTTTATTTGATTTTCCTTGTAATGCCTTCTGTCATTTGCGCAGTTGAATTCTCTGATCGATGGCATCTTCATTCCACTAATACTTCTGATCAAAACGCTATGCTGGGATTCATGTATGCAATGACCACTTACGACCCATCACAATCATTACCCACTAATTGGAATCGAGATGTTTCAGTCTGCGTATGGACAGGTATCATATGCAATCAGCGCACACAAAGAGTGGTTTCGCTAAGTGTGAAGAGCATGGGATTAAAAGGTACAATTTCTCCTCTTCTCTCCAATCTCTCCTTTCTTACGCTACTCGACCTTCGCAATAACAGTTTTCATGGCTACATTCCCTATCAATTGGGAAGTCTCTTTCGCTTAAAGATGCTTCTTCTGTCTATGAACGAACTTGAAGGTTCTATTCCGCCTAATCTTGGTGGCTGCCAAAGTCTACGGAATTTATCTATGTCCTCTAACAATTTGAGAGGAAACATTCCGTCAGCACTATGTGTTCTCCCCTACTTACAATACATCCATTTAGGATCTAACAATTTGACGGGCACAATTCCTGCCTGCTTGGGAAACATATCATCTTTGGACTACATCAATTTTAATACCAATAACCTTCACGGTCGCGTTCCTTTCGAATTAGGTCTGCTCAGTATACTTGGTGTCATCAATATCTTTAATAACAGTCTGACAGGCCAAATTCCTTCTTCATTCTCAAACTGCACAAACCTCCGTCAATTGGTTTTAGCTGACAACCAATTAACTGGACACATTCCAGCCGAGTTGTGTACCAGAAACACACAATTGATGGAACTATATCTCTTTCGTAATCAGTTGAGTGGCAGCATTCCTATTTCCCTCTTCAATTGTACGAAGCTTCAAGTATTAGAATTAGGAAGAAACCGCCTCCGCGGAGTAGTGCCCATGGAATTGGGTAAGTTGACTCAGCTTCAACACCTTTATTTGAACAATAATCAACTGGTTAGTGGCAGCACCACGAGCTTACCCGTTCTTACTTCTTTAATTAACTGTTCCAGCCTGCAAACAATATCACTATTTTCTAATCGTCTCACGGGACGTTTGCCCTTTTCTATCGACCAGCTCTCTACAAAAATGGATGTCATATACTTGGGTTACAATGAATTAGCAGGAGAAATACCTCCACAGCTTGGCAACCTAACGGGTTTAACATTTTTTGAATCAGAGGCCAATGTTTTAACAGGGGCAATCCCTTCTTCACTCAATAAGCTTCAAAAGTTGGAGAGGATATATTTGGGATCCAACAATTTACAAGGAAACATTCCAACAGAAATTGGGCAACTCAAAAGCTTAGGACTCCTAGATCTTGGGGGAAATAATCTATCTGGAGGAATCCCTGATTCACTGGGCAACCTCCAGCAGCTAACATATCTGAATCTCAATCAGAACCAGTTATCGGGTAATATACCTGCAAGTCTAGGGAAATGTGTGAAGTTACTACAGCTAGACTTATCATACAACAGGTTCACTGGGAATATACCTCCACAGGTTGCAGGCCTTCCAAAGTTAGCTCTCTATTTCAATCTTTCAAACAATTTATTACAGGGACCTGTGCCAGAACTGAGCAAGATGACTTCTGTTCAGGCTATAGATATTTCTGCAAATCAGTTAACAGGTGAGATTCCAGGTGGACTTGAAAGCTGCCAAGGGCTAGAATACCTAAATCTTTCTCACAACACGCTTAAAGGTCCTATTCCAGGTTTATTTGGTGATCTTCAAAATCTTCAGGATATAGATCTCTCCTCCAACAACTTGTCCAGTGAAATACCTCTGTCGTTGGAAAATCTCAAAATGCTTAGGCACCTGAATTTTTCTTTCAACAACTTATCAGGAGAAGTTCCTGAAGTTGAAGTTTTCAAAAAGCTTGGTGCGACGGCATTATTAGGAAATGTCGGTCTGTGTGGAAGGTGGGTAAGTTTGCCACCATGCTCTACAGGCAAACATAATAGTTATTGGCTTTTGAAAAAAGTTATCATACCTATTGTTGCAGTTACAGCGACTGTTTTATGGTGTTTGTTTCTGGGTATTTTGTGGAGGGGAAATTTCTGGAGATTTGTGGGATCCTTAAGAATGGAGCACAGAAATGTTTCATATGGAGACCTCATGACTGCAACAGATGGATTTAGTGAAGCCAACTTGTTAGGAGTTGGTAGTGTTGGGAAAGTGTATAGAGGGGTTCTGAATGATGGCACAATCATTGCTGTCAAGCTTTTTAATTTGGAAAATGTAGCAGCAACCAATAGTTTCTACAAAGAACGCAATGTTTTGAGCAAAGTGCGGCACCGGAATCTGATTAAAATCATAACCTCTTATTCAGACCTCAAAAACAAAGCTTTGATATTTCCATTAATGCCAAATGGAAGCTTAGAAAAGTGGTTATATCCAGATAGGGAAGAAGAAAGGGGGTTGAGTTTGATTCAAACACTGAATATAGCAATAGATATTGCAGAAGGCATGGCATATCTCCATCACTATTGTGTCATGCGAGTGATTCATTGTGATCTAAAACCTAACAATGTGCTTCTTGATGAAGATATGACAGCACATTTAATAGACTTTGGCATTGCTACCATATGTTTTGCAAATTCTGAGGACTCATCATCATTTACTTCCACACAACTCAAAGGAACCGTGGGCTACGTTCCTCCAGGTAATTATTGTTTGTTAGAAAGCATGTCAGCAATGTTAACTGTTTTGTATTTTTATTAAAACTGTAAAATCAGAAATTTGATTGATTTGGGGTATCTGAATGCAGAATATGGATTACGTGGGCATGTTACAACAAAAGGTGATGTTTATAGCTATGGAATAGTATTATTGGAGATGCTAACTAGAAAAAAACCCACCCACGATATGTTTGTAGATGGAGTGTCTTTGCAAAAATGGGTGAGTAGTAGTATACCACACCAACTTTGGGAAGTGGTAGATAGAAGTCTATTGAGGAGGGCTGATGCCACAATCATTACTGAAGAAGATCAGGAGTTCAACTGCCTCAATCAGCTCTTAAAGGTGGGTTTGTATTGCACAAAAGAATCTCTTCATGAACGACCTAGCATGATGGAAATAGTTCTCATACTGCAAACCATTAAAAACGCTTTTCTGGAAGTCGTTGGCATTGAAGCTGATGTATCAACCACAACAAATAGTTCAAGTACAACTAGTAGCAATGCTAGCGAAATCCAAAGTTCTTCAATATCCTAGCTCTCCGCTGCAAGGGAACAGTTGCTCTAGAACTGTATCTGCTTTGGGGTAACAGTGGCTGTATAATTGAGCCATGAAGTGGAGTCCATTGTACTTAAGCAGCTACATCTGGTTTGAGTCCTATTTATTATATCTCTAGTCTTATTGTTCAATAGCTGTCTACGTCTAGGATAAAATTTGTTAGGTTTTCTAGCCATGTAAATTACGGAGAGCTTTATATTTGTTTTAAAGGATAAAACGAATAGATATAAACTCAGTTTTAGAAAAATTAAGGAAGAGAGAGTATCTATGTGAATCTAACCGGTTCTGCTCCATTTTACATAAAAAAAAATTGTACTCATTTAATCACATCCATCTAAATATTTCCTGATTGACTTATGGAATCCGCAAATTGAAAAATTCCTAACGGTAGTGTGCATGAACAAGATGTGAATTAATTACATAATGGGCTAAAATTGGGAGAAATGTTAATATGAATGTAGTGTAAATGGAAGTTTTTCTTATGTGTGACTTATGAGACAAAAAAATTGAATTTTTTTATGATGCTCTGGTCTCTCTCCCCGATTGCTCCAGTACTTCCATGTGCATTCTAGAAATGGCTACATTCGTTCAATACTAGAGGCATCAAGTGGAGAGGGAGCTGCAGTGGTGAAAACATGTTTCCATCTGTCTGTTTTTTGTTTTTTCCCCTTTTTTCGTCAATTCCAAAGGGACACAGTTGTCTGCTTTTTGTTTTTTGTTTTTTCCCCTTTTCCAAATGAACACAATTGGGTTGCAGACAGAGTTTCTCAATCTCATGAACAAATGGAGAAGAGAGATGCCTTCCTTTTCCAAGCAAGTCACAAATACGAAGATGCCCATTTTTCTCCTGAGAAGCCATGATGGAGGACAGTCTTAAATCCACCTCATCCTCCACCGCTTTGAACAAATGTTCTGTTGTATGTAAAGTGGAAAGGTGTGTTTTTAATGGCTCCCCTGGAAGGCCTTTGATGAGGTAAACATTTTATTGATGTCAATGACGGCTAGAAATTTATGAAGTGATATTTTGGATACAGATATTGAGCAACAAGCCACACTTCTCGAGAGCAAGTTAGTTTTCTGAAGCTGATTGGTTAAGTTGAAAGACGTGCAATAAAGGAGAAACTGCACTGTCCAGGATGTGCCGATTGAGTGCAAAATATTATAGGTTTTCTGTTTCAGATTTATGATCTGAGGTCTAATTTTATCCACACTTATAATAAATTTATTTCTTTTAGATTCATTTTCTTTTCAATCGTTGTGTTATACAGTGACGCGGCGGGGGTATGCAGACTTCTTTGGCTAAGCGAATAAAATCGACAATCCTCTTCCCCATAACACAACAACGTAAGATTGGCCTGACAGCCCCGCCATTATAGAGCAGTTTTTCCTCAACTCTTGCGCTCGGAAACCAGCTGGTTTCAATATATGCGAGACACTAGTTTTCTTTTCTTTCCTAAAACAGACACACCCCGCCAAGGTCCACAATCCAAATGGAAACCGAAGTCCACACGTCACACGGAACTTCGTTTCGAACAAAAGATTGGTTATCCCGACTACACTGACTAGTTCAAGGACCGACCAAGTTGGGTTCCACCCGAGTCGGATTCGGCTGGTCAGATTGTTCTCCTTGGTCGGAGTCGACTATATAGACCTAATGTCGGGCTCTACCCTTAATCAGGGGTCGGGGAGTCGGTCCCTTCTGGCCTTTCTTCTTTGACGTTGAGGCCCGACTACCGACTTTGCTAGCCCATGCTTGACTCAAGGGGAAGTTTGATTTTCACGCCTTTGAGGGATTGGCTGAATTCCGCTGCAGTTCAAGAACGTTTGCAAGAGACTTCCTTGAAACAGGACAAAGTTTGAATCTTATGGAGATCAATTAAATGGAATACCCCAACACAGAATACAACTTGAGTCTGTTAACGACGAAAGGAACTTGGTGCCTCCTCAATAATATCAGCTACGATATACTCTTATAGCCATTTCATTCTAAAAAAATGTTCAGTCTCCACCTCTACCTCAACAATCGTAGACCCACCGAGTCTTATGTGAATAGCCCTGTCTTCGCCTCCGTGATCTTTGGCTTTTTAGCCTTGATTGCTGACGGAGATTTATTCTCGTTTTCTTATTGGAACAAGTACGTTCAACCCAGAGATTTCCTGCAATTTTACCTACACTGACACAAAGATCCTTCTACCTCATGACCGGGCAGTAAATTACATCTGGACAGAGAAAACACCAGAAATTTTGACAATGCAGGTTCTATAAAAATACATCAACAAGTATTTACATAGGCTTGGTATAGCTTTAATTGGCTGAACTACAGAACTCTCACACTGCTTCGAGCTAACTTTCTACTCTAATTCCCCCGAGGTTCTTCTCTCTATACATAATATTTACAACCAGAAAAAATATCCGAACAGAATAATCATATGGGACATCTGTCCCAAAAATCTAAAACTAGCTCATAGCTTAGCTAAGCACTTGTTGCCTTACACAGGCCCATTTGGACAAATTACTAGCTCATCAAAACAACCTAACAATTTAGATTCTGCTAGAATCTAGACACACATAATTACAACAAAAATACTAATTCTAATTTTATACAGATTTACAAATTGAGTTTCATATGACCCCTTTGGGGTCTGGTCAAAATGAGCTTCCTGGAGATGGATGCTCCTGCATCAAACTCCCCAAGTGAAAAAAAGTTTGACCTCCTGGTCAAATGCCTTCAATCTGTCGAATCCTCCAGCGTCCCAAACTTGGTGTTGTAGTTTCCCACCATGTTCACATTGCTGGATTGTTGTCGTCACCTTCCGGGTTCTAGGGTCCCATACCCTGTTCTGTTGTTGCCTTCTTGTTGTGCTGATGAAATCTTCCATAACCAACCACATTTCTTTGCTTGCAACCTCCTTTCTTTTGTGGTTTCAAAACATCATAATTTGTCCCTTGGTCATCATCGCTCCATAATTCACCCAACTTGCTATTGAGTTTTGTTCCTCCACATGTTGCTCAAAATTTTGGTCAATTTTAATTCCAACATTATAATTTTAGGGGACTTCGGAAAAGTATCTCTTCAATATATTGCTCTTGCAAAAATTTCGTTATAACCATGCACTCTTGAATCGGTGTTTCCTCACTGTTATCTCCCTTAATTGTCCTTTCTCCTTTGACAACATTTATGCTTGGCTCAATGTAGCATTACACGTCTATTTTCAGGACTCCATGTGCTTTGTCGATTGCAACGCTTTTGACCCAATTCAAGATACTTTCAAATTGTTGTTCCATTCCTCCTTGGTTGTATCCCAGTTGCACATGTATCTCTTCTTCAAATCAAGAATTGCACGGCCTCCTCCAGACTTCACTTCCTTCGTCATCTTCCTTTTTGGTACCACATGTTGATCCTTTTCTGCAAGCTCAATTATGCTCTTGGAAACCTTTTGACCATGCAAATTATCAAAATATTTAGATGCCTTGAGCACCTTATCCTCCTCTAGTTCCATGGCTATATTCCTCATGCAATCTTCCTCAGCCTTGTGGCTGTCTAACCAGTCCTCTAGGAGTTTTAAATCCTTTTTCATATTGTGACAACAAAATATGTTGCTCCTTCTCCCTGGTGCACGTGTCTCCACAAGTCAACTCTTTTAAGTTTTCCTCTACGTCTCTTAATAACAACCTTCAAGAGTTTCCTCCCATCCTGCACACGGCCATCCTCATTAGTCAAATTTACTTTGGTAGCAGACATAGTTTCTTTTGCTCTATGGCAAGATTCTCTTTGATGACTTTTGGGAGACAATTTCTCCTCTTCCTGCCTTTGCTTCCGTGATGCCATCTCGACACCTTCGTCCTTCTTTAGGACAATTTGTCCATGCTCCTTACAACCATTCAACAAAAGTTCATTTTCTAAAGGTAAATACATTGCCTTGACATTTGCAACTTCATTCTTCACATGTTCACCAGGAATGGCATTTTCCTTCACCATCACAAGCCTGCTTTGCTTAATTTCATTGGTTGAATTCTCCTTATCTTTGTTCCTTAGGGACAATTTCATGACAACTTTCAATTGTTGCCCACCTTCATTGCCTACAAACATAGTATTAAAACCAGAATCGGTGACCGAACTGGTGGACCTAATAAACTGGGTTTCGAACAGGGAAAATTTTAGGGGCTAATATTTGTAAGTGGGCTAATTTTCCATGCTTTTTCAAAAACAAAGATTCACTAATTTCTATTTTTTTTAAAGAATCGCCCAAATTTTATAGTATAAAATTATTTCACCTTAAAAGTCGCCAAAATTTTATATAGAGACTGTATAAAATTATTAGAAATTTGTATTTTTTTACAAAAATATTGTCAAACATTTTATAGATTGCATATGATGGACTATGAGTTTCGCCAAGGTTTCTAAACTTCAAGATAAAATTTCATGCTTAAAATCTTCCCTGGTTTCGAACTAGAACTAGTCAAACACGGACTGGTCAGATCTCAATGAACTAGTTTTTAAATAATTAATTTTTAATAAAAAAAAACTATTTTCAAGATTTGCAACCATGATTCGAAGCCAATAGAGACAAAATATGCAAAGTTTGCTCATTTATATACCTTGTAATGGTGAATATATTAAAATGACACGAAGTGCAATACACATCATCGAAAAAATACATAAGCAATGAGGCTCCAAATGACCTATAAAGTCCAAAAACAAAGCCTACAAACTATGGGGCCACAAGCCTACTACAAATTTACATGTATGATATTAGTGATCAACATTATCACTTGAAACTTCTCATCATGATCAAACTTGGTTGAGTCTTGACTCCCAAACTTTGCAACTGCTCGAGTCACAAACTTCTCTATTGGTTCAGTGACTTGAGTCTCAAACTTTTGAAGGTATTATGCCCTAATATGCCCTATTACTTCATTTGGTGCTCCACATGGTTTTAAATGGCCTCCTATCCCATCCACGTGTTGCTTGAACCTGTAAATACCCTCTCCTACAATATATTTTTGGCAATATTTGTAGATCATTTTGCCATCAATCATATCACAATGAGCCCATGCAGTATCATTGGCTTTTGGAGGCATGATGGCTACTACTTAGCTCAAACTCTCTATTGCTCCACTACTCCAGCAAAAATTCAACACTCTCCAAGCTTCCAATCAAACTCACAAAAGCTCCAAATGAGATGTTCGAGACAAATGAGAGGGGTAACTTCCTTTTAAAGGATTGGAGGGGGTGTTTTTGGAGGGAAAAAAACCTTGTTTTCCCTCCAAAACCACCTAGAACCTTCCTAAATTGCCTCTGGTGGGTCCCCCCGCGGTCGTGGCAGCGAATCGACCGGTTTATGATGGAACCGAAAAACCATCCGGTTCTGTCCAAAACCGGTCGAGCCGGTTTTTTTTGGTGACGTGCCAGCCTTAACCAGGGTTTTTTTGCCAGTTTGACTCGGCTGGCCAGTGAACCGGCCGGTTTGACTAGTTACCAGTTTGAACCGACCGGTTTTTAATACTATGCCTACAAACCCTACATCCACACATTTTATTAGTTTAAAAAATGCAGAGTTCTTTAGACTCCTCCTCTATCAATAGTTTCTCCTATTGTTTTGGATTCTTTACACAGTCCACGACACTTTTAATTTGTCTCCTCTTATCATCATTGTCGTCATCTTCACCAAGGATTTATCCTTGTTCTGGTCTACAAAGGCAAACATCTTCTCCCTCATACTCAGCATATTTGAGTCCACGCTTCCTTAGCGAAGCACTCAAACTATGATTTTGCCTCTTTTGCAACAGAGGCCACTTCGCCTTCTTTATCCTCAACACCCAACCATATCTCTGGTCTTCTTCCCTCCCTTGTAGCAGCTACAACATTTCTGGACTCCTTCCTTTAGTTCATCAATTTCTCGATCAAACTCCTCATGGCTCATCTTTCCTTTCATGCCATTTGCACTAGCATCTTTCTCTCGTCTATTGTGACTAGCTCGCGAACCGTTATCATGACCAACAATGGTCATTTTGTTTTCTTTCTCCATGAGCTTCCCCATGTTCATTGTGAGCTGCAACCTAGCCCTATAACAAGCCTCACCTCACTTGTTACCTGAACACCTCACCTCAGCCTAGCTATTGGTGTTTCTCTATTTCCCTCCATTAGAACCTCTTGAACACTCCTTGCTCCTCTTTTGCTGTTGCACCCTGCTCACTTCTTGAGCACTCCTCTAATTCTCTCCTTGAGGACTTTCTTTGTCCCCTCCTCTTTTCCAACCTCAGTTGGAATTTGTCAAATGCAACCTCTTTGCTGCAACAGTTCCTTTCTGCCAGTGTTTGAGAACACTGCTAGTTCCCTTCTCTTCAGACTTACACCACTTTTCCCACTAGGAGGGTTCTTCAACAACGAGCTCTTTCTTTTTCTCTCTAAGAGCTCCACATGCGCTTTCAACTCTATCACAACTTCTAGCTATTATGGCTGCTACCTGTAATTATCAACTTCTTCACTAAATTAGAATATAACTTAAAGATCAAATTTACCTCTTATAACTCCTTAGCATTGGAGTATTTTCCTCTGCTCAGGTGTACTCTGCTCCCAACTCCTCTGTGTTCTATTTGGAGAATCCTTCTTCAACCTCCGACTTCCCTTTCCTCTTTCAATAAAATGTCTTCAGTTTTCTCGTTGACTACCTACCCTGAAGCCCCTCTCATTAAATTCTCTCTACTATGATCCCCAATTTTCCGAACACTCATTGGCTACAAAATTCATGCAACACAAACATTTGTCAGTTTATCCCAAGAGAAGGTTACTGCCGCTCTGATACCACTTTGATGCAGCAGGGGTATGCAAACTTCTTTATCTAAATGAATAAAATCAACAATCCTCTTTCCCATAACGCAACAACGTAAGATTGGCCTGATTGGCCATTATAGATCAAAGTTTCCTTAATTCTTGCGCTTGAAAACCAGGCAGAGCACATGAGGTTTCAATATATGCGAAACACTGGTTTTTTTTTTTTCTTAAAACAGACGCACCCCACACAGGTCCAGAATCCAAACAGAAACCGAAATCCACACATCACATGGAACCTCGTTTTGAACAAACACTCGTGGGGGGTGTTCGGTCCCACCCGAGTCTGGGTTGGCTGGTTGGATTGTTCTTCTTTTTCAGGGTCGACTATAAAGGCCTACCACCTTGTCCGGCTCTACCCTTAGTTGGGGGTCGGGGAGTTGGTCCCTTCCGGCCCTTCTTTGACGTTAAGGCTCGACTATCGACTATGTTGTGCACACCTGACTCAAGGGGGAGATCGAAACAATTTCTTTCTTTTCACACCTTTGAGGGAGCTAAATTCCGCTACGGTTAAGGAACTTTGTGCAAGAGACCGCCTTGAAACAGGATGGATTTTGAATCTTATGGAGTTCAATTAAAACCACTCAGCCGACCTTGCCGTCGTTGGCCGGATGAAAGGAACGTGGTTTATCGGTATCCTCAATAATATTACCTATGATATACTCTTATAGCCATTTCGTTCGTTTTAAGAAATGTTCAGTATCGACCTGTACCTCAACAATCGTCATCCCACCGAGTCTTATGCAAATAGCTTGTCTTCGCCTCCATGATCTTGGGTTTTTAGCCTTGTTTGTTAACGAAGATTGGAACAAGTATGTTCAACCTAGAGATTTCCCGCACTTTCAGCTACACTGACACAGAGATCCTTGTACCTCACGGCCAGGCACATCTGGACAAAGAAAACACCATAAATTCTGACAACGCAAGTTCTATTAGAATACCTCAAAAGTATGTACAGAGGGTTGTAACTTTCACGGGCTTAACTACAAAGCTCTCATATTCCTTTGATCTAACTTACTAGCCTAATTTTCTGAGGCTCGAGGCTTGTTTCTTTATACATAATGTTTACAACCAGTTTAGATTCATCTTAACTACGAATCCATCAACTGTCGAGAGGGATCAAATCTCTCGAGGTGAAGACTTCTTTTTTGAGTGCAAAACTTGAGGAGAGGTTTGCACCTCTAGAGATTTGATCCCTCTAGGCACTTGATAGATCCTTAGTTAAGATGGATCTAGGCTGGTTTCAATCGTGTGCAACCAAGGAAAATCTATCATATGATTAATTTTATCAATAATATGTAAATACATCTAATATTAATATAATCATTTTAAATATGCTAAATAAATTTTAGATTTATCGAGTCATTTTAATTTTAAATTTGCTTAGTTACCTCAATTTGTTGAGATGATAAATATTGTAAAATAATTTTAATGATGAAAAATGATTAAATGAAATTTTTGAATGCAAAGTGATAATGTAATAATATTGAATGATATAAAATGTGAATAATAAGAATGTAGTCAATTACAAATAGTCTTCATTGTGATCAATCTCAAACTATTTTCTTCTACTATTCTTATTGTCACCCTCGTTACTTTTGTCATCTTTTCATATCGATTATATGAAAAATACAGTAGAAATCATAAATCATAAACCATTTAAATATTTAGTTCGAGTTGTTGTAGTAAACATCATACCTTGTCTCTCTCTCTCCAATATTATTAGGTTTAATTACTATGACACAAAAATCGTTTTATAGTGTCAATAATTTTTTGTGCTTACACTGAAATCAATGCACATTATTAATCCAATGACTTTAAAATTAACGTATCATCATACATCAAATCAGAAATCAACATATACACTGAAATCAATACATCTAATGCAAGAAATCAAATAATATTAGAAAACAACATCTACACATAAATCAATGCATCTTGTGCAAGTAAGGAAATAGGATTAGAAACCAACATATACACTAAAATCAATGCATATAGTGCAACCAATCAAATAGGATCATAAATCACCATCTACGCTGAAATCAATGCATTTAGTGCAAGCAATCAGATATGATTAGAAATCAATGCATATAGTGTAAGCAATAAAAAATAATTATAAATCAACAACTACATTGAAATTAATGCATCTAGTGCAAGCAATCAAATAGGATTAGAAATAATTATCTACACTGAAATTAATGCATTTAGTGCAAACAATCAAATAGAATTAGAAATCATCTACATTGAAATCAATGCATCTAGTGCAAGTAATCAGATATCATTAGAAATCAAAATCTACACTAAAATCAATGCATCTAGTGCAAGCAATCAAATAGGATTAGAAATCACCATCTTCACTGAAATCAATGCATCTATTGTAAGAAATCTTCTTCCCTCTCTCCCTTCTCCATATATATTTATGAATCCCTCCATCTCTCCTTCTTTGTCTCTTTATCTCACCCCCACAAACACACACTCTCTCTCATTCCATATTTATCAATCTCTTTGTCCCCCCCTCTCTGTCTCCATCTATCTCTTCTTTCTCTTCACCTTACATCTATATCTCTATCTCCCTTTGTCTCTCTATATCAACCCCAAAACATACACTTTCTTTCTCCAATCTATCTATCTATTACTCCCTACTCCTCTCCCTCCCTCTCTCTCCCCCGCTTATATCTCTCTTCCCTCCTACTATCTTCTCTCACTCTCCCTCCATCTTCCTTATCATTCCTTTCTCTCTCTCTCTCCAACTATCACTCTCTATGTATTTCTTCTTACCTCCCTCTCTCTCCCCCTCCATCTCTCTTTCCTTGCCTCTCTCCACTCTCTATCTTCCTTTCTCTCCCACATCTCTCTCTCTCTCCACCTTCTAACTTTGTCACTATTCTCTTCTCTCTCTCCTTCTCTCCCCCATTCTCTCCAACTCTTCTTCTTTGTCTCTTTATTTCACCTCCAAACATACATACTCTCTCTCCATCTCTCCCTTTTCACTCCCTCTCTCTCTCCACTTGTCACTCTCTATGTCTTTCTTCTTCCCTCACTCTCTCCCCATCCAACTCCGTCCTCTTCAGTTTATCTCCATCTCTCCCTTGTCACTCCCTCTATTTCTCCACCTCTATCATGTCTTTGTTCTTCCCTCCCATATATATATCTAGAGTTAATATATATATATAACAAATTTAATATTGTATTAATATAAAGTTATTAAATTTAATAAATTTTAATATTAATGTTAGGGTTAATAATATTTTTTTTTGCATGGTATTATTATTAATTTGCATGGTATTTGCTCCATAGGCTTCAAATATAATTAGATGTTGATTTCTACTCTTATTTGATATATTTTTATTTATTTACCTTACTTTTTTATACCTCTTTTATAAATATGGTATTTGGCCCATGATATGATAATAATTTGTCCCATGGTATTTGGCCCATAGGCTTCACCTAAATAAAACTTATTTTTGAGTTTTTGTAATATAGAAGCTTATAGAGTAGATATAAAAAGAGGTTTTATTTATTTACCATACCTCTAGTTTATTTATATTTTTATTTATTTACCATACCTCTGAAGTAAGTATAAAAAAAGGTTTTATTTATTTACCATACCTCTGGTTTATTTATAATTTTATTTATTTACCATATCTCTTTGTTGAGTGTTTGTAAAACTCTTCATATTTTAAATTTATTTTTAATTGTTTATTTATATGGTTATGTAAGTTATTTTTAAAGCCGACATTATCTATATATATATATATATATATATTTTTGCTTCCGACATACTTACACATCAGGGTCATACTGGGTTGTGGGCTGTAGAATGCGGCTCTCGGCGCAACCAGAAAAATATCCCAAGAGAATAATCATATGGGACATTTATCCTAAAAATATAAATTTAAGTCACGTCTTAGCTAAACACTTTTTTCCTTTACACGGAATCATTTGGACAAATTACGAACTCATCAAAATAACTTAACAATCCAAATTTTGTTAGAATCTGGACACATGTAATTACATAAAGAAACAGAGCTATGTCGATATATGTGCTATGGTACATATGGAGAAGGCGCAATGACATCATTTTTTAACAAAAGAACATTGATACACATGAGGACAAAATCAAAATAGTTTCCTTTTTTAATGAACTTGGCTTGGTTCAAATGGAAAAAGGTCACAGAAACTTCAGAACCAAGGAAATTTGGATGTCTTTCCTTGTGGGTTTCTTTGACGGAGCAAATGCTAATAGAGCTTGTGGATGTGGAGTTGCCATCTATATAGAAAAATAAGTTGTTTTCACTTTGGTGGGAGGAGGGAAGAGGAACAAGCAACATAACACAAGTTATTGCACTTTGGGGGGTGTTGGGTGCTGCCAGGTGGTTGGGTATAGAGCAGATAAAAAAATTTGGTGAAGCAAAATGTGTCATCAACTGGGTAAAGGGTTGTAACGATTTTAATCCACCCATTCTAAACAATTGGATGGCTCGCATCAAAGCCCTGGCAAGGACCTTTGTTAATGTCAACTTTGAACATTTGTATAGGGAACATAATTGTACTACGGATCTTCTTTCAAAAAGAGGTATATGTAATTATTATTATTATTATTATTATTATTATTATCTAATTTTAAGGTCACGACCAATCCATACACCAAATTGGTGTATGAGACCCCCTTGTTTGTGGAACTAGGGACCCACCTCCACGCAACCATTTGACTGTCATCTACGAAGGCTTACATACTCTACTCCCTTCTGGATTTGAACCTGTGACCTCTTAGGAGGAAACACATGCTCTTAACCATCATCTAATCCTAGGAAAACTATGGAATGTTGGTAAATGTAGGTACTATCATCTACTCCTAGGAAAACTATGTTTTGCAAAGTGGAGCAAGGCGATGGATCAAAGAACACGGAGTTGGGCTTAGTTCCACTATTTATGAATTGAGAGAAGCAGATGTTTAAACATTGAAAAGAACATATGTCTTCTTAAGTTTGTTTAAAGGTGTCTTTGTCTTTTTGTAACAACACAAATGATGTAATGAACTAGATGAATGGCTAGTAGATCTAACATATCATTAAGAACGTAAAATTTCAAAATTGTTGTACCATTTTTTTCTTCTGAAAAAAAATAAAAATAAAAATAAAAAAAAATAAAAAAATTATATATATATATATATATATATATATATATATATATATAATTACATAAAAAACATTGATTCTAATTTTATATAGATTTACAAATTGAAAGAATTTCCTTTCCTTTTGGAAATTTACATGACCCCTTTGTGTCAAATTCCATAAGGAAATCTAACTTGATGATTGATCAATTATGATATCACATATATACAAGAAGTGTTGTCTCAAGATAGGGAAACTATCTTGGACACACAATCTGTTGGTTGAGAGAATATCTCAACCACACACCAAACTAGGAAACAAATCCTAACTAATAGGATCAGACACCATTACATAGCAAGAATCACAATTGAGACAAGTAGGAATTACATTTTCTAACACACACCCTTAATGACTACTTTTCTTGATACCCATCTACAAAATCTACATATGATATTGTCTGGTAATTACACTTTGTATCTTGTTCATGCAATTGTCGATGTCCATATAAAGGAACAACCATCTACCAGAATGCATGGGTTCCCAACCGCTGCAACCGCCAGTCTACTAGGATTTCCTTCGCATACAATGTTCATCCAACCTCTCGATGAACTCCCCCTAAATATAAAATTTCACCACATGGAGTCTAAAACCAATACGGCCCACCCAAGTATATCCATCCCGCATGACACACTCTTCCAGGGTGTTAATACTCTCTAATAGAGGGAACACATAACAAAGGGGTATGCATGCCTCTCTGGGTCTTACAACATGTACATAAATCATTTCAAGGACCACAACTAACAATATATGACATGTAGATTTTCTCCAATTACAATATGTGACTCATTCTTTACCATGGTCATGAGTCTATTCTACAAACATAAACAAACTTTGACCACATTATTCATATATTGGAACACACCACTACTTTGGCTTTGTACTTTTGAGTCTTTGGCATCTTCATTTTTTACTTTGACATGCTGGTCTTGGGCCCCATGTTTTACCTGTCATCAATTAGAATTGCGAATTCTAACAAAATGACATCATATTAAGGTCGCAAATCTCAATATTTATACAAATTTCCAAGACTTATTCACCTTTACCCATACCAAACAAAAACAATACTAAATGACAATATAAGCATAAGTGATAACAATGATAGTAATGCAATATCCATGAAGAACAATTGGCTTGCAAACGTTCAACGCAGAGCCACGCCATTCACTGTTGCGGACAGACCGCCCCAAACTTCAGTTCACCAGAACACTGCCCACATTGTTGTTGTGGGCAGATCCAAGATCATACACTCCACGTTTTCTTCAATTTGATCCCTCTCAAATTGCTGACAACTAATCGCTCCATGTTGCTTCAAGAACAAGCACCAGCAACACCATTGCACTTGCTTGTTGTTTACATTTCGACGAGCAACAATTCACCTCCACCGCTCAGGTGCTCAGCCTCAAGCAGATACAATGTAGCCACCAAGGCTCAACTCAGCCACTAAGACTCTCAATTTAGCCACCAAGGCTCAACTTAGCCACAAAGGCTCATCACAGCCACAAAGGCTCAACTCAACCACAAAGGCTCAACACAACCACGAAGGCTCAACTCAACCACCAAGGCTCATCACAGCCACAAAGGCTCAAGTTGGCCATGAAGGCTCTCTAGCCACCCAGGGACACAAATCTGCCACTAAGGCACGCCAACCACCAAGGGCCACTAGCCATTAAGGCTCACCAGCTCTTCTCCAGAGCATGCAACAATACACAAGTTGGATCTGCAGTAATGTCACCATAGTAACATGGATCACACAACAAATATCCACGTTCACTTCACCATAGTGAGCTCTCTATCGTCGTCAATTGGCATCTGGTACCGACACAGAAGGCTTGGAAACATGCCTCCTCATGCTAGCTATCGGGATGCAACAAGGAAGAACTACTATCGGGCTAATCTCCTCACATTGACCAAGATTGGGAAGCTCACCACACTTCCACTGCGCCACACTAAAATGGAGGGGAGTTTACCACACAGCTTCAAGAATATATGAAATTGGCTTTCAATATGAGTGAGGATTGAGCTTCTTCCACATCCCAATCTCATCTTTAATGTCATGTTTTCATCATCTCTGGTTGTTAATCATCCCTGCAAATAAGTTTGTCTATTGTTGGAATGGCTAATTCTAACAGACCCTCAAACTCGTGACAATAGTTAGCCAGACTAAATGTCATAACATCCAATTTTTTAACCAGATTTACATTAATAACATGATGATTTTAATGACTTGAATCAATGTGTTGAGACACACCTTATATAACAAGTTCCCTTTCAATCACTCCAAAAATATGTCTATAGGAAGGAGATGGTTTCTAGAGTCGTCGACGATGAGCTTTTGGCATAAATTCCAGGTATACGATGCTCAGAAATGGGCATGCACATCCTCACAAAATCTAAAAAAGTTGGATCATTCTCAGCTACCGCTATACCTGTTGATAAACGATCTGAGAAACGAGAAACAACAATTCCCCATGGGTCAATAATTATAGCATCACCATAGAGTTCTCTTTTCTCATTATACTTTCCAGCTTGCGCAACAACAATGACATAAAATTGTGTCTCAATTGCACATGCTTGAAGAATAATCTCCCAATGTGCTTGACCTTTGTAAAAGCTGAAGGAACTAACAATACCTGTGCATTGTGTTGGAAGCGCAGCTGTTGATAAAGTTCAAGAAACCAAAAGTCATAGAAAATAGTTAGGCCAAGTTGACCAACTGGACTGTCTACAACAACTATATGTGAACTAGGTGTTGTAAAGTTTATTTCTTTAAGAACTGGACCACTAGGAACATCAACATCAAACAAGTGAATTTTGCAATAGCTACTCTGAATGTTACCCAGGTCATCTAGCAATACATGTGTGTTACAAATATGCTTTTCATCTGGAACTTTCTCTTGGTGTTGAGATTGCAACAAGATGATGAGCTTAGTGGAAATAAGTCGCCTTCACTAAGTGGGCCCGCAGGCTATTTTTGGCGCAAAGTCTATTTTTAGACTATGTCTATTTTTAGACATATGGATCATGTTCTATGAGTTGCAGGATGCTATTTGTGGATGGTTGGTCAAGTTGGAAAAAATAGATGGACTTCTATTTTTAGACATATTGGGCAGAATCTATTTTTAGATTGCCAGCCTAAAAATAGATATGTCGAATATTATTAGCTCTTAATAATATTTGGACTCTAAACATTATCTTATTCTCTTGGAGCACTTCAGTTAAGTGCACAGATGTGGCACAACATCTGACAGAAGGAATTATGCTATTCCTGAGGGTTTACTAGAGCTATTTCATGGAGACTTCAGTTAGAACTCATGTGATAGAGTTTGGTGAAGTTGTAGAAGTAGTTGGTGGAGTTGTGTTTAGTTTAACTCAGTTAGACATAGTTGAGCTAGTTGTATCTAGTCTAACCGATTGATACACTAGTGAGAGTGGTGTGAATTAATTAATAATTAATTCACTAAATATTAACTCATTAATCAACTGAAGAATACATCAGTTAACTACAGTGCATGGACAGTTTCAGTGGAGACCAGTGGAGAGGTAGGTGAAAGAGCAAGTAAGACTATCAGCTTGTGACTATAATTGGTGTATGAGTTTGCACCACACATCGATTGAGATTCCAATGAGGATTGCGCAAAGGTATTACTCGTAGGATTCGAACTCGAGGTTTAGCCATTATTCATCTCTGACTGCAGAAGAGAGGCAAGAACAGGTGGAGTGACAAAGACATGTGGCTTTTGTCAAGTCAATCAGCTTGTGTAATGTGTAAAGCAATTTGAGATTGTACCGAGAGCTTGTGAGGATTTTGTACAATGATTGTTACATGATTCATCATTATAATATACAAATAGTTGGCTAAATTAAGCTCTGCACAAATATCAGTTTATGTGATTGTTTATGGTTTTAATGTGCGCATGCGATTGTTTATATTTCCGCAAATTGATGATCAATAGTAGAAGAGGTTATGTATTATGCATGAAGCTCAAATAGTTTGTGATCAGGATAATCTCGGTGAATAATTTAACAGTTATTCAAATTTCTACATGGTATCAGAGCGATATTGATCATTGGAGCAATTGCAAAACATTGAAGCGGTTGAGTTTTGTGCTGGTGGAATTCGAATTTGCAGCAGTGTTTTCTTGGTGTTGAAGTTGAGATGTCTTTCAACGGATTGCGATTGGAGTATGCCCTTGAGGGCAGCTCGAATTATATTGCATGGAAGGATAGGATGGAGGTGGTTCTAGATGAAAATGGGTTGAAGGAGTTCATAGATGCTGAAGTCCCAAAGCCTACTTCTACTGATGCTGTCGTACTTAACGCATGGAAAAATAAGACAACAAAGTGTCGAAGGATTCTGTTGGAGGGTGTGAAGGATCACATAGTATCCAGCCTTCATGGTAAGGCTTCTCCATTCTTGATGTGGAAAGCCTTGACAGATTTATTCCAAAGCAAGAGCGACCAGAGGAAGTTGGCGCTCAAGGATAAACTCATAAACATAAAGATGGAGAAAGGCGACAGTATGCCCAAGTACCTCACGAAGTTCATCCAATGCAGGGATGAGCTGGGAAGTGTGGGGGTAACTGTTGATGATGAGGACTTGGTGAGCTTGGCTCTCCTTGGGCTTCCGAAGAGTTGGCATTCCTATCAGGACTTTGTCAATGGTTGGGAGAAATTGCTAGGATGGGAGCGACTTTTGTCGGATCTTGTGCAAGAGGAGATAAGGCGGAGTACTAGGGACGGATCTTCATCAAGGAACTCTGATGAAGAGAATTGCACTTTGGCTGCCAAAGCAAAGAAGAGGAAGAGCAATAAAGCTTCTCATTCCAGTATGAAAGGCAAGAAGTAGGACATGTCCAAGGTGAAGTGCTTTCACTGTCACCAACACGGACATTATGCCACAAATTGTTTGCAGAAGAAGAAAAATAAGCAGGCTGCTGGATCTGTAGCTGGAGAGGCCTTAGCCTCGCAGTTTGAGCTGGATTTTTCGCTGATCGCATGCTTGGTCTCAAGTGTGATGGGTTCAGTGTGGTTTCTGGAAAGTGGTGCGTTTTTTCACATGACAGGAGATCGAGATTTGTTTACTGATCTGGATGAGAAAGATCTTGGAGTGCACATCGAGATGGGCTACATGTAGATATAAAGTACTCAGAGATTTGCATCATTTTTGAGAGAGTTCAACCTTCAGATGAAGGGTGAAGTGATGCTTGTTCCTGGTGTGATTGAAGAAGAATCTTATCTCTGTGGCGATGTTGGAACACAAGGGATATGATGTTGTCTTTAGTGAGGGAAAGGCTTTCCTGCGCAGTAAGACAACTGGTCAAACCCGGAGGATAGGGGTTCGAGTTAAGAAAATTTATCAGTTGCAGGTAGATGGCTACACAGCAATGGCAGGCAAGGCAGAAGGAGTGGTGAGTTGGGATGATGGCGAGTTGTGGCACCGGAGATTGGGCCACCTTCACCATGGAGCTTTGAAGATACTGCAGCAGATTTCTACTGGGCTTCCTAAGGGTACTCTTGCGCAGTCAGATCAGTGCAAGGGGTGTACCTTGGGAAAATTTGTGAAAGCCACTTTTCACGAGAAGGATAGTTGCGCCACGACGATCCTTGAGAGAATTCACACAGACGTGTGTGGACCTTTCTCAGTAGCTTCGACAGCAAAGCACAGGTATTATGTGATATTTGTTGATGATTTTTCTCGTAAGTGCTAGATCTTATTCATGCAGAAGAAGAGCGAGACATACTCAAAGTTCTGTGAGTTCAAGGCACTGGTTGAGAAAGAATTGGGGAAGCAGGTGAAGGCTCTTAGGAGCGACAATGGTGGTGAATTTATCTCCGGGCGGTTCAAGACTTTTGCAAATGCTGTAAGGAATTTGAAGAGAGCTCATAAGACTCTCATAACCCATGCAGTAATGGGGTTGGCCGAGTGTAAGAATAGAAATGATTTGGTGTCAGACGGCAATGTTGCATGATCAGGGCCTACCCATTCACTTGTGGGCGAAGGCATGCAATACTACAGTATATGTGCAGAACTGTTGTCCTCACAGGATACTTGGCATGAGTACACCCGAGGAGGCGTTTTCTGGTAAGAAGCCTGATATTTCCCATTTGAGGATTTTTGGTTCACCTGTCTACATGCATGTGACGAAGGATGCCATGAAGAAGCTGGAGCCGACAGCAGAGGTTAGGATATTTGTGGGGTACACTGATACGCCCCACAACGATCGTGTGTATTTGCCTGACAGTCGCAAGACTGTTGTGAGACGGGATATCAAATTTCAGGAGGAGAAAGCCATGAAGTGTTCGCTTGAGAGGGAGCCACACTTGCATGCAGATGAGGAGCTATTGGTTCCTAAGGATGAGCTTCAGGATGTGGATCAGCCACAAGATGAGGCTCATGGAGTGGAAGAGACCACTCATGCAGCACCAACCATCGAGGGCCAAGCGCACTGGCGTAAGCCGAGCGACCGAAGGAGAGTGCGTAGTCGTAGGACCACCGATACATATTATTGGCATGCAGACAATCAATTGGACGGCACACCGGGATACATATTCCTTATGAGAAAGTGTATCGTGACGGAGCCATCCTCTTTCGAGGAAGCTGTGGAGGATCCCGCATGGGTAGATGCCATGGTGGAAGAGTATGATTCGATTGTCAGAAACAGTGCATGGGAGATTGTCCCAAGGCCGAAGGGGAAATCAGTGGTGGGTTCGAGATGGATCTACAAAGTGAAGTAGGTAGCTGACGGGAGTGTGGAGAAGTACAAGGCAAGATTTGTTGCCCGAGGCTTTTCATAGATAGAGGGGATCGATTATGAGGAGACCTTTGCACTTGTCGCAAGGTATTCTTCCATACGGATGATTCTTGCTCTCTCAGCGCATATGGGGTGGCACATTCATCAGATGGATGTGAAGACTGCGTTCCTCAACGGAGTCATTGAGGAGGAGGTGTACATAGAGCAGCCCAAAGGTTTCGAGATCTTCAAGAAATGTGAGTCACATGCGTGCATGCTCAAGAGAGCAATGAGCATTGTGGTTATTGAAACAAGCACCTCGTGCTTGGTACACACAAATAAACAGTTATTTCACCGGACTTGGATTCTCCAAGAGTGAGGCGGATCCGAACCTATACCAGATAGTGGTGGAGGGTAATTTTCTGATCATTGTACTTTATGTAGATGATTCGATTTTGATGGGTGATGAACTGTTGATACACTCATGCAAGGCTGATCTTGCAAAAGAGTTTGAGATGAAGGACTTGGCCTCCTTCATTATTTCCTGGGATTGGAAATTTGGTAGCACAGTGATGGACTGTTTGTTTCTCAAGGAAAGTATGCCCAAGAGACACTGGAGAAGTTCAACATGCATGGCTGCAAGCCTATTAATACTCCTCTTCCTGGTGGATGGAGGAAGGAGGATGCTACTTCGGCAGAGGTAGTGGATGCCACTGTTTATCGACAGTTGGTTGGTTCGCTCATGTATTTAGTCAATACACGACTGGACATATGCTATGTTGTGAACCAGCTTTCACAAGCGATGGTTAAGCCTACCAAGCTCTTTTGGAAGGCAGGCAAGCATGTCCTGAGGTATCTCAGGGGCACATCTAGATATGGATTGTGGTACAAACAGTCGGATGAGTTGAAGCTACATGGCTTCACGAATGCAGATTGGGCAGGAAGCCCAACAGACAGAAAGAGCACATTAGGAGGGATTTTCAGTATCGGATCTACAATAGTTTCTTGGTACAACAGGAAACAAAGATCCATGGCACTCAGTTCAACGGAGGCCGAGTACATGGCAACAAGTTTGGTTGCATGCGAGGCTATATGGATGAGGAAGATCCTGGTCAGGTTGTTCGGTTCACACTTAGAGCCTACTGTGATTTATTGTGATAATCAGAGTTGCATCAAAATCTCGGTTAATCCAGTATTTCATGATAGATCTAAACACATTGACATCTGGTATCATCATATCAGAGATTGTGTGCAGTGGAAGGTCATGTTACTTTCATACATTCCTACGAAGGATCAGGATGTTGATGTCTTGACGAAGGCGCTCACCAGGAGCAAATTTGAATACCATAGAGGCAGGATTAGGGTGGCAGGTAATCCCTATCTTGTTGAGAGGGAGTGTTGAGATTGTAACAAGATGATGAGCTTAGTGAAAAGAGTCTCCTTCACTAAGTGAGCCCGTAGGCTATTTTTGGCGCAAAGTCTATTTTTAGACATGTCGATCATATTGTATGAGTTGCAGGATGCTATTTGTGGATGGTTGGTCAAGTTGGAAAAAATAGATGGACTTCTATTTTTAGACATATTGGGCGGAATCTATTTTTAGATTTCCAGTGTAAAAATAGATATGTCGAATATTATTAGCTCTTAATAATATTTGGACTCTAAACATTATTTTATTCTCTTGGAGCACTTCAGTTAAGTGAAAAGATGTGGCACAGGAGATGATAGAAGGAATTATGCTATTCTTGAGGGTTTAGTGGAGCTATTGCATGGAGACTTCAGTTAAAACTCATGTGACAGAGTTTGGTGAAGTTGTAGAAGTAGTTGGTGGAGTTGTGTTTAGTTTAACTTAGTTAGACACAGTTGAGCTAGTTGTATCTAGTCTAACTGATTGATACACTAGTGAGAGTGGTGTGAATTAATTATTAATTAATTCACTAAATATTAACTCATAAATCAACTAAAGAATACATCAGTTGACTGCAGTGCATGGACAGTTCAGTGGAGACCAGTGTTAGAGGTGGGTGAAAGGGTGAGTCTACTATCAGTTGTGACTATACCGGTGCATGAGTTTGCACCACACATTGATTGAGATTGCCAATGATAATTGCGTAGTACAAGCCAAGGGGATTCGAACTTGGATCTTATCATTACTCATCTTGGATTGCGCAATAGAGAGGCAAAGCAACAGTGGAGCAAGATTGATGAAGGTGTGTTTTGTTAGATTTGAGTTTATGTAGTGTGTAACAATTGGAGATTGTACTAAGAGCTTGTGAGGAGTTTGTACAATGATTGTTACATGATCTCTATCATTATAATATACAAATAGTTGGGGGTTTTCAACTTTAAGCTTTCCCATAAATACTGTGTTTATATGTGTGATTGTTTATGGTTTTAATGTGCGCATGCGATTGTTTATATTTCCGCAATTAATGATCAATAGTAGAAGAGGTTATGTGTTATGCAAAGCTCAAATAGTGTGTGATCAGGATAATCTTGGTGAATAATTTAACAGTTATTCAAATTTCTACACTTGGAAACCTCGCAGTGATAGCCATATCCTAGATTCTCTTGGAAGAGAACAGTAGCATTGCATGATAGGCCCATCCAATGTAACTGTTATGCTGAGACTCTCCCCATGCTTAGAACCGAAAAAAGAAAATTTCTCTGGCAAGCTGAGAAAATTTACTCCTCCTGACGCTGCCTCTTGCACCAGTCAAGAACAGGCCTGAAAGCATATGATATAAATTACAATATAACGTAATTTTTGTAAGATAAACCACCTAATAACTACTTCGAGCCAAACATGCAGTCTAATAATAAACATTCACAGCAATTTCATTCACACATACTGTGGTACTAGTTAGAGTTCCACTTCTTTAATATCATCTCCAAAAATAGAGGGACAATTTCTGCAACTAACATATGCATTTCCCATGCTCCTCTGAATCACATAGATGTCGTATTTGTCCTCCAACACGGAGATCACGTTGCCTTCAAACATCGACTGATTTTTGAACGATCTCAACGCAGGGATGAGTGTGAAGAGTCAGTTTGTTTCCTTTTTCAGCTCCAGCACAAAGGTGGAGCCACCACTAATCCATTCCCGTGAGCAATCAATTTTCCGCAATCGCTCCAAGTTCGTTTTCTTGTTCAACATAGACATCACATGCCGAGACTACCACATGCCTCACCAAGTTTCTATTTAACAGAGGCACTACTTTCCACAACCTCCACGTGCTCCAATTTATCCTCCCACAATTACATCACAGTTAATGGAAACCTTTTAGAAAATTGAACAACAGATAATAAAAAAACAACCGTCACCAACAGAGAGTTTTAACACCTCGATTACAGACTTCAACACCTTAGCTATAGGAACCACTGAATCATGCAGGCTTCTCCACTGCTTCTGCTACACAGATCTGATCCCGCATCCAAGGCCACACATCGAAGGCCTCCACAACGACCCACCAATGTGTGATGCCACGAAATGTTCCTGATCTCAGCCTCTGTGTCAAACAGGAACACCAGCTCAAGAATCAAGTGCAGGAAGACCACGTAGATCCACCACGGGAAGACCAATATCGTTGAGGCACAAACATGGAAGGGAATGTGGCCAGCTTTGGAAAGTCCATTGCTTCTGCAACTGACCGCAGGGAGCTGAAATTTAATCATCGCATCAAGGTTTTGGGACCCTCTTCCCTCTCATTTGCATCAGAAATGACAATTTTTATTTAAATTTTGGACAAGATCCAAGATCGTTGCAGAGCTTTAGCTTATGGGACGTGAAAAACCATCCAGAACAATGGATTTGAGAGGTTTCAAAACCTGGAACTTGCTGGTGTTAAAATCCCCTTCTTAGATTCAGAGTCAATGGTGCATAATTATCAAGGGGTATCTGCCACGTGAGCTGAGCGTGGTCTGACTCCAGCAAGAAATGCCTCTTAACATGATGTTGGGGTGATCGGAAAAAAATGCTTCATGATCTACACTTCACGCCTGCGCTTTCCAACTGCCTTGGACACTAACCAAATGCCTCTCAAATTTGTTGTTACAATAATGTTCTATTCATTCTCCTTCAAATCTAGGGAAGAATTCACATTACCTCTAAAGACAGCTTTATTGATAAGCACATCGATTTTTCCAAAACACTGCCAAGCAAATCCCACGGTTGTATAAAAAACCGCATTGCTCTGGTTGATATCAAGCTCCACCATGGCTTTGACAGGTGGTCTGCTGTTGGAATCCCCCTGCGTTGAGGTAGGCGATGAAGTATTTAACTTCTCAATCTCCTCGCAAAGAGAAATCAAGAGTTGGGTTCTTCAAGCAGTGGCCAAGATGTGGCATCTACACCTGGTGAAGCTCAATGCAAACTCCCTTCCAAGCCTCGGCGATGCACCAGTCACCATAACCACCTTAGTTTCCAATCCCCTCTACGGGCTTCTCCACCCCATGATCGCTCATGCTCAGTAGGCTCAAACAGATTTCGTGTTGTCGACATAACGGTGGCCTACCACACACACCATGACTACTAGAAATCTAACATCTATGTTGAAAGAAAATTGCATCCAGCCTTCCAGGCCTCATCCACTCTCTCGTCGTACCAATCCCCTTGTATGCTCTTTGAGAGATATTTCCACAGAAACAACTAACCTGTGTGCTGGCTCCACTATATTTCTCCTTTGCAAAATGCTTTCCAAATTCTCTTAAAACATGGAATAAACAGTGTCTTCAGTGCACCAGTGACTGGTGAGATCGGCATTTTTCACATAAAAAATTCAACATTGTCGCAGATATTGTCAGTCAGAAAACAAGTCCATGCACCACAGACATACTCAGGCAGCACACATAGTCTCTAGCCGCACAAAAGCAACAAAGGATGGGCAAAAAAAAAAAAATGGCAAACAAACAAATACTCATCAAAATTTTATTTACTCATGAAATTTTTATTTTCCAAGGGGCCAAGGCTAGGCCAAAATTGGCTCTAATACCATGTCAAATTTTCATAAGGTAATCTACCTTGATGATTGATCAAATATGATATTTTTTGTTGCTTTATTGATTTCAGAAAATCCTTTGACACGGTACCTAGGGATAAGCATTGGGGCAGAATGGAGGAACTTGGGGTTCCTAGGCATTTGAGAGCAGTTTTGCATAGGTTGTATGAAGAGGTGAAAGTCAAAATCAGAACTTCAGCAGGCATTTCTGAAAGTTTTAGAAGTGATATCGGGGTCAAGCAAGGTTGCCCATTGTCTCCTACCCTTTTTGGGTTATATATTGACAAGATTGAAGAGTGGCTAAATTCGCAAGGGGGTGACGGTATCCATTTGGGCAAGTTCATTATAAGGCTTCTTTTGTATGCAGATGACCTTATATTGATTGCTAAATCGGCTCTTGGTTTGCAAGAGAATTTATGTTCCCTTGAGCATTTTTGTAGAAGGGTTGGGATGCAAGTCAATATTAGCAAAATGAAAGTAGTGGTTTTCTCTAACAAAAGAAAGCATAACCAACATAAGTTCTATTTTGAAGGCATCATTCTAGAAGAAGTTGCAGACTACAAATACCTCAGAATTGACTTCAACAGAAATTTGAGTTGGGATGGTTGTAGAAATAAAAGAACTTTAGTGGGTTGGAAAGAATTTTATGCTCTTCAAAACAGGTGTAGAGAGGCAGAGTTATGGGACTTGAAAACCACTCTAACCCTTTTTGGGCTTCTAGTGATTGTGGTGATTCTCTACAGTTGTGAAATTTGGGCCAGTAGCACAACCGAGATGCAATGGAAACAAATTGAGAAAATTCAGAAGCATTTAATTACAAACAAATTCAAAATTAAAAGTGCAGTTCCTTATGCTATCCTGTTAAGTGAAATAGGGGTTGCTCCTATTGAAGTAATTGCTATGGTGCGAGTCATAAGGTATCTAAAAAAAATTGAGCAAATGGAAGAGGGTAGATGGCCTAAGGTTATGTTTAGTGACAGATTATGCAAAAGAAAGAAGACTTGGATGCAGAAAAATAACAAATGGTTTAGTAAATGGGGTATTTTCTTGAACATGTGTCCTACAAACAGTAAAGAGATAAAAACTTTTGTTATGGATAAGTTCCACAAACGTACTTGGGAGAAAAATCTAGGGAGAAAGAAGAATTACTACATTGAAGAGTTTAACCCCACGCATAACCATCAACAAAAGGCGTACATAGGGGCTAATATTTCTTGGAGATATAAAATTCTTATTGCTCAATTAAGGACTAATTCTCATCAACTCCGTTGTGAAACAGGGCACTGGAAAAGAGGAAAGAGTATGTATTTTTTTCTCCTCCGAAAAAGTGGAAACAAAAAAACATTTCATTTTAGAATGCGAGGCCTTCAAAGACAGCAAGGAAAACTATGCAGGTATTCTGGCAGCTAGTTCTTGGGATAATCTATTCAACGAAGAGTTTGTCGATAAGCTGGGAGCGGTTATTGTAAAACTTCATAGGAAAATGGCCGAATACAAGAGCCAGATAGAGAAGCAATTTGTCCCATAGGCTATTTTTAGCCTCGTGGACATTAAAAATACTTTCTTTCTTTCTTCTTTCTATACACAAGAAGTGTTGTCTCAATATAGAGAATCTATCTTGGATACACAATCTGTTGGTTGAGAGAATATCTCCACCACACACTAAACTAAGAAACAACTCCTAACTAATAAGAACAGACTCTTTTACATAGCAAGAATCACTGGCACAAGAAAGAATTAAATTTTGTAATACTTTAATGAATCAATGCTCGTGCATCATATAAAGGCGGGGAAACTGAGTTTTAATCACTTTGGGATTACAAATTCCCTTAATTTGGTTTTCATCATTATGACCTTGAATCATTCTTCCTCCATGTCTTTTAAGCACTATTAATTTAGTTTTGTCTCTTAGATTATGTCCCATGCTTGCCACCCTGTCCTGAATCGTATCCCAAGGATTCAACCTGACGTCAATGGGATTAAGTGTTTTCCCTATTTTGGTGGCTAATCGGCCTTGCAAGATGTCCATATCTGAAACCTCACAACCTATAATGGAATGTAGACTGAACTGGATAATCGAAATGTGGTAGTTGAATTTATATGGGGTTGATTGTAGAGTATGGTGTTTGACGTAGTGGCTCATCGAGCAAGTCAAGCATTTTAAGATAAGAGTCATCATGTACTTATTGGTCCATGCATCTAATTGCATAGAAAGCGCAAGAATAAAGCATACATAGTGCGATGATTTTTTTTTAAAATATGTTTGATAATTAATTAATTATGTAATATAGGAATGATTTTTATTTATTTATAATTAGAAGAATTGGTAATTAGGCTATTTTTGTATTTTATGCTAGACTATAAATTTTAGGTGTATATATGCGTTTTTTTCTGCATCTTTAATATGATTTGGGGGATTTGAACACCAAAATTTCTAGCATATAATACTTCATTTATATAACTATCACTAATTAAATTAACCTAAAAAATATGTAATGTATTTTGAATATTTATAAATAAAATTGAGTATTGAGTAAAGTGACTCTTCTTAGATCTAAAACTTTTGTGATCCATAATGTAAATGAATGTCTTTCGGATTAATCACATCATTAGGATTTGGTCAACATTTCGAACCAACTAATGTGGTTCATCCTCAGGAAAAGGTGGAGAAGCTAATCGATCTTAATGAATAAATAGTGGAGATACATCATTGCCCATAAATAGCCATTAAGAACTAACTGTTAAGAACTAGCCGTTAGAAAGTTAGTTAAAATTTTTTATAGTTAAGAATTGATATTAAATAATAAATTAATTAATTATAAAATTTTTAATATTTTTATTAAAAATGTGGTTAATAATTTTTTATATAAATTAATATTAAGTAAAAAATAAAGAATTAAATCATATTTAATTAATTATAATAGGAATTAGTGAGGAGTAAATTTTGCATTTAAATTATTTAGGGAGAAAATAAATAAGATTTAACAAAATAAGAAAAACAATAAAAATAAAAACAAACGAGGAACAAAAAAAATAAAAGTAAATAAATAAACAAACAAAATTACCTAGCAAGAGCCGGAGTCTAGCTCTTACTTTATTTCCAACCATCATCACGGTTGAGATTCTCAGCATGCCTTTCAATTTCGATTGCCTCCCTTAATTTTCTATGGTGGAAGTGATCTACTTTAGCAATGACTTTGGAGTCTTCAATACAAACATGATGACAGATCTTTTCCGCATGCTCAGCAAGAGCTGAGGTACGAGGCCGATTATGTCTAATGTTCGCAAGATGCTCTCGGATTATTTGTCTAATGGATCGACATGTTTCTCCAATATAGGGAGTTCCACAGAAACAAGGAATCATGTAAACTCATTTCATGTCCTTAGGGTCGATAGGGTCCTTAACAGACCCAAGATAATTTCTAATAGTACAGAGAGGTTTGAAAGAAGCAGAGAGATTATTTCTTCTAAGGACATGGGAAATTTTGTCTGTTGTCACCTGGATAAATGAGAGATGGACCTTGGAAATAGGATCCACCCTGGTAGATTTTCCACTCAACCCTTTATATGCCTTTTGAAAGGCTTTAAGATCTTGAGATCTACTGTAACCATTATTTTCAAAAACATCAAGAAGATGGGATTTCTCTAATTCCAAGTGGATGTCGTCAGAGATTCTAAGAGCACAAGTCGCAAGAGTACACATGACACCAAATTTTTTAGCAGGAAAATGATGGGAACCAACATCGAGGTACTATTCCGTATGATTCTTCTTGTGAAAAAATTGGTGAGAAATGGAACCAACCTCATTTCTTGAGAGAAGGATATCTAAGAAGGGGAGGCAACCATCAACCTCCACTTCCATTGTGAATTTGATGGAATCTGTCAACAATTTCAAGTGCCCAAGAAACAAATCTAATTTCTCATGACCATGGGGGCAGATGACACAAGTATCATCCATGAACCTATTCCACTCCCTAGGGTAGAATTTTGTAGAGGCTAGGGCCTTCAATTCAAAATCCTGCATAAATAAGTTAGCAACTATGGGGGAAAGAGGGGAACCCATCGCAACACCACAAGGTTTCTCATAAAACTCACCTTGAAAACTGAAAGAAAGTCGAGGTGAGGCAAAGTCTACCTAATTTAGAGGTGTCCTGGTCAGCGATCTATTTAATGACATCAACAGCTTCCTGGATGGGGATTTTGGTGAATAAGGACACAACATCAAAGCTGACTAATAGCTCACTAGGATCCAACTTGATTTTCTTCCACTCCTTGAAAAGGGAAGACGAGTCCTTAACAAAGCAATCAGTTTGAATTACAATGGGTTTAAGCTTCTCGACTAAGAATTTAGCTAGATGATAAGAGGGACCACCTATTGCGTTAAAAATAGGTCTTAATGTGGCCCCAGGCTTATGAACCTTCGGGAGACCATAGATCAGGGGGGTAAGGGGATTACTCTTAATTAGTTTCCTAGAGAGAGGATTAAGGCAAGAATCTGACTTAATGGCAAGGGAAACATCCTTACAAACCGATTTAAGGGGATTCTTTTTAAGCTTAACATAACTACCACTATTGGACAGATGGTCAACCATCTTGCTGACATAGTCAAATTTATTCATAATGACTATGGCACCACCCTTGTCCACCTTAAGGATGACAATGTCAGGGTTGTCCCTTAGGGTTTTAAGGGCGAGAAAGTCATGCTTACTGAAGTTTATTTTGGGAGGCTTAGCCTTCCTAAGAATAATGGAGCAATCCTACCTAATGGTCTCCTTAAAATTATTAGGGAGATCCCTGATTCCATATTCGATGTTGCAAATAATGTGATCAGCGGGGATCTTCTTTGGGGCAAGGGAAAAATTAAACCCTCTATTAAGGAGATAGAATACAGAAGAATCAAAGGATAAACTAGAAAGGTTAATTACATTTTTATTATAGCTGGTAATATTAGAATTATTATTAATAACATCATTCTTAATATTAATAGTGTTTTCTTGGTTAACAAAAATCTTGTTTTCATTATTATAATATTATTATTATTGTTAATACCATAAACCTTATTTTTGTTTTTATTAATATTTATGTTAATATTTTCATTAGAGTTTATAATGTTGTTAGCAATATTATCATTATTAAAAATATTATTATCAATAATTTTGTTGCTTTTATGTATAAATAAATTTATGTTATCAAATTGATTTTTGTTGAAGTTTGCAACAAGAAACAATGAAATTGGCATCCAGAAACATCCTTGATCCTAGTGAAAATTAAGCACCTACACTAGATGGGGCCCACACAGGCTATTTTCAGGTGGATGTCTATTTATAGATGCATGAGAAAATTCTATTTATAGATGAGGTCTATTTATAGATGTATGTGCAAGTTCTATTTATAGATTGCATGTCTATTTATAGATGCATGTCAACTATTATTATCCCTTAATATTAGTTGGAAAATAAACAATAATCTATTCTCAATGAGAACTTGGAAATAGTTAACTGAAGTGGAAAATCAGTTAGCTAAAGGAATTTCGAGTTAAGAGGTTGGTTGGTGGGACATGCAAGTGGAATTAGTTGTAACTGAATAATTCGAAGTTGTAACAGAGTTGGAAGTGTAGTTATGAGATTTGTAAAGTAGTTTAACTCAGTTAAGTGAGTTAAACTCAGTTGTGCTAGTTGTAACTAAAGATACACTACTGAGAGATCAAGTGAAGTAATAATTAGTTAATTCACAATCAGTGGTCTCACATGCAACTGAAGATTTACTACTATTAACTACATGCATGTCAGATCCAGTGGAGACCCAGTTGGGATGTAGGTGAAAGGGACATATTGAATATCAGTAGTGACATTATCGGTTGCACACATGCAACCACACACACATTAGATGTGCCTATGAGGATTGTGTATTCAATGCAGGCAAGAAAAATTCATTCATAGGTTCTTGACCATGAGGGATTGCGCAATGGAGGCAGGTTGTCTGGAGACAGTAAATTGGCTAAGGAACTTGCCAATTTTTGTATGACAGTGTGAGACGATTGTATATTGTACCGAGAGCTCTTGAATTGGAGCTTTGTATGAGATTATTTCATGATCCATGATATATACATAATATATGATAGCGGGATTTTTATATTTATGATTTACCAGTAAATTATCTGTGTTATGTGTGATTGATCTTTCTTCATGATATTGCTATTGGTGATTGTGTTTTAAATTCCGTAAAGATTTTGTAGAATCTATTCTGTATTTAGCAGTGGCATATAATTGTTAGATTAGGAGAATCCAGGCAATACATATTTTGTATTAAATTTCTACAATTTCTAATTAGATTCATATTGTTAGATTATGTATTCAGTCTCCTTAATAGAGGGATTAAGTTTTCCCTTTCCCCGAAGAAGATCCCCATTGATGACATTATTTGTAACATCGAATATGGCATCGAGAATCTCCCTGATTATGCTTTTTTTTTTCTTTTTGGTAATTGAGGCTAAACTATATTGATTTGAAATAAAACATTACATATGCTACAGGCTGAGTTGGTAGGCCGCACTTATCCAATCCCAGCCTTTGTTTTTTTCATAGTTGCGCATGTATGGGGCTGCCTCCTTGGAGGAAACCAACCCTGAAATAACATCAAATAGAAGGTTACAAAATGTGCCATGGAACTTTTGAAAGTAAAATTTATATGATAATAGTTGAAATAACATAAAACTAAAAAAATATGAGCAACCACGCAGTCATGGTGCTTCTGCATCATCCTCGGTGTCTGGGTCCTCCTCCTTGATATGACAAGCATACTCCTGTGCTAAGGCCACCTCTTCAGCAGTAGGTCGACGCGGAGGCCTAGAAATAGGTGCGTAGAGGATGGGAGAGATCAGGTACTCGACATCCGGTACACGCATCTAAGTGCCCTCCGAGTCCATGATACAAACGTCGGTGTCTTCACCCATTGCTTCCTGAACCGGAAGAGGCTCAGTTTTGCAAGGCTTGGAGTGCTCCTGGTGCACAATGGTGGATTTCCTTGGTCTACTTCTGCCTTTATGTGTTTCATGAATAGGGGCCTCCTCCTCTTGGTCGTGTGCAGGGCTCTGGGTGGCCTCCTCGGCATGACTACCAGAAGAGGAGCCCTCAAAGGACTCCAAACGGTTATCGAGCCCTCATTGGTAGCGTCCAAGGAACACACCTCTTTGGCTGCCTCTGATTGTCCTTCGGTGCAGTCTCGGAGCCATGGGATAGTGAAGTAGAGGGTAGATGAGGGGCTGAGAGGTATGGAGAAGAGGCTCAGACCAGAGATAGAGAATGCATAGCGTGGTGTTGTTGGGCAAGGTGGTGTGCAAGTGGAGGTTGCGCAGCTGGGGGAGCTTGGTGATAAGAGCGCATAGTCTAGATAAACTAGCAAGGCAGAGGGACCCGAGGTGAGGCGTGCAGTCAGGGAGGTGCGCGACCGGAAGGGTTCTTCGCAGCACGGCTCTGGAGGGAGGCTGCGCAGTGGGCGGGTGTTGAGGAGGTAAATCCCCTCTGCGGACAGAGGCGATCCCTACTAGCCCAGCAGGGGTCTAGCAACAATCAAACAATGTTATGACGCAAGTTCCTAATTACGAATGAAAAGGCTGGAGATAGAAGCCTACCTGGATTCCAACGCTAGGATCTGAAGAAGAAGCGTCCCCGTTCCTCAGCCTTGGCAGATCACAATCCCTCCACGATCTCCACGGATGAACACCTGCACACGGAAGAAACAAACAGATACAAGAATAGAAACCAGCATACGTAACTAAACATCAGTCAGAAAGGACGTTACTCACATTAACATGATGGAAAACAGAGTGGAACCATAATCATAATCATCTATTAAATAACCAACGAAGAGAGATTACAACCAAGTTCTGACGTCGCAGTCTCCTTCGGACGAGTTTCCAGTCGTCCACGTCTCGCAAAGCTCGCCAAGGAAAGGGAAAACCTCTCCAGAGTCTCGTGACAATGGTCTCCTTACTTGAGTCAGCCTTAAGGGAAAGAGAGGATTCTTTACAACACAAAGGCTCTTGGGAATATGGAGATTCAGAGCTTAGGCACTTCAAGACTAGCTTGTCATGGATTTGAGCAGGCTTTTATAGATGGGGAAGGAGGGAGTTGGGATCCCTATTATTATGGGATTGGCCCTATCAACAAGGAAGGTTCCATGGGAGGTGGCAAAACCACTTCCCTTCCATAGAACTCCCGCAGCCAAACCTCCCAACTCAAGATAGGCAATGGTTTGTGAGTTTGTTGGAACTCAACTTCCGCCATCCTTATTTAAAAAAACAGTCCCTAAAATGGGTGGCGCGACTGCTGCTCTATGACAGAGCGCCAAGTGGCGTGACCTCTTTGCAGGATTTTCCTCATTGGCGCGAGTATTGAACTGCCTGCCCGCGCCAATGCCAAAAGGGATGTTTTTCATGATTTTTGCAAGGAGATGTCTCAAGGGCAAATAAAGCTCATGCTTAGAGGAATGCATTGATGATGTTTTCAAGGCATGACAATGTTCACAGGTCATAGAATGGGTCCTCCATTGTGCGGGACGGGGAATGGTAGGGACGGTGACAAATTACTGTGTAACAGATGCCCCCTAAAGTATGAGGCCCGAGAGAGAGAGGGGTGAAATGCTTTACGAGAACATGTTCAACTGAAGGCCCGCCGTCGGAAAACCTGCGCAGAAAGATACAACTGATATCTCAAGCACATGATGTATAAGTGGTATGGACGCAGCCATCTGAAACAGAGTATGCTATAATCCGGATCCAGGGTATGGGCGCAGCCATCCAACTAAGATCAAACAAATAGACTCAGGTATGGTCGCAGCCATCCAATCAATGAGTCATGTACATAATGGTAATAATCCGCAATCGCAGCCTGGATTACAACAGACACAATCCAGGGTATTGCGCTCCATCTCGACCCAACAGAGTACAAGTTCAAGCATGTGAATATGTGAGCTGAAGTCGAACATGCAAGAACATCGTCTGATTACCAGCCAATGATGAAAGCTGTTAACAGACGTGAGAGAAACCACCAATAATGACAATGGTCCTCAAGGTACTACCGGTACAATCTACGGCGTGCGAATAAATGAGTTGACGTCGAACACCAGCAGAATCACTCGATCGGAGGCCAATGATGCAAACCTCTCGTCGAATGCGACGAACCTGCCATTGAGGCATGCAGGCTTCAAGGTACCATAAGGAGTCTCTAGACCAACTTCCTGGATAATGAGTTGAAGTTGACAGGAAGTGACCTTGATCGAAGGTGGGCCATAATGATTCCCACATCATCGACACGAGACAGAGGAACATGATGTTTTTGTTGTGAATCAGGATCGTATTAGAACCAGAGGAAGGTTGATATTTGCAGAGGCCAACTTCTCTTGAACACATGAATGACACGACAGTGGACTTGGCAGTATTTGACATCAACGGATCAGAGGTCATGGTGACGAGGCAGTGAACAGATGAGAGGTCAAAAGAGATTACCCAAACCCATGGAGGCAAAGTGAAGCAACGAGATGAGACGTCCCCAACCCGACACGAATGCAGACAAGTGCCATGTTCAAGAGCGACATACTGCCGACGACAACGACGATGGTTCCATTTTCCCCCCACCATTTCTGGCGAGTACCCCAATTATTTTTAATAACAAGCTTGAAGGGGATAGCATATGCTTGCGATATAAGTCCGCCCTTCAGGCGAATCCATCCTAGTGCATTTAACGAGTCCTAGGAAGGAGAAACTCGGAGAACATCATATCAACTAGATCCGATGTCATCAGGGTTTAACGAGTCTGACAAAGGAAGAACTCGGCGTCTTTTCATATTTAGAGAGTTTGAAAAGACAGCGGAAAAGAAAACTCCACAGGTCCCTTTTCGTAAATAGTTCCCCAGATCCGAAAAGTTAGAAAACAATATCCGGGAAAACCTCCTAGTCGCAATAGACTAGGGTATTCCTTTTTCGTAATCAATCCATCCCAGCCCGAAAAAGGGTTAAACTTATACTGGGCGGATGTCGATTCGTGTCCATTTTAACGAGATCGAAACGACAAGGGCCTCGGCGATCTTTTCATATTTAGAGAGTCAGAAAAGAGCTGAAAGATGACTCCAGAGTGACTTTTTCGTGTATTTACCGAGCCCGAAAAAGTATAAAATACAACTCGTTTCCATCGTTCAAGTCGCAAAAACCTGCTGCTGCACATACCAAGCAAGCGTAAAACCCATTTTCGACATAACATATGAAAATATTTGATAAAAATAACTTTTAAAACTCATTTAACGTTGAAAAAGTTATAAATATGTCAAATTGGTAAAAACAAAATTACTTTTTACTATTTACCTTGTGGAAAGCAACAGTGGTCCTTTTGGAGCAGAAAATTTTGACGGTGATTGCGACCAATCCAGTTAACCATTCAGCTCCTCGTCTGTCACAGGTAAGAGGCGCTCTTTTGCTCTTCATTTTCATTCATTTTTTAATAGCTGTCCCTTAGAAATCAGTTTTGTGTGGTCATTTTTAGAATTTTAGGGCTGCGCCCATTGGCGCGGGTATCGGGCACGGACCCGCGCCAATGAGCTCCTTTTTGTAAAGGGCTCGCGCCACGTGGCGCGACTGTTGGCAAAACAGCCGCGCCAGCGGCCGAACCTTAAATTCCGCCCAAAATTTCGACATTTAGACCAAATTGCTTGGAATTTGAAGCTCATCAAAGATCTAACTAAGGGTTTTTGACCATGTGAATGCAGAAAATCACCCAAAATGGCAATCGAATGGAAGGAACGAGAGCACGGAGAAGAGGATGAACAGGCCATGCAAAGCCAAGCTTGCATGAATGCACTTAGAAACTGTGGATTGAAAAATTTATTCCTCACGCCATGTTTACGAGCTCAGCCCGAGCTCCTCCAGTATCTAATCAGTATCTGGGGCGAACAGGAACAGGTGTTCAGGTTACGAGACCAGGTGTTAGAACTGGAGGTCACTGACGTTTATTTCATCACTGGATTGTCCCGCAGAGGTCCAATCCCTGTACTGACTGGGAGCAGACCATCTGGGGAAAAGATGGAAGAAGTAATGGCACGGGTGTGCCGAGGGGCACAAACAGGATCAGGAAGCAAGAAGGTGGATATCCATACCGTCCCTGATCTGGCACTGAGAGTGGTTCTCCATACCATTACGCGGGCTGCTGGGTCACAGGCTCCGCACGAGGCCACGAAGACCCAACTCCTGCTGGCCTCAGAATGCATGAGTCCCTTACTGTTCAACTGGGCAGAAGCAGTAACTATCAATATGAAAAGGCAGCTCACAAGGTGCAAACAGGGGAAACTGAAACAGTTCGGTTATGGTTCCATCTTGGTATCGTTCATTCTGGAACGCATACCAATCTTCCAGGGCCAAGGGGCCGCGGTGGCGAGTCCGATACCACGAGAGCCACGAATGGCTCGCTGGGCAGCACTGATGCCCAGATCTGGAGGTGGCCAACAGATGTCCTGGAGGCCAGAGTTCTTTAGGTGGTTGCGGCGCCAGCTGATCGTCGTGGAAGACTGGCCCTATTCGGGAACTGACTTTACCGGGGACCCAGATCTCCCACTACCAGAAGGAGATGACTGGGACGAGGAGCTGGGTAAGACCTCATATTTTTTGATTTTATGTTTATATGTTTTTTTTTGTTAATACACATTCGTCTTAACACAATTATATATGCATGCAGATGTAGGACCTGAGAGACCAGCCGGGATGTCTCCAATCTCCCGGAGGACACAACTCGCCCCTGAGATTCAGGGGGAAGGCACCGGAGGAGATGAACTGATCCAAAACCTCGAGGGGATTGCCCACGGGATCCCAGACTATGCCCGGCTAGCAGACGTACCGATGGCATACCAGCGCCACACGGTGGGAGTTCCGAGTCGGATCCACCGAATCTTGAGGCGCCTAGTGCGTGCAGTCACGTGCTATCATGAGCACCATGCGGATTAGTCCTTAGGATTTATACCACACCTATTTTTGAGAGACGTAGCGTCTCTGGATGTACCAAGACGATTATGTATATTATGTGACACACTCTATGTAAACATTTCGATATCTATATATATACATATCTATTTCTAGATGAGTCTTTCTTTACATGTGATGATGATTTATAAATTGCGCAAATGTCTGTCTAATACCAAATTTGCTACTGCATCTGTTAATGTATTCAAATGCCTGGGTATATGATGATATGTAATGTAGTCAAAATTCCTTTCTAGTAATCGAATACGCAAATACAGACGTAAGATGGACGGGTTCCTTACCGAATAGTGTCCGTTCAGCTGTAATACTACAAGTTGTGAATCTAGGTATACGAGCAATTCACGGATACCAAGGTTTACTACCTCGGTTAATAATTCCAACACGGCGCTATATTCCGCGATATTGTTCGTGGTACGTCCTAAACACACACCTTGCAGGTCAATCAACTCACCAGCAGGATCGTAGATTACCCAGGCTGCGGAAGACAGATTCCTGGTACTGTGGGAGGCACCATCCACGAAACCAACAAATGGATGAATAGACATCTGCACAACCAGGAAGACCCGATCAGCAGAAAGATGTTTACAAAGCACACCACACTATGCACACAAATGACAATCACACACCTATGTACACAAACCACACCAAGAAATCACTTCAGGCGTAGTACTTTTTAAGGTATAGCCCATTTCTGGGCTGCGCCAGCGGAACTCCTTCGTAATCTATAAGCTCGTAGGCCCCATTTTTCAAAACGCGCTTTACTATATAGGGACCGTGCCACATAGGCTGGAGCTTACCGGCTCCAAGCTTATCATGTGCCTGATCGTACAAGAGAACGAGGTCTCCTTCAATGAAAGAACGGGGAGAAACAGTTTGATCAAAATGAGATTTGACCCGCTTCTTTTGTGCTTCGATGATCAAAGCAGCTAGACGACGGGTTTCATCCAACCGTTCGAGATACAAAAGACGTTCTTCCTCAGAAGAGGTATCCGGTAAGAGTTCCACAGCTAATTTAGGCGAAGGAATTTCACATTCAACCGGCAGAGTAGCTTCCAGACCGTACACCAATTGGAATGGTGTGAACCCGGTTGCACTCTTAGCAGATGTTCGGTATGCCCAGAGAGCTGAGAATAGTTGGAGATGCCAATTGGATTTATGAATCCCAACTGTTCGCTGAAGCATAGTGACCAAAACTTTGTTCACCGCTTCAACCTGACCATTCGCTTGAGGGTAGTATGGTGTTGAGCTGTCGTGACGCAAGCCCAACGTTGAAGTCAGCTTCGTCATCATGTAATCACGGAAATGAGTACCGTGATCAGTGACGATGGCTTGAGGAACCCCGAACTGTGCAATAACGTGGTTGAATATAAATGAAGCAGTTTTTTTCCCGTCAGCAGCTAGTGTAGACATCGCCTCGGTCGACTTAGTGAAGTAGTCGATAGCGACAATGATATACGCATGCCCCCCAGCCGAGTGAGGGTTACATGTCATAAAATCCACGCCCCATTTCGCAAAAGGGCCGACGGTAATAACGGGATGCAAAGGCAATGGCGGCGCGCGCATCTTGCGCTGAAAAATCTGGCATGGATGACATTTTCGGACTGCAGTGATACAATCCTTGAATATGGAAGGCCAGAAATAACCTGCCCGTAGAATCTTCTGGGCAGTAGCATACCCGGACATATGTCCGCCACAGGCGCCACTGTGGCAGTCATTTAAGACTTTCTCAGCCTCTTCCAAGGTAAGGCATCGTCGGAGCACCAAATCTACTCCAATGCGATACAAGGTATCTCCTACTATACGGTAGGGTTGGGACTGGTGCCGAATCCGACGACGGGCAGTTTTATCCAACTCAGACCGAAATGTCGCGGTCTGAAGATACACTATGATGTCACCGTACCAAGGATCACGAGTATCGATAAGAAACAACGTTTCGTCCGGTATATGGTCTTCAGAGTGTGAGGGAACAGAGTCTATAGGGAGAGAACATATCAAATCCGCGAAGACCAGTGATTTCGTTGACTTGGCAGTGGTGAACTCCAAGTCAAACTCCTGTAGGATCACGATCCATTTGGATTACTTGCCCCCTAGTAATTGTCTAGAAAGAATATACGTCATAGGGTTGCAGTCTGAAACCACTGTTATCATGCGCAAAAGGATGTAATGGCGAAAGCATTGTACGGCGTGTACGGCTGCTAAGGCTAACTTCTCGACATGTGCATAACGCGTTTCAGGGTCGAGAAGATTCCGAGACAGGTAATAAACAACATGTTCATCACCGTTATCGTCATCCTGCACCAAGACCATGGCGATGGTGCTAAATGCGGCGGCTAGATACAAAGTGAAGTCGCGGTGGTAGTCCTGAGGACGAAGCAACGGAGCATTGACTAGCAATGTCTTCAGCTTCTCAAAGGATTCCTGAGCAATTTCGTCCCAGTGAAAGGGGATATTCTGCTTTAACAAACGAGTGAATCCTTTGGCCACCTCGGCATAATTCGGGATAAAGCGCCTAAGAAAATTCGCTTTCCCTTGTAGACTCTGTAACTGATACAGGGAGGAGGGTGATGGGAGGTTTACGATGGCCTCAACTTTTAGAGGGTCGAGGCGAATTCCGTCTTTCGAGACTATAAAGCCTAAAATACGGCCAGATTCAACGCAGAAGACGCACTTATGAGGGTTGAGCCTGATATTGTAGCGTCTGCAACGAAGGAATATCTGGCGGAGATGCTCAGGATGGTCCTCTCGCTTACCCGAATGGGCTGGCAAGTCGTCCAGATAAGGCTGGACAATATGGCGAATATCATGAAAAGCGTAGGACATCGCACGCTGGAACGTGGCGCCAGCGTTTTTTAAGCCGAACGGGAGTTTTTTGTACGCGAAAGTGCCCCACAGACAGATGAATGTGGTCTTATGTTGATCCTCAGGTGCAATATTGATTTGATTGTAGCCTGAGAAACCGTCCATTAAGGAATAGATCTCACTCCCGACACACTCGTCAATGATCTGATCGATGAACGGAGTGGGATAATTATCCTTAGGACAGGCGCGATTGATATCGCGATAATCCACACAGACTCGAATGGTACCCTGCTTTTTATCAACAGGGACGATATTGGACACCCATTCTGTAAGGGGGATAGGATAAATAAAATCCGCGTTCAGAAGTTTTTCAACTTCTGCCTTGATGGCGGCGGCTTTCCGAGGATGCATGGGACGTAAGCGTTGGCGCACGGGTTTCGCACCTGGGTAGGTTGGAATCTCGTGCATGACAATACTCGGATCAATTCCCGGCATTTCCTCGTAAGACCATGCGAAAACATCTCTGAATTCTTTGAAAAGCTCAGTATAGACTTGAATCTCCGCGGGAGAACAAGTCACACCCACATGAATGTTCTCAACAATCCCCGGTTTAACGGAGATGTTGATTGGAACAATTTGAGTAATGTTACTCAGATTACCCTCCAAAAAGACCTCGTGCATTAAGATCGGTGTTTGAAGAGGAGGGGAAGGAACCTGAGTAGCATAACGCTCCAGATAATCAGTCATTGTCCCTAAGCTGGGCATAAACGAGGAGCGATGATGTCCATCGCCCCAGGGCAACTCCTCAAGAGACATAGTTTCAATGATAGCCTCATCTGAAGGAAAAGTCTCTCTAAGAGGATCAGGTGAATCAGCCTGACCAAGCTAGGGAAATTGCGAGTAGACGTCAAGAGCCATGCTCATCGGAGCATGCTGAGGAGGTGGAGGGTCCGATGCGGCAACAATCTCACAGTAGCTGATCTCTACTGGCGTTAAAGGCATGGATTCTCCAAACTCATATACCTGCTCAGGTGTAGGAATAAGCCAGGGGTCATCAGTCCTGGACAACATGTTGACTTGAGCGGTATTCGGTGGCGGTGCGGGGAATATACCCATGAGGACTGGGTCTTTGAAAAGACCAGGTCCTATGCTGTCTGGGGGACTCGGAATTTGATCCACGTATGGCACGTTGTTCTCAGAGCTAGAGGTGAAAAATGACAACTGATCTACCGTGACAATCTTGCCCTCGTGAGGGAACTTAATGAATCGAAAGATGGTAGACGGCACGCAGAGCATGGCATGGGTCCAGCTGCGGCCAAGAAGTATATTGTAGTTGAGTTTAGCGTCAACCACTTCTACTTCCACGTTGACAGTTTTTCCCTGTAATGTGATCGCAAGACTCTCGAGAACTCCCAGGGGTTTAGACTCCCGACCATCAAATGCCTCAAGGGCATTGGGAGATGACGACAAGGCCGGAGAGCCGATGGCCTTCCAGCAAGCGGAGGACATAACGCAGGTAGATGCACCCTCATCTATGACGGCCCTATGAATGTTCAGACCGTTAATCCCGACTTGAATGACCAAAGCGATTTGATGTGGAAGCCGGGGAGTAAAATTCTCCAGATCGAAAGTGAGAAGGCTCGAGTCGGCGGGATCGATACCACCGATTGCAGACAGTAAAGCCTTCCGTTGTGAAGGACAACTTTGAAGAACCTCAAGTGCAGACATGGCACATGGCGCCTGTGCCAGATCCTCAACGATACCGTAATGTTGAGCGGCACGAGCATTTGGATTGTAAGAGGATCTTCGAAGAACACCCTTGGGAGGTGGTTTCACAACGGGTTCGGGAGTCGGCTTCTCGATTTCCAATGGACCGGAGGCAGGTGGGGGAGGCGGCCCGTCCGCAACTGCCTTCCCGGGTGCCTTCCGTGGTTCATTGTAATCCTTCGACCGCGTAGCGATAGTGATAGGTGCATTAGTCTTCATCATGAAAACCTGAGACCCAAACGGTGCAGATGGTGACGCCTGTTCGACCATCTGGGTCTGCTGAGATGGAAATGGCTCTTTTAAAATAGCCGGAGTCCCTTTAGAACCTTTAAGAAGTTGACTAACCTCGGACCGTCGTGGACAATCCTTAGTGTAATGGTCACCTTCACAGATGAGGCAAGGGAATTTCGGCTTACGTTGGGAGCCATCCTCAGTCCGAGATTTAGATTCTGGTTTCGGGGCATCAGATTTTGATTTGCCTTTTCCCTTCTTCTTCCCCTTGGAGGATTTGTCTGTAGGATTGGCCTGGACGGCATTCACCTCCGCGGTTTTACCAGAATCGGATGAGGGGGAATTAGCAGAGGTATTGTTGGAAGAATTAGCCTTCTGCTTCCCATTCGAAGATTTCTTCGAATTTTGAGAAACAGAACCAATGACACCATCCACCGTAGGGGTAGGCAGAGCCTTAGTGGTTTCGGGCCGTGGAGCATCAGTCAAGATGTCATAAAGCGTGCCAGACTGCGAATAGACAAGATCCAGGTACTGGGCACGCGCGATAGCTTGTTCCTCCGTCACACATGCTCCCATCGCGATATCCTGAGCGATTTTATTCACAAAGGAGGTGGTGAACCAGTGAGTCAAGATCTGATCAGGTATGTGAAACTTGATCAATCGACGACGGCGCCGCCACTCATGGATGTGATCCGAGATGTGAGTGGCCGTGTCCTGCTTCAAAGAAGTCAGGAGGTGCGTCCCGGCCTCATACCGGACCGGTAACTGGAAATGCGTGAGGAAAGCCATGGCTAATGAGTTGAAATCCTGAAAAATACCACGGGATAGTTCTATGTACCACTTAGCAGCAACTCCTGTTAAAGTACGCTGGAAAAGACGCAAACGAATCGAATCGTCGACCCAAGAGTTAGACGAACACCAGAGGTGATACGTCATCACATGCGCCTGGGGGTCTTCGCCAGCTTTGCCCTCAAACTTGGGACAATCACCTAGTATCTTGGTGGGAACCGGCGGCCAATATGGATTATGTGCAATCGGATCATTTGTCAACTTTGAAATGTCCGGCAGTTCCAAGGTAGCCAGGAACGGCAATGGAGGGTTAACTGCCATGCCAGTCCCAGGATAAGGTCCGGTACCCATGCTCCACGATGGTTGTGAATATCCCTGCCCCCATGGGTTCTGTCCCGCAGGATTCTGACCGTAGGGGGCATAGTTCATATAACCAGACTGATTTGGCTGCTGGTAACCATAGTGCAGGGCTTGATAACCAGGGTTCGGGCCCTGATTAGGTGTCTGCCCTGTATAAGCAGCGTTTGGATTTGGCTGCTGAGCGTAGGTAGAACCGGGTGGAGGAGGATAATACTGAGAGCCTCCAGGGTGGTTATAGTTCGGTTGAGACTGACCATGAGGATAATAACCACTCTGAGGATGAGTAGGCTGCTGATAAGTGGAACCCTGCGGAGCCTGGTGCGTAGGGCGCAGCTGTTGATTTGGTTGCGGCATTGAATGAACAGGTTGTTGAGCAGAGTGAACGGAATGAGAGGGCTGTCCTGAATGAATAGGTTGGCCCGACTGAGAGGGCTGGCCTGAATGACCAGGCTGGCCCGGATAACCAGGCGGCATTGGTTGCGCAGGTTGACCTGGTTGTAAGTGGGCCCGAGGTTGTACCGGATGGGCCGGTTGGCCTGGAGGCGGGACACCGGGTTGTACCGGATGAGCCGGCTGCTCTGGTGGAGGAACATGACCAGGTGCTTGCTGGAAACCAGTTTGACCTGAAGCAGAACCATAGGGTGGTCCTGGCTGATATGCAACGTTAGAAACAACAGGATACTGCGGTTGCATTGGTAAAGAAGGCTGGATTTGCCCCCCAGGACCATAGGCCTATCCCGGTTGATACCCCGGCTGAGGCTGAGCAGGTTGACCAGCAGGGCTATAATATGGTCCTTGCGGATTATACAATGGCCCTTGCTAGCCCGCAGGGTAGCCTTGGATGGGTTGTCCCTGTGGGTCATACAAATAGCCAGGTTGGCCCGCAGGTTGGCCCTGGAAGGGTTGTCCCTGCGGGTTGTAAGCCTGGTTGTACGGTAAACCTTGAGCATATAGATAAGCCTCAGGAGCAGGAAGGCGCAAAACCTCTCCGTGCTCGTCAAACTGACCTGGGAACGCATACACGGGAGTGCCATCTTGTGCGTAGTGCGAAAAGAAGGATCGGTAAGGATCTTGGGGGACTTGTCCAGCTCCGGTGTTCGGCTGTTGCAAAAACAACCGATACTCCTCCGGAGAGATATTCTCCGGTATATCAGTAGCTAGGTAAACGTCTTCAGGAGTTGGCCCAACCCTGGTAGCAAATGCTGAGACAACAGAAGAAGAGGCACCCACACAAACAGTGGGCCGAACGGGAACAGAAGTGACGGGCATCGAAGGGGACACCCCGGGTGTGGTGACAGCTAGCCTCGAAGCAGGAGATGATATCCCCATAGAGGCCGCAGCTAAAATGATCTGACCCAGAGATCTGTATCCCTGTGGTAAAGAAGGACTGGCTGACGACGTGGTAGCCAGCTCAGAGTCGTCTCCCTCAAACAATCTACGAGGGATGCGCTGATAGTCATCAGACACCGGAATTTCCTCACCAGAATCACTCATGGTTGATCCTGCCGTTAAATCACGCAAAAGACGGCGAGGACTAGGAGGAAAAACAGCAGCAACAAACGGTGAACCCGATGTAAGAGAAAGGAAATCAGCTCCTAATCTCAATTCAGACACAGGGTCTGAAAAGGGCCAATTGAACTCAACTGGTCCTCGAAAGGGTTGCTCGGCGAGAATCGGTCCCCCGTCAGGAAACTTGGAAACAACAGGCTGCTGTGGTTCAACAGAAGGCTGAGAAGCTTCTGAAGAATCGTCCGTGTAAGGACTACCAGTAGACGAAACCGATGGTTCCGCCACTGTGGCAAAAGACTTAGAAGAAAAGAGCAAACACACACACGGGCTGAAAACGAGTTAAGACACACGATCAAACGGTCAACAAGCAATGTCTAAACAGGTGTGTAATCGTGGGCGATTAATTTTACCACATTGGAAAGTAAGAAATTCTACCGTTTCATATTTTAAGAGTCGAGAAACGATAAAAAAGATGACTCTATCTCTTTCAGAGTTGACACAAGCGTGAAAGGACAAGCGCTTGACTGTCTTTTCAAGTTTAGGGAGTCAGAAAAGACCAAATGACTGCTCAGGAAAAACTAGGCACAAAGGGTGTACCAAATATCCGTGAACTGCAATATACACCTTGGTTTCAAATAATGAAACAGAAATTGACCAAGGACTTTCCGTACGTGCAGGTAGTCTCCCCGAATGCTGTGTTCGGTGTATCACGGGTATAGGGCGGCAGACTCGGCTTCCTGTGGATAAAGGATTGAAAAGCTATAGGGGTCTCCCTTTATATACGCGACGGTACGGGGAGCACAAGTCCGTACTAGCGCTGTCTAAAGCCAACAGGCGCACGACAGCTGCTAGGTTTAACAACGCCGGAACACGTCTCTAGCCTAGACCTTCTAAATATGTTTCGTTAAGTTCCAATGCTGCCTTAGGTTAATTGAAATAAATTTTACAGTTGATCTTTAATTAAGTTTCAATTTTCAGGCCCGATCGTATGTAGTGTCTCGAAAGACTCCTAAATGCAAAGCTATATGCCACAGTGCAACATTTCGTTCGATGAAAACTAGTTAGAGAAGAGTTGAGAGCTTTTACACAAACGAAATGAACGGAAAACAACCAATGAGATCTCTAATGCAACTAATGCAATTGAAAAACTTTTCATTCAAAACACTAATTACTAGCAATATGAAGACGATTACAACTTGCACTAATTAACAAAAGCAAAAGAGATCATTTTTTTATTTTTGATTTTCAATGTTTAAGAGCCAATGCGCACTAAAAAATCTTGAAAACAAACGGAACAATTTGAGAAATGATTTCCAAAGGGTGAAACAAACAAATTTCACTCAACAACAGAAGCAATCAGATTCTCAAATCGACCCAAGTCTCTCAAAGTGAAGAAAAGACTCAAAAGCTTCCAATGGACCGTGTGATCTAGGTCCAAGGCAAGACCAACGAATTCCGAATGAAGGAATGAATAATCACCCAAAAAATCGCAACAAAACAATGATCAACTGCTTAGAGGACGTGGAGAATCAATCAGCTAGTTGACAGGACAATCAAAACACCAAAATTCCCAAGGAGGGCTCGATGCACTAAGCCACTAGATGCCCTAGGGCTTAAAACGTGAAATCGATAGATAGAGGCAAACAACCAAAGGACAAAGGTGAATTCCCAGTCAAACAGGACTCCAACACACTCAGGCAGTCGGAAAATCAAGAAGAAAAGCACTGATCAAATCCAGAGCGCTCAAAAATGAGAAAACTCAAAAACCTACAGGGGTGGCGCGACTGTAAGTGTGAAACTGGCGCCAGAAAGCAATTGGCGTGGGCTGAACAAAGGCAACAAGCGCCAATTGGCGCGACTGTCGGGTTAAAAACTGCGCCAGTCGAGTTTCTCAGCTAAAAATTAAAACAAGCTACTCCAGAAACAGACCAATGCAAGCTAAGCAATCCAAGAAGCAAAAACAAACAAAGAACCCAACCCAGAAGGTTCATCAAGCAAGGAAAAGCAAGATACAAACGGCAAGGCAAGACAAAAGACTCCAAGTCATTCAGTTTGTAAACCAAACCGGAGATTGACTGAAGTAGCGTTGATCTACTCCGCTATTGCAGGGCAAAAGCGTTTCGAAGGCTATCTGGCTGTACTTCAGGCTCCGTCTATAGTTTACAAATCAAACAACAAGCTGGATCCCCAGCAGAGTCGCCAATTTGTTGAGGAGGTAAATCCCCTCTGCGGACAGAGGCGATCCCTACTAGCCCAGCAAGGGTCTAGCAACAATCAAACAATGTTATGACGCAAGTTCCTAATTACGAATGAAAAGGCTGGAGATAGAAGCCTACTTGGATTCCAACACTAGGATCTGAAGAAGAAGCGTCCCCGTTCCTCAGCCTTGGCAGATCACAATCCCTCCATGATCTCCACGGATGAACACCTGCACACGGAAGAAACGAACAGATACAAGCATAGAAACTAGCATACGTAACTAAACATCAGTCAGAATGGACGTTACTCACATTAACATGATGGAAAACAGAGTGGAACCATAATCATAATCATCTATTAAATAATAAACGAAGAGAGATTACAACCAAGTTCTGACGTCGCGGTCTCCTTCGGATGGGTCTCCGGTCGTCCAAGTCTCGCAAAGCTCGCCAAGGAAAGGAAAAACCTCTCCGGAGTCTCTCGACAATGGTCTCCTTACTTGAGTCGGCCTTAAGGGAAAGAGAGGATTCTTTACAGCACGAAGGCTCTTGGGAATATGGAGATTCAAAGCTTAGGCCCTTCAAGACTAGCTTGCCATGGGATTGAGCAGGCTTTTATAGATGGGGAAGGAGGGAGTTGGGATCCCTATAATTGTGGGATTGGCCCTATCTTCAAGGAAGCTTCCATGAGAGGTGGCAAACCACTTCCCTTCCATGGAACTCCCGGAGCCAAACCTCCCAACTCAAGATAGATAGCAGTTTCTGAGTCTGTTGAAACGAAAATTCCACCATTCTTATTTAAAAAACACTCCTTAAATTGGCTGGCGATCACGGCTCTATGATGTGCGCCGCTTGGCGCGACCTCTTAGGGATTTTCCCCATTGGCGCGAGTACTGAACTGCCTGCCCGCGCCAATGCCAAAAGGGATGTTTTTCATGATTTTTGCAAGGAGATGTCTCAAGGGCAAATAAAGCTCATGCTTAGAGGAATGCATTGATGATGTTTTCAAGGCATGACAATTTTCACAGGTCACAGAATGGGTCCTCCATTGTGCGGGACGGGGAATGTAGGGACGGTGACAAATTACTGTGTAACAGCGGGGCATGCAGGTTGGTTGAAACTGAAACAGAGAAGCCATAAGGAGAAAACTTTGAATAACACTATGCAGAAGGGCCTCCCATTTTGTAGGCTTGTGGCACAAGCACAAATGTTGTGCATTATTATGACATGCTCACAGTTGCATGATGCGACAATTTTCATGTGGGAGCATGTGCTTCGAGTTATGGCAGAGCGTTATATCCATCTGGGAGCTCATTCAAATGATTTCAGCTGAGAGGTACCACCCAGGGTGGTTGCTGACATTGCGTACCTTCTTGATGCCTTGCCTCCGTCACCTCATGCGAATTATTACAGAGAGGTGGTTTCACTTCAAGTGAAGGCCTGCGTTGCAGATATCCATCATCTTGAACGTGGGAGGGACTGTTTCCATACGTGCATCCAATGTCTCCCGCATCTGGGGGATCTCCCTGATAATGTTAAAGAGACCTTTAGGCAGGATTTCTCCATTATTCTTAGGAAAGTGAAGTCTCCCAAAAGAAACTTGAGTAAGCTTGCATTTCTTTCCATTAAAACCGTAAGGACAACCTTGACATTGTCATCCTTAAGGTGGACTAGTGTGGTGCCATAGTCATTATGGATAAATCTGACTATGTCAGTAAGATGGTTGACCATATGTCCAATAATGGTAGTTATGTTAAGCTTAAAAAGAATCCCCTTAAATCGGTTTGTAAGGATGTTTCCCTTGCCATTAAGTCAGATTCTTGCCTTAATCCTCTCTCTAAGATACTTATTGAGGGCAATCCCCTAACCCCCCAGATCTATGGACTCCCGAAGATTCATAAGCCTGGGGCCCCATTAATACCTATTGTTAACACAATAGGTAGTCCCTCTTATCATCTGGCTAAATTCTTAGCCCATAATCTTAAACCCCTTGTAGGTCAAACCAATTCCTTTGTTAAGGACTTGGCTTCCTTTATCAAGGAGTGGAAGAACATCAAGTTGGATCCTGGTGAGCTATTAGTTAACTTTGATGGTGTGTCCTTATTCACCAAAATCCCCATCTAGGAATTCATTGATGTCATTAAATAAATCGTTGATGAGGACACCTCTAAATTAGGTAGCCTTTGCCTCACCTCAACTTTCTATCAGTTTTCAAGTTGAGTTTTATGAGCAAAATTGTGGTGTTGCGATGGGTTCCCCTCTTTCCCCCATAGTTGCTAACTCATTTATGGAGAATTTTGAATTCAAGGCCATGGCCTCTGCTAAATTCCACCCTAGGAAGTGGAATAGGTTCATGGATGATACTTGTGTCATCTGGCCCCATGTTAGTGAGAAATTATATTTGTTTCTTGGGCACTTGGACTTGCTGTCAGATTCCATCAAATTCATGATGGAAGTGGAGGTTGATGGTTGCCTCCCCTTCTTAGAGATACTTCTCTCAAGAAATGAGGATGGTTCCATTTCTCACCAAGATTTTTGCAAGAAGACTCACACGCAACAGTACCTCCATGCTGGTTCCCATCATTTTCCTGCTCATAAATTTGGTGTCATATGTACTCTTACGACTTGTTCTCTTAGAATCTATAACGCAAGCCACTTGGAATCAGATAAATCTCATCTTCTTGACATTTTTCAAAATAATGGTTACAGTAGATCTCAAGGTCTTAAAGCCTTTCGAAAAGCATATAAAGGGCTGAGTGGAAAATCTACCTGGGTGGATCCTATTTCCAAGCTATATCTCTCGTTTATCCAGGGAAAAACAAACAAAATTTCCCATGTCCTTAGAAGAAATAACGTCTCTGCTTCTTTCAAACCTCTTTGTACTATTAGAAATTCTCTTGGGTATGTTAAGGACCCTATTGACCCTAAGGACATGAAAGGAGTTTACATGATTCCTTGTTCCTATGGAACTCCCTATATTGGAGAAACAGGTTGATCCATTAGACAGAGTATCCGAGAGCATGTTGTGGACATTAGACAAAATCGGTCCCATACCTCAGCTCTTGCTGAGCATGCGGAAAAGTCCTGTCATCATGTTTGTATTGAAGACTCCAAAGTCGTTGCTAAAGTAGATCACTTCCACCATAGGAAATTAAGGGAGACGATTGAAATTGAAAGGCAAACTGAGAATCTCAACTGTGATGATGGTTGGAAATTAAGTAAGAGCTGGACTCTGGCTCTCGCGAGGTAATTTTGTTTATTTATTTATTTTTTCTTTCGTCCCTCGTTTTGATTTATTTTTATTATTTTTCGTATTTTGTTAAATCGTATTTATTTTCTCCCTATTTAATTTAAATAAAAATTTTACCCCTCACTAATTCCTATTATAATTAATTAAATATGATTTAATTTTTTTATTTTTTTTTTGGAATCTAAGCTTCTGTGATCCATAATATAAATTTGTAGAAATTCTTTCGGTAGTAATCACATGCAAAAGAACGAGGTCGACGCGTTTCGAACCAACCAGTGTGGTTCATCATCAGGACTATGAATAATAATTTATATACAAATTTCTTAACCACAATTTTAATAAAAATTTTAAATTTTTTATAATTAATTAATTTATTATTTAATATTAATTTTTAACTATAAAAAAATTTAACTATCTAACGGCAAGTTCTTAACACTTAGTCTTAATGACTAGTTCTTAACAACTAGTTCGTAATGGTTATTTCCGGGCAATGATGCATCTCCACTATTTATTCATTAAGATCGATTAGCTTCTCGATTAGCTTCTCCACCTTGTCCTAAGGATGAACCATATTACTTGATTCTAAATGTCGATCAAATTCTTATAATGTGATTAATCCAAAAAACATTCATCTAAAATGATTCTTTGCAAATAGTGTGTAATTTTAATTATAATATTCTATTTGTATTACTATATCTTTGTTATAGCTATGTGTTAGATGTTGCATTACATTACATTACTCAATTCTCCTTTTTATGTTTTTTCTGATTTGATTTCGTTTTTTTTTATTTAAAAAAAATATTTTTATTTGATTTTTTTCGTTTTATTTTTAGTAATTATATGTATATTTTTATTCTTTTAATTTTGTGATAAAATAATTAAATAAATATAAATGTTCTGATCTCTAGACAAACTAATATATACTGTAAAAATGCGAACAACCAAAAAAAAATATTATTTTTAAAATTAATTATAATAATAATTTCAAATTCAAAATTATTTAAAAAAATCATTCCAATTCAATATCAATCAAAACAACCATGAACTTTAATATAAACTATGATTCGTGCCCTGTTGTTTTCTTATTATAATAATATCACTTGGTTAAAAATTATTAATAGAGACTTAAAGATTTATATGAGGTGATTCTCTTCTAATAATGAAAGCATAAGATGAGTATGTAGATGGGAGAGTAGTTAACAATAACTTGGTTTATTTTTTCATATATGAATTCACATTAATTTTCACTTTTATTTTTATTTTTTTATAAAATTAAAATTAAAATTAAAATTTATTTTTTTATATATGAATTCATATTAATTTTCACTTATATTTTTATTTTATTTTTATAAAATCAAAATTAAATTGATGAACGAGTAAGATAAGATAGATCAAAATTTAATGTTTTTTTTATTGAAATTATTTAATGTTTTTTTATAAATAAATCCAAATTTCTTTACATCATTACAATTATCCTTAAATTTGTAATGATACATTGAAGGAATAAAAGATTTGAGAAAATCATATTGAAAAACAAAATCATTAAATACAAAAAAAATTATTTATGATAGAATAAAAATAGTTGTTAGTTAAAAATAAATAATTAAAAGAATTTTGTGGGGTTGCATTAGGCGGACATTGTTTAATTAAAAATAAATATTTAAAATCTACAAGAACACTCCTTGATCATTCATATCTACCAAAACCCCAAACTCCTCACACTCCTTAATCTACTTCTAGCTCAACACATCAGGTGTAGTTTTGAGATTCTCGTAATATGTGAGAGGAGGTTTGAGCATGAACTCAAGCCCTCCAGTATCAGTGCACATGCACATTTCTAGTTTTGAGATTCTTGTAATATGTGAGAAGAGGTTTGAGCATGAACTCAAGCCCTCCAATATCACTACACATGCACATTTCCTTCAACATAGAGAATATATCAGAGCCAATGAGAGCCAAATGTTGCAATCAGGGGCTCTCATTGTGCTCCATACAAGGTTTTTTTGTATCTATGACTTCCTTTTGGTCCCAAGTATGGGCTTATTCATGGGAAACAAAACCATCACACTATCGAGTTCATGCCACTCTCTACATTTCTTGTTTGTCGTGAATGCAACAACATTGATGCTAGCCCTAACTTAAATTCAACCTGATTGGAAATAATAATAATAATTTAAGTTGACCAAGTTACAAGTTCTAATAGTTGCAATATGTGAGAACCTCCAAACTAGTGGTTAGTTATGTTTCAACTAAGGTTTCAGACAAGGGTAAAGAGAGAAAAAGGAAAAATCACTCTTGTCAACATAGAATCTCTTTCCTAAAATAAAAATTAATAATAATAGATGTAGAAAATGTGAAAAATAAATAATTTACTTATTGACAAATAAACTCACGGATATACAGAACATAACAATCCTTTACCGAATGTGACTTAAAATGGTAGGTTTTCCTCTTTTATTATTATGCAGTATAAGATATATAGAATTCAAATTTTCTTGAATCACCTGCATAAATTGACCCTAAAATAAAAAAAGGTGTATATATGAACAATGGAGTACTTATAAAGATGGGAAACCAACTCACCTCTTCAAGCCTACTTTTTTTTAGCATGCAAGCCTACCTTTTTATCAAGTGGAAATACCTTTGACTGTTTTTTTAGTAGTTTGTCATTTGATGAGAATCCTTTTTAGATTTTAAATTGTGAAAGAATTTTCTACTAGCTTTCCCCTTCCTATTACCAATTGTTGGCATGCAAATTAAAACAACAATACTCTGTGATTGCATTGTAGGTTTTAACCATGTACATAAATTATCGACAAACGAGTTCTTAAAGACAAAAAATAAACAATAGGGAGAGCATAAAACATAAAACAGATATACATAGAGATATCTCCCCTGGATCCCAAAACTGGGACTACTAGCTTGATTTTCCATTATATTCCTTTTAGTGTTACAACACATATATATACATGTCGAAGCATTCATAAAACCCAATCCATTAACCCTGGATTAGAACACAACTGTAGTTCCCATGACCGGATCTAAAAAATACCCAAGGACGTATACCACCATGCCTCAAAACCATAGGCGGATCTGCCCACCAAAAAATAAGGAAAAAAAAATCCTAGCACATTTCCCCAGACCCCGCGTAGGGGGCTACCTGCCCCCTGCAAACCCTTGGACAGGGGGGATACCGCCCCCCTTCTTACCCCCCCCCCCCCCCCCAACTCGGCGCAACGTACATGGTGGTCTTTCGCCCCCCTGTGAACCCCCCCCGTGCATGCGACTAATCGTGGAAAGAATATAACACATACCAAACATTCTCCCACTTGTTTTCTTTCCGCAGGGGGCCACAAGAGAGCTTAGTCATTGGTCCATCCCTGCAAAACCCATTGTTTGTCTACACCAAGAGAACTTCTGAGTTCTCACAAACTTTGTCAATGCATCTGCAACATTATTCAAAGTGTCCACCTTTACCAACAACACCTTTTTATCCTCAACCATATCTCTCACAACGTGATATTGAACATCAATGTTCTTTGTCTTTGAGTGATAGGCAGGGTTCTTATCCAAGAAAATTTCACTTTGGCTATCACAATCTATCGTTATAGCTCGCTGCACCAACCCCATACTTGAAAACAATCTCTGCAATCAAACTGCTTCCTTGCTTGCATGAGTGGTTGCCATGTATTCCGCCTTTGTAGTTGAAAGAGCCACTACAAACTGTCTTACTCATCCAACTGACTACACCTCCAAATAGGATAAACACATACCCACTTGTACATATTCATTGGTCCAGATCTCCAGCCCAATCTGCATCAACAAAACCATGGATGTCCAAAACGTTTTCCAATACTAGTCTTCCCGGGTAGCACAAACCATAATCACTATTGCCACACAAATATCTATAAACCTGCTTCACTGTTGTCCAATGCTCCTTCCTTGGTTTTGGAATAAACCTGCTTAGTACTCCCACTACATGTGTAATTTCTGGTCTAGTACAAACCATTGCATACATCAGGCTACCCACTACACTTGCATATGGAACACATGACATATCCTCATCTTTTTCTTGTGTCTTGGGACACTGTTCAACAGATAGCTTTACACGTACAAGAATAGGAATATTCATCGGTTTACTATCCTGCATATTGAACCTCTGCAATATTGTCTCGACATACTTCCTTTGGTTTAACCAGAGCTTCCTCTTTTCCCGATCTCTCTTAATTTCCATGCCCAAAATATAGTTTGTAGCACCAAGATCCTTCATGTCAAATTTGGAGAACAATTGGGTCTTCGAATCTTGGATAATTTCTTTGTGATTTCCAATCAACAACATATCATCCACATACAAGACCAAATAAATAACACGGTCACCAATTAATTCAAAATATACACAATGATCCTTTTTTCTTCTGGTGAAGCCAAGTCCCCGTATATAGGTATCAAATTTCTGATACCACATCCTTGGTGACTATTTTAACCCATACAAAGACTTTTTTAACATGCATACCAGTTCATTCTTACCCTTTACTGTAAATCCTTCAGGTTTCTTCATGTAGATCTCCTCTTCTAGATCCCTGTGAAGAAATGTTGTCTTCACATCCATATTTTCTACCTCAAAATCAAATGTAGCAACAATAGATAAAAGTAATCTAATAGAAGTAACCTTTGAAATAGGAGAAAAAATATCACCAAAATCAATTCCCGGCACCTGGGAATAAACTTTTTCTACCAACCGAGCTTTCTATTTCTCCACATTGCCTTCTACATTTATCTTCTTTTTAAACACCCATTTTCTCCCGATGGGATTCCTTCCAGCCGACAAATCCACCAGATCCCATGCCTCATTTTTGTGCAAGGATTCCATTTCATCAACCATGACCTCCTTCTAGAGTTTTCCATCCTCTGAATCCAATACCTCCCTGACAGTTTTGGGATCATCATCAGTGATAGTTAAAGAAAAATATGAATAGAAAGCATATGGACTATACATTTCTAGCTTCCTTCTTTCCCGAATTGATCTTCTCAAAGCTAGAGTTTGTGGCTCTTCCTCTTATGAATCTTGTTTTGTTGTAGAGTTTTATTCATCCTCCTTTAGCACAAACTCTATCTTCCGAGGTTCCTTTGGTAGGACTTCATGTTTAACAACATCTTTCACCTCTCTAAACACCACATCTCAGCTGTACACAACCTTCCTTGTTTTTGGGTTCTAAAGCTTGTAACCTTTTAAATCATCCTTATACCTAATAAAGAAGCACCTTTAAGATTTATTATCCAACTTGGTCCTTTTCTCCTTTGGAACATGTACATATGAATCACATCCAAATACCCTCAAATGTGAAAGAGAGGGTTTCTTACTAGTCCATACCTTGTGTGGAGTCTTATTCTCCAACGCTGATGAAGGTGATCTGTTAACCAGGTAACATGCAGTCTCCATCGCCTCTGCCCAGAATTCTTGTCCTAGCCCAGTACCACTGAGCATGCTTCTTTCCTTTTACATAAGTGTTCTATTCATTCTTTCTACAACTTCGTTTTGCTAAGGTGTGTATGGAGTAGTCTTCTACCGTGCTATACCACACTTCTTACAGAACTCTTCAAATTCTTTCTTGTAGAAGTCTCCACCATTATCTGTCCTCAGCACCTTTATCTTCTTCTCTGTCTTGTTTTCCACCAGAGCCTTAAATTATTTAAATATGTCAAATAATTTAGATTTCTTCCTCAAGAAATATATCCACGTATTCCTTAAGAAATCCTCTATGTATGAAACATAGTACATAGACTTTCCTAGTGATGGAACTGACACAATTCCAAACACATCACTGTGCATAAGCTCTAATATCTTTTTCACCCTCTTAGCACCAGAAGGAAAACTCACCCGTTTCTACTTCCCATATACACAATGTTCACGGAAATCAAAATCCAGAGTGAAATTAGACATACCTTCTACCATACCATTACCATGCAGTATCCAAAGGCCCTTCTTTCCAATATGTCCAAGCCTTTGATGCTGTATCATGGTCTTTTCTCCAGAGACTGCTAGGCTTTTTGCTCCACTTTCAGGAACCAAAAAACTATTGCACCCACCAATAACAGTGCTACCTTGAAGATTTTACAAAGTTCCAATCCAAACTCCCCACATTAATACCAGTGCTCCCCTAACCATCTTGCAGGTATCTTTCTCGAACATTTTTTTTACACCTGCATCATCCATCTTGCTTACAGAAATCAAATTTCTAGCTAATGCAGGAATATGCAAAACACCAGGAAGTGTTCTAATCCTTCCACCTTGTAGCTTCAGCTTGAATTTTCCACGTCCGACGATTCTAGCCTTCCTATAATCTCTTAAGAAGACATCACCACCATCATACTTCTCATACCCACAGAACCACTCCCTATGGGGAGTGAAGTGAAAGGATGCACCTAAGTTAATCAAACATGCCTCATGATCTACTTGTGTATTTGAGGAAGAAGCCAAATACACATCCCTGCCTTCATCTGAGGTGGTTTTTTCCTCAGCATAAGGAGCATCATCATATCCATTTCCTTTCTCAGGAGATTTAGATCTGCAGTCCTTTTTGTAGTGCCCTTCCTTTCCGCATTTCCAACACACCTTTACATGCTTTCCTAGAGATTTAGATCTCCCTCTAGATTTATATCTCCCACTCAAAAAATTATTTCTGTTTCTATTCTGGGACCTTCCTCGTATAGATAGGGCATCTCCATTCTGGCCCTCCACATTTCTCCATCTCATTTCCTCTAACAGAAAGGCTGAGACAATTTCATCAAAATTAAAAGTAGTTGTATTTCTACCTATTTCAATAATGAGACTATCCCATGAATCTGGTAGAGAACACAAAAAAATGATGCACTTATCTTCATCTAAGATTTTAATATCAACATATGAAAACTGACTTACCACAGTATTGAAGGTGTTTAGATGCTCTATCACTGAGTCTCCATCCTTCATCTTGAGGTTATACAAATTTTTCCGTAGGAACAATTTATTCACTAGAGAATTTGGTACAAAGTGCCTGACATGGCTCACAAATTCTTTGCCGTAGCTTCCCCAGATACATGCAACAATACTGAATCTGAGATACACAACCGTATTGTTCCCTTTTCCTTCTGATCCAATTTAACCCAATCTTCATTTAACATTGTTGTTAGTTTAGTACCCGGATCTATCATGATCCACTGATCTTTATCCACCAATAGATCCTCCATCTTGATCTTCCAGAACTCAAAACTTTGACCATTAAATTTCTCTATCTCTATCTTTCCACTGCTCGCTATCTTCTTTCACTGCAAGAATCGATCCTGTAGATCTCCCACTGAACAGGGTCTACCACAGGCCCGAGAAAAAAACCCCTCAGCACCAAAGGCATCCCCTTGAAGCCAAAACAACTCTGATACCAAATGTAGGTTTTAAACCTGTACATAAATGATTTGCAACTGAATTATTAAAGACATAAAATAAACAATAGCAAGAGCATAAAACATAAAACATATATACACAGAGATTTGTCCCCTGGATCCCAAAACCGAGACTACTAGCTTGATTTTTCGTTATATTCCTTATAGTGTTACAACACATATATATACATGTTGAATAATTCATAAACCCCAATCCATTTACCTTGGATTAGAACATAATTGTAGTTCCCTTGACTGAGTCTATAAAATACCAGTGGCCGAAAACCATCATGCCCCAAAACCATGTGCAAACCCATGCACAAATCCATAGGTGGGTTCACCCACCGAAAAATAAGGAAAAAAAAATTCCTGGGGTGTTTCTCCGAACCCTATGCAAGGGGCTACCCACCCCTTGCGAACCCCTGGATAGGGGGGGTTCCCGCCCTGCTATGACCCCCCTGCTGTGGTCGGCGCAACGTATAGGTGGGGGATACCGCCCTCCCGCGCATGTGACAAATCATGGAAAGAATATAACACATACCCAACATGCATACCTTTATAAATAATCTTTTGTGTTAGACAAACACCCATATATAAATGTAATTATAATTGGCACCTACTTAAGAAAGAAAATTGACAATGCAAAAAGTAAACAATAAAACTACACTATATTTTGGAAATTTGAGAATCAAACACCATCTTTGGGATTCAATTTGATTCATGACATTGTGTATAAAAAATAAAATAGAAAAAAAAAACAAACTGCATTTCCTTGAGCGTTCTTCGCAAAAAAAATTGAGACAATAAAAGTTAAAAAACCTTTCAATTTCATCATCAAACGCTAACTGCAAAAATTCAAGTGGCACTCTTTATCAATAATAAATTATGTCGTTATAGAAAGTAGAGTAGAGGGCATAAGAATGTCTGTGTTGGCAATATTTCCTTTTGATTTATAGCTTATGAAAAATTAGAAAAAAATGAAATATGAATTATGTTATTCTTCATTAATGATGTATCACAACAAAAATCAAGTGTTATTGTTTGGATATGATTGAATTTCCCATTATAATGAGAAATGCAGTGTATTGTTTGGAAACAGTCTAGCTATTGTTTTATTAAAAAATTATAGAAACAATAAATACACTAGAAACAATAAAAATCAGACATATGTTTAATGAAGATATATGACACAATTCAACCAAAAGATCTCTCTCAATAAAAGGTTTTCTTACTTAAAATTTTGAAAGTTTCCCTCCCTCCAACTATTGTGCATTCATTGACTTTGCGGTGCCTAGCTTTTGAAAATCATAAAATGAAGCATTGGGGTTCTTTTAGAAGGTTGATGTTCCTATATTCTCTTCCCCTTATCACGGATATGCTTATTCTTGCCGACATGATTGCAACCTGCTCCTTCACTGGCACGGTTACCACTAATGGAAGAAGCTCCACTTCCATGACTATTTGAAGATGCATAACTTCCCCTCTTTCAAGCCTTATTGTAGGAATGTTTGCCAGTGTTCCAACACTAGAAACACTATCAACAACCAATTTTTGTACATAAACTATTTTAATTGGTTTCTTGTTGAAATATGCAATGTGAGGAATTTAAACTTGTTCAATCGTTGAAAAGGAATTACAGGTTGTCAAACTCATCAATGAGGCCTTTGCTTGAACGAACTCTCCTCACTACACGTTAATTCTTAGAAGCAACCACATTAGCAGGTCAATGCTAAAGATGACTTCCTCTAAGCAAGTTGTTGTTGGTCCCATTGAATCTCTAGTAATAGAGGAGAACATGGGGAAAATATACACAACACAACAATCATTTATAGAATCTGAAATAAAATGGTAAATTTTCCACTTTTATTATTATGCAGTGTAAGATAAGAAAAAATCAATTTTTCTTGAATGACCTGCATAAATGGACTCTAAAATAATAAGGGTATAGATATGAATAGTGGGAATAATTATAAATATGGGAAACCAAATCACCTCTTCAAGCCTACCTTTTTCTTAAGCGTGTAAACCCACCTTTTCAGCAAGTGGAAATACCTTTGACAATTTCTTCAATAGTTTTTCATTTGATGAGAATCCTTCCTAAATTTAAACCGTGAAATTATTTTCTGCTAGCTTGCCCCTTCTTATTTCCAAAGAACAATTAATCGTTGTTGGCTCAAATTAAAACAAAAATAATATGGGATTGCATGTATTTAAAACTAATCTTTTTGAATGAGACAAATACCCATATAGACATGCAATGATCATTGGCACCTACTAAATCTCATTTACAAGAATTCAATTTTGGAGATGGTAAATACTAATCATCAGAATAGTAACTAACATTTAGATAGTTCTATATTATGTGATGCTAACATGTAAAGAACCTACATGTAGACAGAATTACCATAGCCAAAGGAATATCATCACATTTTCCTCTTTTTCTTTAGCACAGTAGCTAAGAATACATTAGGTTAGCTTGTGTATCATTTGAGGTAGCTAGCCTTCGAGATGGTAATCAGAAAAGATATGGAAACAATATTAAGTGTGAAGGAAAATAAACAAGTATGAGAGAAACAAAATGAGAAATCACCACAGGTCACATAAAAGAAAAATGGAGCATGATATTTTTAGGGGATTTGAGAGTGCAGTGAAGAAATTTTTATGAATAACCCACAAAGTAATTAAATACATGGCTTTATCAGTTTTCTTTATACAGAAACTAAACATATAATTTTCTCGTAAATATATTTTGTAATATCATAGCTCTGTTAAATTTATTTTGAAATATCAGAGCCCTGCTGAAATCGTCCATTCAACTTAGTCATATAAGATCACACCCACGATTATTCTTACATGCTCCAAAAGTAAGAATAATGACTATCATCATGTCATGGTTAGATCGTCGTCTATTCAATTCTTTTCCTTTCTCTTGCAAGTTTCATCTAATTCAGAGAGAAAAACACTCCTATCTTATAAGTATAAGGTTTTCAAAACTTACTATTTCTCCATGACTATTGACTTCGACTAGGGATTGTGCTTGTAACTTCTCAACCTTGAAAGGAATCAGAGAGCAATTATGCTCCTTTCCATCCTCCATTGATGTAAATAGCCTTGTGAGCCCTTAGAAATGGTTGACAACTCCAGTTTGGCTACAACTAGTGAGCTCCGAGCTACTTTCACACATTTTAGCATATCCAATATAAGCTCTGAGGCAACAACCAGATCACCAAACTTCATATGGATTCTCAGTAATCTATTGGAATATTTCTGATAATGGTGATCAAGCATTCCAAGAATTTCATCAATAATCCAATTTAGTTTCTTCAATTCTTCTCTCCTACCATTTCTCTCATAAATTTGGCACATTAGAGAAATTGAAGTAGCATCGACCTTCACTCCCACTCTAATCATTAGCTTGTGATGTTCCCAATTAGCCATAGCTACTTGGAACATCATAGTTACTCCATTTTTGAAATAAGAAGTAAGAAACATAATAAAATCTATCCCAGTGTGAAAAGGGATTGAGATAGGAGGATAAAATAAAGCCCTTTGAGTGTGAAGGGGAGAAAAATTAAGGAGCTACTATAGTTGACCAAGTCAACGAGCACTGTAAAAAGGGAGGAAAAGCCTCTAGGGCAGCGCAGTTTTGAAGGAGAAAGCTTCTCAAGGAAGCTACACCACCAATGTGTGGGGCCCGGGATGGAGAAGCTCACTTGAAATAAAAAGAAGGAATGACAACAAGGGAAGGCATTCATTCACACTTCTTGTTTCAGTCTTATGACTGATTGCAATCTTCAGCTGTTTAGCCGGAGTTGTAGCACTGTTTAGTGCAAGGGTTCTCATGCGGGAATTCTAGTTCCATTGTTGTTGCAGGTTGATTGGGAGATTCTAAGAGGAGGTCTGGAGTTCCATTCTCATCAGATATCTTGAGGAAGCCATCCTCTAACCTTGACAACGCAGTCACTCTCAGTGATTGCGTTATTTCTGCAGTAGCTGGGGTTGTATCTACCCATTTTAGCTTATTTCAGGAGAGGAGGAGGTGATTTCAGCTCCATGAGTTCTATTGTGGAAGATCTTGAGCCTATTCTTGTATTGTGTGTCTCTATTTGAGCATATCATATATTTCTCAACACAGAGTTGCTGGGCACAACGTTATTTTCTGCAGAGCTGTATCTTGTGTTGTTATTTTGTCGGAAATCCTTGCCGGGAGGTTCCAATGTGTTTGTAAAAGGGGTCAATCCTCTCATTTATGATATTATAATGAATGAAAGTTCCAGATATATGTTATTCCATCTATTGATGTAGTTTACATAATAATAATAACATTGTTGCTGCCTCCGACATTTCTATTTTATGATGTACTAGGGGTATGATGCCTATTTCTACATTTGAGTTGGGGAGATCTGTTTATTGTAGCTAGAGTTATTTGTTTCTGATTCCATTCCATATTTAAGCCACATACAACATATTATTGAGGATCCAAGCCCTGAACAACGTTATTCTTGCACTGGTTTCCTTATACAACGTCCTCACTGAGGATATTGCTGAAATTCCTAAAAAGGAATATCACATAGCTCCAAGAGTTCCTTCACATTTCTACTCATACCAAAATCCAAAGAACCATTGAAGGAAATGTTGAAAACCTTATTATTTGGATTCATTGAAAGAAATGGCTAATTTCTCCTCTTCCTCGGATCCACCCTTCCATCTTTGAAGAAATAACACATCTCAATCACTATCTCTGAAGCTAAACAAGCCCCATTATATGTTTTAACCATATGGGTCACCACTGTACTCCACAAATTTACAAATGGGTATTCCTCCATGTCCACCAATGTTCTTAGAACTATAGAAGCAGGAATGAACATTTGACATGCTGATGTGAGCCTCAAGCACAATCAGGTCAGAGCCTCTCAATCAAATAGTTTCCTTTGCTTCTTCTCTTTCACAATTGAAAGCACCACAACATAGGCCTTCTAGGGCCATTTTGAATCCCCATAGTGTGATAATACATTTATCAAAGATATTTCCTTGGGAAACCTTTGAGTTGCTTGTAATGCACGTAGCCCTTCATGACATCTTCCAGTTATTGTTCATCGAGGGCATTTTCCATTTCTTCTGCCAACATTGTCGGGTTGCGAGCTTGCCTCAAGGTTGTGAGTGATCCCTTAGAAGAGAAATATCTATATGAAGGGCTAAAATAGACCAAACCATGAAGAGAAAGCTCGTTGACACCTTTGTTAGAAAAGGAAATTTTGGGATGATTACAATAATGGTTTGAATAGTTTCTACCATTATATTGGTCTGTAATAGAGGAAGAAACATAGGATAAGATGAAATTTGAGAAAAATATAGTAAAATTTGTGGGCCTAAGCTTATTCATCCAGAGAGTTGTATCTTTCATGGCTACCACGTAAAATACTTGATGCATTTCCCCTAATTTTCATGGTTTGGTATGACCCAGTCATGTGTATTTCCCACCCACCTTTCAACATGTTGCACACCAATAGCTCTAAATTTCTTAAAAATGATAATATTTTACGAGTTCCCCACAGTTCTAGTAGCGAGATATTTATTAGTCCTAATTTTAACCATCTCCACACATTTTTTGTCTAGTAGCATCATCTTCAACGAATATTGTAGTTTGAATTTAGGCTTCTTCAATGTGGCCTGTTGGGACTTAGAAATGTCGTATTTCCATCCACCTTTCCCTTCACTATTCCTTACATCTCATCATCCCATTAACCTTTCATTATATCATTTTCATAAATACGTTTTGGTTTCACCTTCTTATTTTCCACTTTATTCATTTTTCATTATAAGTGAATTTATGATTAAATATTAGAAAATATACATGTTTTTATATATATCTCAAGAATGTGTGAGCTTTGTAATGTGTAGGATAAATGTGAAGGATTAATTCTAAGAGACTTCTGGAATATCTCCTCCACCATATTAAGGAGACAATTATTCAAGCCTATTCCTAAGGAGAAGATCATGGAGGATTTGGTTGGCATATCTTATTCAAGATATGTGAGAGATGTGTGGAGGATTCAAAGGGATCATGTCTTGTAATAATGGGAAAGTAGTTGAGAGTGGTTGAATGAGATGGTTAACTTCTTCATGTATATAAGAGAGTGCTCTCTCCTCATTTGGGGAGAATTCAGAATTCATTAGTTCATTAGATTAGTTTTGGAGTTTTCAGAGATAGTCTTGTAATTAGGAGAAGGGGATTCTTAACTGTGATTCATATTCTTTTATTGTATGCTTTCATGATTTTTCATTTGATTCTTGTAATGTAATTTGAAATAGATTTATTGTTGTGAGCTCACATATGTTGTTTGTCATTCAACTCTTCACATGTTGTATTGATTTTCCCTTATGCAATTTCCTGCTTTCCTAGTTAATGTTTCAATGCCTTTCTAGATTAATTTGATTTCTGTAATTTAGATTAGATTAGTTCCACTTCGATCCTGCATATATAGTGCATGTGCTTCGTAAGCCTACAAACCTCGGATTGACAAATTAAATGGCTGGGCAAGTACTACAACAGAATTAAACGACAATAGTTTCACCCAACATTTTGGCGCCGTTGTTGGGGAAGCACGATGGATTGAAGTTCAGTTTGATTTTTCATGCAAGTGTGTTTAGACATGTTCCTAACTCCGAGGTGACAGGGTTGTAAGACGTGGGGAACAACCTACGCATCGTTTGACATACTGTAACGGGCTCGGCCTCATATGGGTCAGGACATTGTGACTGATATCAGGACACAAGTGCTGAAGATTCCTGCTTGAGGAATAGGGTCCTGTTCTCCGTTGATTAATCTTCCTTTTCTGCAGTGTGACTAATATCAGGAAACAGGTGCTGAAGATTCCTTCTTGGAGGAATAGGTTCCTGTTCTCTGTTATGGTTGATTGATCTTCTTTCCTGCAAGTGTGATTTTCAGTTTCTGCAAGTGTGTTTGATTTCCGCAACTGTGAAGAGTGTTTTTTTTATATCTGTTTCAGCATGAGTGCTTTTATTTATGCAAGTATTTTATTTTCATTTAAGATTTTTAGATTTAAGTTTTGGGTGCAGTAAGAATCCCTTTTTCAACATGGTTTAACAATGAGTGTCAGCTTGGAACTACTCACTCAGATCCTAGCAGAAGTCAGGATCTCCTCTTCCTTGAAAGAAGAGATCTTGACAAGAATTAAATGTTCAACTACTCCCCAAGAAACAAACGAAGATTTAACATCTGAATAATCTTGCATATCTGATGACGAACAATCATTCGAACAGGAGAACGAGGAAGAAGAAGAGGAGTTACAACATGATCTAAGTAAGAGAAATCGTGCCTATCAAAGCCTTATCGAACAATGGTTCCAGGTAAGTACTCGATTAGAGTCATCTTTGTATTTTTATTTAGTTGATTTGCAGTTTCAGCAACTAGACTTATTCACTCTGGAATATTTTCATTTTTCATTTGAACAATTGCTATTGAATATATTGCTGTTACTGCTACGTGAGTGGCTTCATTGGAAGTTTAATTACACGTAACTAATTTTTAAAATTCTAATTAGTATAGAGTAGGTAGAGTTTCATTTTCAGTTTTTGCTTTCATTCTTAATTTTGCTTTTACCTAGAATAATTATGCTTTCTTCCGCGATTAGTGCGATCGGGAGGATCAGAAAATAAGAATGATTTAGATCAATTTCAGGAATTAAAAAAAAAAAAATTTGTTTTGCAATATGACTAATTGATTTTATCATTAATTTGCAAATCATTTTTTTTCTCTTTTCTCCATTTGCTAATTTTTTTTTTTTTAATAAATTGAGGCTGAATAAAAACAAACTGAGTTTTTATCTGAACAGTGGCTGAAACTGTGTCTAGAGTTTTTATCTGAGCAGTCGCTGAAACTGTGTCTAGCTTGCAATGGATTACGTTTTCTGGGCATACTAAAATCTGCAACAAGCAATTAGATGATAAAACCTGCAAAAACAATTAAATTTGAAATTTCCCAGGTTCATCGTTTCGCTTCAATAAAATAACTGTGAGTTTCAATGCCATCTCTCCACCCACTGTTCATAAACCTGCAACTAGCAACAAAAAACCAAAATGATGAAAATCGAACAAATGAAACCACAATAAAGTAAAAGACAACTCTTATTTCTTTGTTTGCATATTTTGAACGCTGGAACTTTCTCCTATGATTAATTATCACACCTAATTTGGGATACTATGCGGATGTTGAATGAAAAATATTGGCCAAATCCATGGGTTGTTACACTATCTGTGGCATCTTAAAATAATAGGAATGAAATCCCATTAGTATCACCACCAGATAACTATTTTTGGTTTTCCTAAATTTTCTATCTATCGGTATACTTTATTGAGATTAAACGATTACGCTGTTGCTTATTTGACGGATCCCTTCTTTACTGGCTGCAAATTTTTCTCCATCGTTTATCTTGAGGAAGCATTTTTATCATGAGAATAAATAATTTCAGTCGAAAGAGGTATGAAGGTTTAATTCTCCTCGGTGATGAGGTTTATCAGGAAAAAATATATGCGGATAATAAAAAGTTCCACTCTTTCAAAAAGATAGCGAGGAGCATGGGTTATGGTGAAAAGGACATTTGTCTTCTGTCTTTCCAATCAATTTCCAAAGGTTATTATGGCAAGTGTGGAAAAAGAGGCGGATATATGGAGGTAACTGGACTTGACAAAGATATCAAGGATCAATTGTATAAAGTGGCATCTGTGAATCTTTGTTCCAACATATCTGGTCAGATACTTGAAAGTCTTGTAATGAATCCCCCACAGAGTGAAGACGAGTCATTTGAATTGTTCTATGCAGAGAGGGATGGTATTATTTCATCTCTTGCAAGGCGTGCCAAGACCTTAGTGGATGCATTGAACCAGTTAGAAGGTTTTACTTGCAATGAAGCAGAAGGTGCCGTGCAGGCCTGGAATTTGATGTCTTGTAGGACGTATTCTCAGTTCTAGGATGTATTTGATAGCCGTTGAGAATTTTTCCACGTCAGATTTGACGTGTTTTATCCCTGTTCAATCCGTCATTTTGACGTTTGATTTCAAGAGTAAACCGTAAAAATTTATGATACCTCCTTCCTACGTAAAGTTACAAAAACTCTGAAATTATGAATGGATGCGACAGTTGATAAGAAATTTCAGCTTCGAACTTAAAGCACACTATCTTTTCAAATTGTTCAGAACATGTATGATGTAGCTGGTGAGAAAACAATGTAATGTCTGATGAAGAGTTAAGGCGGGCCTTGTAATTTGAAAATAACAAGCCCTGGAGCTGTTCAAACAATTGTTGGTACGAGTGATTACCGAGTGGCATTTCAATTAATCGCTTGATGGTCCAATAATAATCCTTCTATTTGAGTCAACATTTGATATTTTCTTGACTTTTTTTGGAGAGAGTGGGATACCTTTTTTTTGACATTCAAACCGTCCCGCTTTTTCCAAACAAATCCGGACATACTCTCACATTATATTTATTCAAATTTGGCCCTACTATCACATGACCTTTATTCAATTTCAACCATACTAACAAAGCCTTACTATTCCCACCCGTTGAAACTAGCATAATAATGATTATGGCAGTAGCTCCATCATCTGCGTTCAGTGGGAGGCGTAATCTCATTGTTTCATAGCGAGGTTGGTTTCTTATTCCTACTTATTTGGCTCTTTGCTGCTGTAATAAATTCTAATATAATTCAGAATTTTGTAAATATTTTGCAGACAATCCATTCAATCAATTCAAACAGAAGCAACAACTCTATGTGACTAAGGTGTTCCCTACGAAGCATTTAATCCATAATAATGACAGAGTTTAACAAAGGATTCAGTAAATTGGCTTATTGAATATTGCATTCCATTCAACTGGTTTTGTCTTCCTGAATGGGATGGCTCATGTAGATGGTGAGACAGAGCAACATAATTTATATTCTATTAAAAGAGCTTGGGGTGTTGTGAACACTGTCATTGGATGTGGCTTTGATCTTGAAAAAAGGAGTGTTTATTATACATTAAATGGCAAGCAGGTTTACTCTCCGACGTGCAAATTATATGAGTTTAGTAATCCTCTGTACCCAATAATTGCAGCCAACTATGATGTGAATGTGTTGGTAAATCTGGGCCAGAGTGCATTTGAGTATGCTCCGGCTAATGATCAAAGGGTGGCTGATCCATGCTTCAAGAGGCCCCTCTTTCCTAGTCCTCAAAAAGTACCAGGTGTCTTATACGAACACAGTGGTGATATTTTCTCGATGGGTAAACTTGACTCACAATGGCTAGCAAATATTGACTCTTCCAATACACATGATGTGCAGCTCAAACGCCCGCCTTCTGAGGGTGATTCGGAGTTCTTTGAGATTTCTCTAGCCGATGAAAATAAGTATGAAAATAAAATTTAAGTGTCCAAGAGCTGAGGTAGAAAGGACAATTGTGGGTTGTGAAGGCGATTTGGAAAAGGCAGCAGAAATACTACGCAGCCGTCGGCAAGAAGTTTCTCCGTCAAAGGGTGAAGATAAAATGGCATCATCAATGATAAAGACCACAAAGGACATATCTGGAAATGGTAATAAACAATCTGCAGCTCCTACACAGGCTCCATCTCAAAGAGGCAACCTAATTCAGGTAAAAAAAAAAAAAAAAAACACCAACACAACGCCAGTCTCTTGTCATTAGAGACGAGAAGAAAAGGATTTTAATTACGCAGTGCCTGCTGAAATTAGGCACCGAACTGGGGTATCTGATATTAAAGAAGTCCAGGTGATTGCAAGAGAACCTGTGGTTGTAATACAACGTCCTCCGTCATCTTACACAACACAGCTCCTTGTTGCTAGTGTAGGAGTTTCTTCTGCCTCTGCGTTATCATTGATTTTACCTTCTTCTGGATGGAATGGGAATTATGTTGATTCTTCTTTTCCATCAAACTTCCAATACAACAATGTTTCTGCAGGCACATATCATTTGACGGGGGTTACTGTGGGTTGGAGTTCACGACAAATGGGATTTGGCTCTTCATATGCTTCAATGCCATCACTTCCAATTGCTTGAATGAATTAAACAGTGCATCTAAGAAACTGATTTAACTTTCAGAGCTTTAGTAACATGAATCAGCAAGAAATTGAAATTTGCTAGCACCGAGACAGTATTGCTACACTTTGCAAAGCATGCCAAGAAATGGAGATATGACTTTAATTTTTCCTGTTTTGTTTTTCTTTTTACCTTTTCTTTTGGTGTGCATTATCAATATAAATAAAACAACCATGAAAATTGCAAATGGACCTTTTAATAAATTCCTGAAAACAATACGAATGCATGTTTTTATGCTTAAAACTAATTTGTTTTCTTGAAGTCACTTTGACATCCATCGATGATGAAATCAGCGCAGGCGACATGTTAACACACACTTTCTTTCTTTTGCTCGCATTTGTGCTTATTCTCGCATCTTATGTTTTACAATGCTCTCACGAAGTTTTCATACAGGATTTGTACTAAGTTTTTTTCAGGTTTCAGAAATGATCGCATTTTGCTGCTGAAGTGATTTTCAAAGATCATAGAAATTTTGAGAAACATGCTTTCATAAACAGCTTGAAGGAGCTGTAGCTCATCATAAACATCATGATGTTTGCGCCTCTTGATGTTTTCTATTACACAGCGACCATGCTGATACACCAACATTTCCACTTTTTCCATTATCCATGCTGTAACACTGTAACACTTCTCCTTCAAAGCAGATTGACCATCCTTGTGTTGAAGCCCATTTTCCATTACCTTATCTTTCACGACTTCATGGACAGTTATTTTTCTGAAATCGCATACATTCGTTTATCCTTTTCAGTTTATTTTCCTTCTAGTTTGCCTTCTAAATAAAAATTATCCCCTTTCCATAATTACATTGCCTTGCTTTCCTCGCCATGTTGATCCACACTGCTTGTCAGTGAGTTCTTTCCATTTATAGTCCTACCAAATCTCTTTGTACAAACTCGCGTTGACTAATGTGGGATTCCTTAAGGCCCACCTTTCAACAAGTCTTGCCCCATCGACCTCAGCACCTTATCTAGGAAATAGACTAGAGTTTCTTTTGGGTACCTTGAGACTTGCATGCCTTAATGGCAAGTTCTCTCGCTGAAAATCATGGGAATACATCAATGTCCCTTGATCGTCAAATATTGCAAATGGCTCAATGTCAACCCCTCTATTCGCATTTCACAAGATGTACTCGGGTACCTTGGCAGTCATTGACATCAATGGTGAGTTTGCCTCGCATTGGTTAACAACATGCATCAATGGCCGGTAATCCAATGATCTCTCTTCATGCTCGACATCAACACATTCTTTCACATGATTAGACTTGTACCATCAATTTTGTAGCAGACGAAGACTATACACTTTTTCACGATTCCCTCAGTAGTTACCGCAGCATGAATTCTGATCGATGAGAGTACCACAGTTCCATTGTCAGCCTTTATCTTTTCCATGATTCAGCATCAGCAGTTCAGATTCCTTCATTTCCCAGGTTCCAGTTACAGCAGCATCAACATTCACAGTTACATTTGCATGATCCTGCTGCAGTAAAACCTTCCATGTTCTAACAGCCGCAGTCACATATTCTCTGATCTAGCAGTTACAGCAGTTGCAGCTACAACACCAGTCACATTTTCATGATTCAGCTACAGTAGCAGTTACGTTCCTATTGCATAGTTCATCATTCTTGGGTAAGTGGAAGTATGTTGTTTTCTAATCTTTAATCATGCAATTCCTTATATGCTGACTTGGATATTTTGGAAAATTCCCTCATCATGCTCCATTTCCTTTCATGACCCATGCCAGGTTGCATGAGGACATGCAACCAATTTAGTTGAGGGGGGGGGGGAACTATATTCACTACATATTCACTACCATGATTCCATTTCTCCACCACTATCACTCCATTTTTTTCTCAGTCACCATTCACCAACATTTCTTTTCCAACGATACTTTGTTTCACTTTGCTTCATACGCATTAATATACATATGGGCATGCTTCATGAATATTACAAAAGGGATTTCTTATGCACATTGATAGCTTATGATTTCCAATGAGTGTTTACATTATTATTGCAGCAAGAGAATAGGAAACGAAATGAATGTTGTTGACACAAGAGCCAACATTCTTTGTATTCATGGTTGTGACACAAGAACCAACCATAAGAAAAGAGAATAGAAAATGAAATGAATGTTGTTAACACAAGAACCAAAATTCTTTGTATTCATGGTTGTGACACAAGAACCAACCATAAGAAAATGTAAGTTGTTACTCATATCCTTCACATATCCTGGAAACATTCATTATTAAAAAGATATCATCGTGTAAATCCAAAGTTCAGATGCCAAAGAAATCCATGCATGGTTGCATGCGGACATGCAACAAGTTCAGTTGGGGGGGATGTTGGGACTTAGAAATGTCGTATTTCCATCCACCTTTCCCTTCACTATTCCTTACATCTCATCATCCCATTAACCTTTCATTATATCATTTTCATAAATATGTTTGGGTTTCACCTTCTTATTTTCCAATTTATTCATTTTTTCATTATAAGTGAATTTATGATTAAATATTAGAAAATATACATGTTTTTATATATATCTCAGGAATGTGTGAGCTTTGTAATGTGTAGGAGAAATGTGAAGGATTAATTCTAAGAGACTTCTGGAATATCTCCTCCACCATATTAAGGAGATAATTATTCAAGCCTATTCCTAAGGAGAAGATCATGGAGGACTTGGTTGGCATATCTGATTCAAGATATGTGAGAGATGTGTGGAGGATTCAAAGGGATCATGTCTTGTAATAATGGGAAAGTAGTTGAGAGTGGTTGAATGAGATGGTTAACTTCTTCATGTATATAAGAGAGTGCTCTCTCTTCATTTGGGGAGAATTCAGAATTCATTAGTTCATTAGATTAGTTTTGGAGTTTTCAGAGATAGTCTTGTAATTAGGAGAAGGGGATTCTTAACTGTGATTCATATTCTTTTATTGTATGCTTTCATGATTTGTCATTTGATTCTTGTAATGTAATTTGAGACAGCTTTATTTTTGTGAGCTCACATATGTTGTTTGTCATTCAGCTCTTCACATGTTGTATTGCTTTTCCCTTATGCAATTTCCTGCTTTCCTAGTTAATGTTTCAATGCCTTTCTAGATTAATTTGATTTCAATAATTTAGATTAGATTAGTTCCACTTCGGTCCTGCATATATAGTGCATGTGCTTTGTAAGCCTACGAACCTCTAATTGACAAATTAAATGGTTGGGCAAGTACTACAACAGAATTAAACGACAATAGTTTCACCCAACATGGCCTAATTTCCAGATTTTCAAGAAGTAAAAATCTAATGGCATAGAATGGCTTTCACTTATGAAAACATAAAAAATATTAGAATCAAGATTTCAATCTATAAATTACAAAATAAAATAGGTAGAAACCATTCATTATTGGGCATGGGAATTTGCCCTGCTCCAATTCCACATTTTAGGGAGAATTAATCAAGAAACAATGTTCAACTTCCTAGTCGATCCATTCATGGAAGTATAAACTTTAGAAGTGAATCCCAAACACCTAGGAAGACACTGTCTTAGGGGAAAAAGCTATTTTTCTTCATCTCCTCTGATTTTACCCTATTGGCATTATAATGGATCTCTTGAGGTGAAATGGACATATTCCTACCAAACTTGCTAAAACTTCCCCTATATTGAGGATTCACACTATTGTTCTTCGATCCTCCTACCTGATACCTGAACTTGATTTAACATTGAAACTGTTTAAATCCTCCTGGCACATTTTCCCTGAATTTGAAATTTTCTTAGTGGGGTTTCCATTGCTTATATTTCTCAACACTTCCATGCTTCTTAGATTTCTTTGCAGGGTCAATAGACAGACCCAACAAACCTTAGAGCCTATCCCTCCTCCGAGCCTGACCCTCACTGGCACTCTTAAACAAAATTTCCTTCAAAATCTACCATTTTCTCACCTTGGGCTTCTCAGGAACCAAATTCTTGACATCCTCATGACAAGAAAGCATGCACATTTCTAGTTTCGATGAGAAACACTCCTTGGCATCCGGATTTCCAAGGCTCCTCATCCTAGTGGAAAATTCTCATCAACAATAACAACCTGGTGCGCCTTGTGTGGGATGAAGAATGCTCTCGCCCCCTTTATTCCTTCCTAACCTCGTTCATGGCTTCCATAAAGGAATCAAAATCACTTCCAACCCCATCCCCACTCCCATTTCCCTTGGTAAATCCTGCAGTAGCCTCCTTCAGAATCCTCTACCACTCCTTGATAAGAGATCGAGGTGACTGTGTGGAATGCGACAGATTCGAGGGTCCTGCCGAGGATGGTGCGACTTCTAGGGAATTAGAATGTTTCATCAGAGGATCCTACCAAGGATGGAATAGCTTCCAGAGATCGATGAATGAATAACTGGGCATAGGGCTGGCGAATGAAGAACCGGGTTGACAATTGAAGTATTGAGAAAAACTCAAAACGCTTTCCAGGTGTTGAACTTGAACTTTTATTGGAGGGAAGGACGAAAATAACGCATTGGGATTGGTTCGAATGAATAATGTTTGCCCAGCCAATTCCATAGAAGAAAACTTTAGGTGTAATTATTCAAAATTGTAAATTTTGGATATTTTTTTAATTTAATTTGATAATACCATATTGGTATAAAATAGAAAAAGAATAATTCTAAAATGTGGATACTAGATGGGATAGCCATTGATTTACAAATGAAATTTAAAATATGAAAATAGTGGTAAAACATTAATATAGGATACATTCTATTATGCATAAAGGACCTTGGAACATAAAATAAGTTCTATACATATAAAATTTTAGGCTATCTAGCAGTGTAATACACAATCTAATAAGATCATATAGTGGCATTAATTATTAACTTCAAAAATAATGAAAATTCCTTAGCACAACATAGAATCAAGCTTTCGTTGTTGTCAATTGATATAAGAGGAGGCTTTGATGGACTTGTAGACAGCTACTATAAGAACCCCGCTCTTTGTCTACAGAGTACACAAAAAACTTTATTCTAGCACACGAATAATTAAAACTAACACCAAATGAGGAAATTGAGAAATTCAATATGAGACAAGAAAAGATAGGACAAAAAAAATTCATTCTTATTCACATACACAACGAAATTAATTTAAAAAATTAGAGTATAATTTCATTTTTTACTATGCCTCGACATATGCCCCCATTTGTTCCACACCAAACTTAGACAATTCCTCTTTATTATAACATCCCTCGTTTACCCCTACCTTGTTAATATGAAATTATCACTAAAATGCTAGCATGGAGAACCATGGTTGGCTAACATGTCGATTAAGAAGTTAAAATTAATTAACTACCAATTGAAAGAATGACTACCTTACAAATCGATAGCCTGATGGAAGCTTTCTTTCTTGCATTCCTTGGGAGCCTTAACCCAGCATAATTAAATCGTTGAGCCACAAATTGTGGGCCAATCGAAACTCTTGACAAGAATGTTGTGAGATACGATTGGGGGAAGAGTCGACTAGCTGCCAGAGAATTAATGAGATTGGATTGGGGTGGTGAGGGACACAAAATAGTGCCCATTCACCCTCGCAGATTTATGTGACAATGAAAGAAAGAGGGTGGTGCCCAGTTCCTTGAGTACATCGAAGATCCAAGAGAGAACTTATCAGACACATAAAGAGTCGCAGGAGATTATATATATCTGTGTGTGTGAAAAGAATAAGAAGCGTGAAGGTGTGGTGTGGTGGATCTAGATTTATCATTTAAGGGTGTTTATCTAAAATCATTCATCTATATAGGTTGATCTACTGATATTTTGTTTTGGTTTATGGGGTTGGTGGTGCGTGAGATTTATCTTTCCAATCCTACTAGAGGGCATAGGGTGTTCAAGACTAAGTGTGAATATTGTTGAGCTATGGAGCATGACAGTATAATACAAGACCATCTTGGAGATGATTTTTGAGCCCTAGGTCTAATTTGAACTTATGTTGAAAATTCGATAAATCCATATGAATGAGCTCAGAGAAGAGAGTGGGTCATTGTGGTGCTTACTACCAGAGAGAAGTTGATAAACCACAAAGGTAATAGACTCCATATTCTGAGCATCTATCCGATCCTTCAGTGTGAAATCCCTAAGCAAGTAACCCCCTAAACTGTGGATCCAATTAGGGGGTGGTCATTGTGAAAGAAAGTTGAATTTTTGTTGATCTCTGGTTAAGTGGAGAGTCAAATTCCCTCCGATTTCCATCCACCTTAACATACTCAAATAAGTATAATTTCTTATTTAAATTTGATTTATGGGTTTTTTGATGGTATTCCATGTTTTTGGCTAATTCAAAGCTTGTACATTCACGACTAAGTGTTTGAGGGTCATTATTATATTCATACTTAACAAGATATTTTAACTTGCAATGGTTTAACTATGTGGATTAATACCATATTCATGATTAGAATATATTTGTATGTTTATGTCCATATCTGGAGTTACTCAGGCATAACCAACTACCTTATAAATTTTTAGCTATATTGAATACTAGAATTGGGTAGTTCACTTCCATATTTATGAGTTTCAGGTTGTCTAAAATGCTATGAATTGACTATGTACCTGCGTTGTGTTGGTGTGTACTCAATTTATGAATAATATGATTAAATGTGTGTTATGATTTCTCTCTTCTTGATATTAATAGTTTATGATTTACTAATAGGCAATCCTACTTAATGGAGTTGTGATGTCTAAGGATAATACGTAACTTTATTTTTCTAGTTATGCAATTCTAAATATTCCATATTTTTTTAATTAATAGATCATATATGTCTTTTAGGATGATTTTAACCAGCTTGTAGCAGGGCAATAGAGCTAGATTGTTTCACATGCTTTGATAAACTATGGAGTTATGGAGCTTCATATTATTGCCATGGCTATGAATTGTAATGGTTTTAATGCTTATATATTTCATATTGCTTATGTAACATACTGTATCTTTCTTGAATAATTATACCGACCTGTATGTGCATGTTGGGATAATTAACGTACTCCTCTCATTGAATAAATTTAAACAACCTATGCAAGGGTACAATAGAACTTGGATGACTAGCATAATATCAATTGCATAGAAATGCTATCTATGGAAATCAGTGTTAGGGTCTTGTTACCATTGGTTTTAGGACTAGTGCATTTCAGAGTTATAGAGCCTTGTTCCCTAGTTCTTCTTGTACTTAGAATTTGAGCTTTAGGGCCATGAGCCCTTGTACTATAGACCACCGAATTTCCCTTGAACCATAAATCTTAATCAAATGGAAACTTGAGGGAAATTTCCCCTTCCCTATATGTTATGTAATTTAATTTAATATTGAGGTCTCGGGACCTTAGGGCCACAATCATTAATACGTAGAGATGGCACATGTCAACCGAACCTCTTTATTTTGTGAACATGATGTGGTGTGAACTCGTCGGGACCGAATGAGTGACATGAACCAACACTTAAGTGTATGGGAAATATCCCAACATAGAGGGTTCACGAGTGGAACCTTGTCACATTGTACCCTGCCAAATGGTTCCATTGAGGGTGATGGCCATCAACGCATAACCCAAGTTACAGTTCATAGAACAGCTCGAAAGGAACATATACTTGTGGAACCTTATTGCTAGACCAATGAAACCTTTGAAACATTGGGATCTTGGTCTTCAAGCTTTCAGAGCCTTAGAATGAGACACGCAAAGAAGTGAGCCAATAGATCAATGTTGTGATGTGTCAGGGTTGGGCCAATTAGGATCTTGACCTTTGAACTTTTGGAGTGTTAAAATGAGACAAGTGAAGAAGCATGTTGATGGATCGGTGTTGTGATGTGTCAAGGTTGGGTCCATTAGACACTTAACCTTCAGGGTGTTCGATTTAATCACAAAAATATCAAGTCAATAGACCTCAATGCTGAGATGTGTGGGGAGTGGGTCCTATTGGGATTACGGGCTTGAGAAAGGGGGGGGGGGGTTGGTTGGGATTAGTTCCAATCTACCCATCTCTTATCAATGGCTAATATTAATTGTAGCCCCCCGCTTCCCCAAATTCTCGTCGGGCAAGGGAGGGTTTGTGTTATTGACATTTTTTTCAAGGAAGTTTCATACAATAATGTAGATGCACAATAGGGGAGGTGAGGAGGCTAGGTGGCGAAACTTGGCATAATTGGGCACCATTGGGTGGATGATGCACTGTAAACATCCATGTAATTTGGAGCACAATATAAATATAGGCCGTTATATTGGAATAATATTGGTTGTTAAACTAGTTATGAGTGCAACTCACAATAAACCTCTATGTATGTTCCAAATCGATATATATCTGCACCATCAAATTAGAGGAATCTTGGATGTTAGATACATCTTGGGTGCAACTCACCATAAATATCCACACATGTTTTAGCCCAATGAGAATCTGGTCCATTGGTCTACCTCAATATCAACCCTCATATCTGTGAGGGGAAAAGTCGCATGTCATGTGGAAATGTGGGGAATGAACCCTGTGTGTTGCTGTTTCAAGTAAATCACTGCCACATGGAAGGATCCACATGAATGATCGAGCTAAGTGGGGTCCCTGTGGTATGCTGCCATGACAGTGCCATGTGGGCTAGGCAGAGGGCACATGCACGCGACTTGGTAATTTGGTGATGGCATGCCCCCTTAATAGGTCAAGTCTCTTAAGGGCATAAATTTTGATCCACAAGTTGGATTGAGAAAACAATTATATCAATGTAGAGATGTCGATGAGCTAAACATGATGTAATTATCAATTCTATGATTTGAGGACACAGGGAAAAATAGGTCATGTGATCCAATCTTCATAACAGACCATGGAGATTGGATCAAAACAATTAAGTAACACTTCCCACAGTTGAGATGGTTAAAGGGGGTGAAGAGAGGGTTATAGAACGATATTATATCCTAGGTTAAACACTTGACATAAAGGGACTCACAAACAAAGAAAATAATTTCATTGGATAATATAATTATTGAAAATTTTGAATTAAAATCATAGCCAATGTACTTGCTAATGCTTATATGTTCGTTTGTTTCCCCGATATGTGACTAACATGGATTTTGATGTGTGAAAAATTTAAAACAATAATCTTCGTTTTGATGTACCAAGGGTTAAAAATTGATATGTTTATATCTTGATTGAGCTAATAATAGTGTGTAACTACACAGCTAGATAAGAGGACACAATGTGAAACAAAAATATTGGAATGAGTAGTAGAATAGAACAATATTGTATGGAACAAACCCATCACGACCAAGATGAAGATTCATTTGGAAAGATGTCAAAAATATGTTTCCCTAATGGAATGGATAGCCTCATAAGGTTGAGAATTGAGTTGAGGAGTTTCAAAGTAGATAACGAAAAAATAATTAGAGAATAAGAAGAGAAGATAAATCTAAAAATGATGTTGCTACAAAACACGTCATAATGCAAAGGTTGTTGCAACATAGTACAACCGCTACATATATGGAAGGGTTTCATAATTACAAGATCAAGGAATTATATGAAATAAGAATGGGACAAATCAACATGCATGACTATTCTAATTAGTTCATATCACTATTGGAATATGTGTCGTTTCTCAAAGATGAAAATATGAAAATGTAACAGCCGTGGTGAAATTTCCATGTAATAAAAATTGATAAAGGAAAAATAATAACCATGGTCATGGGACACACATTTCAAGTTGAATGTTGGGAAAAGCATCCTAGTGTGGTTTTTCATATGGTTTATTATGGCTATGGAAATTGGAAAAGGCAATGGCTAAGGCTTTGGAAAGGCAAAGTGGCATTTATTGGCATTTAAAAATGAAAATAGTGGAAAATAGGAGAAAAGGGAGGTGAAAGGTCACAAGTTGCATGTGAGGAGGAAAATGAAGGAAAATAATGGAAAATTGAAGAAATTAGAGGCCACATTAATAAAAAGGATTATGAGGGTTACTTCATGGATTTTGATTAGTTTAGTTTTTGAGTTCTCTCTCTCATACTATTGGACACTTATAGAGTTTTATGGGAGCACTCTTGGAGGAGTGTGGCATACTTGTAATTTTGGAGCAATAATTCAAAGGAAGAGAAGGAAAGTACAAGAGGACATTAGGATCAACAAATACAATGAGTTTTTATTATAGGTACCAAGTTGCATGTATGTTTTCCTCACTAGTTTTGGCATGGATGACATATGCATGTGGTATCTTGGTCATGATCTATCATTGGCATGGAGGATTTCTTGGATTGATAATGGTTTTTCCTGCCTTGCCATTTCCTGAATAGCCATGGTGTTGTGGGTTCATTTTCCTTTCCTTTTCTGGTTGGTTCTCATGTTCCTTTAGCTTGGGTTGAATTACTAGTTCTTGGAGCCTTGGTTGGACAAACAGTCTGGAGCCTTCTAACAACTTGGGTTGAGTTACTAGTCCTAGACCCTTGGTTGGAAAAACGATCTGGAGCCATTGGTGGGTTGAGTTACTAGTCTTGGAGCCTTGGTTGGAAAAACGCTCTGGAGCCTAGCATCACCTGTGGGTTGAGTTACTAGTCTGGAGCCTTGGTTGGAACAAACACTTTGGAGCTCTGGACAACTTAGGTAGAGACCGATTTGGTGATGTTTAGTGATGTGCGACCCTGAGGTGGAATAAATGGTTGAGGGTTGAGGTGGTTTTTCCTCTTGAAGCCATGGTTTGGTTTTGATTGAGTTTTTTTGTGAGATACCACATTCATTCTTGGAATATGGCACAAGGGTGACTGGCTGAAAGAGATATTTGGTTCAGCCATGTCTATGGTCGGCTGGTATGTGGAAGTCCCATACTTGGTTGCATTTTTCATATGGAAATAAGAGATATTTTACTCTTGTATTAATGGGTAAATATTATTGTCATTATGTGGTTTATATGGTTGTTTTATGCTCGTCATTTCTGTTGTTTATATGTTGGTTATGGATGTGTTCTATGACAGTGATGATGTATGGATCTCATCATGTTTTGATTTGTAAATGAATGAAAAATGAATCTATGACCTAATAGATGATAATGCAGCTAATGTGATGATGAAACAATTCTTCTTAGCGATTCTCAGATAAGTATGAGGCCCCTATGCTCATATTTGTTGTTTGAACCTGTATATTACATATTTGTGACATGTTTGACGAAATTCCTGTCATGGCTAGTAGGGGTCTAGTCAAGTCCTTGTTCAAGTAATTGAATTTGTATCATTATTCCACTGTTATCTTTGATTCTTGGAAGTGTCATGGAGTTTTGGGAAGTGACCTGGATCCTACCCCTAGAAGTTAGACTTAAATCTCATAGTCGATGGCACAACACTAACAAAAAAAGGCTGCAGTCGCAATCATGCATGCTCATGGGAGTGACTGGGGCTTTCAATCACTTGGAGGGATTTTCAAGGGAGTGACTGGGGGATTAATGCAACAAAAAGTTAGTTTTTATAAGGGGCTAGTCACCTGGAAGGCTTGGATGGCTCTTGGGGTTTTGTTGCAAGTGTAGAAGGTCTGTCTTTTTATGTTATATCGGTTCCACTTCCTTAATTGACACATAGGGAGTTGAATAATATCATAGTAACTCCTCGTCACATGTTTACCCCGTTTGGTTGATTACTTGGGTATATGTGGGAGGAGGGTGTTACAAAGTGGTAACAAAGCATGGTTCACTCCTCAGACTAGATGGGTGGTGTGTTGGTCATGCATTCTCGTCGATTTCATAGGTATTACTTATTCTTGTGACCTATGTGCGTGTTGCATTTACATGGTGTTGGTCATGGTTGTAGTGATGTCACCATGTGGAGGTTGATGGGGTTGTGGAATGTTTCGTCATGAGTGTATTATTGGTTATGCTTTGTTCATGCATGTCAAGTGCTTACATGTCGTCAAGTGTACATTGGTATGGTTGTTGTTGTCATGCATGAGGTCATGGCATGTGAATGATATGGTTGTGCATTTATGATTGGAATATGACTGGAATGATGTTTATATATTGTGTTATCTATGTGCTACATATTTACATGCTGTTATGATTATGTTTATACATGTATTACGTTGATTGGTTGATCTTGCAGGAGATATCCTACCTGAATGATGCTAAGGTACATTGGTTTGTTTATAATTTGGTTTAGCTGACATAAGATGCCTTGCAGGAAAGAGATCCAGATGACTAGAAATATGGTAGACTATAAAGGTTTTCCCGATGAATCAAATGAGCAACGTGGTGTTGGGCACTCTTCTGACTTAGTCGACACATTGAGTAGTTTGAAGAAAGAAATAAGAAGTTTCAAAGCAGATGATGATAGAATCATACATGCATAGGATAAACAAGAATAATTCAATGTAGTAATTCTTCAGAGTTTCTCAGAATTGCAGAGACAAGGACCACTTTGGATTAGCTATGGAAAAGAGTATGGGACTAATGGGGCATATGGAAGTAGGTATCATGGTGGTCACAGGTCGGATAGAGATGACACAATCAGAAATGGTATGTTCTTGGACACTTCAGATAGGAGAGGTGATAGACACATGTATTATTATAGTTGTGGTTTTGATTGGAACTATGAATGTGATCATTATCATTCTTACAGGAGGAGTGACATGGGATATTTTTCGGATGAGTTTAAGAAAACAAAGCCACCTAAATTTGATGGTGAGATGAAGAAATCAGAGGATGCAAAAGCATGGTTGCTTGGAATGATTAAGTTATTTAGGTTACATTATTACTCAGAGAACATGACGTCCAGAATAGCTACATTTAGTATTAAAGGTAAAACATATATCCATTTAGAAGATGTAAAGAAATTAAGAGATATTTATGAGGAGGAGTTGAGTTGGATTGAATTTGAGAGAATATTCAGGAAGATGTACCTATCAGATAGGTATTATGGCGACAAGGAAAAAGAGTTTTATGAGCTAAAGATGGGATCTATGACCAATGATGAGTACACTAGCATATTTCTGGAGTTGTTGAGGTATGTGCCTTACCTCAAGGAGGAGAAGGCCAAGATTCAGAGATTCATCAGTGGGTTTTCGATACCATTTGTTATAGGTCAGTTCGGGCATCATTCCCAATGACCTGGTCAAACTAGAAATCATCTCGAGAACCAATGAAATAGGGTGTATCATCCCCTATCATTTCAGCTGCTACATGCCCTAAGACAAGAACAAGAAAAAATCATCCATGAATTCCATTGCAAGGTTTCCAAGATTTGAAGTACATGTTATATCCCCTATGAGCTCACCAACGTAGTCTCTCAAGGGACTAACTACTTTGCATATGAAGTTACCTCCATTCAAGGGTGCTCTACAAAGCACTTCCCGACATTCAAGAGTGTGTTGGTAAAATGGGAGCGAAATTCTCATTGTTTCGAAATATCCACATGGCTAGTGCCTTCTAGAAGAGTCTATATGTGTCAAAATTCGAATCCATGTGTCCATCTAACACCTCTGGTATTGGGAACATGTCTTGCCTATTATTAGAAAGTGATTGATTGAGAAAATACCTTCAGTTTTCCTATAAATTGAGCACAGATCCTAGTGCTAGGGAAGGAATAATTTTGGTAAAGAAATGTTGTTGGTTTCTCAATTGAGTGTTTTATAAGAGTGATATGCTGCTGGTGAGATGTTTATTGTGATGAGGTCAGGATGATGCTGGAGCTGGTGACATCAAATCGATCATTGGTTGTAACCTCCCCCTTCTATCCATTAATAAATATTGCTGCTCATTTTCCCACATATGTATCTATTTATGTTTCTACTTTTAATATCATGGATTCTTACTGATATATATGTTTCATGATTTATCAATTTAACTGATTAAGATAAATAGCCATCTGTATATTGCAATCTCTTTTCTATTTAGTGTTTATACTTGCAGGAACTAGTCTGGCGATAAAATTTGGATTGGAAGCTACAACAAGAGCAACAAAAGGAGAATATGAAGCACTTGGATCAAAAGTAAGTTCCTCTATCTTTCCGTGTGTCTATTTACTCTTAGAGAAAGTGTCTACAAAGTCTTTGATCTGTTGTTCTAAATGCATAGCACCACATTTAGGGAATGTGTTTTATTTGTAATTCATAATTCTGCATAACAATTTGGCGACTCCACTGGGGAGTTTTCCATCATTCCTAGTGTTTTTGCCTCTGCTTATCCACCCAGTAGCATCTACTGTCAATTCTTAGACTTTTGAATCAAAGAATTGCATTAGAAGTGTGTTTAGTAGGTTGAATTTTGACTCTCTGTTGTGCTCTACGCACTGTTGGTCAAGACACAGTGCTTTGCATAGCACTGTCTCCCACTCAAGGGTTATTTGCAATGCACTGTCTCCCCTTAGAGATTGTGTTGCTCCCCAAGCCAACCAAATTCCCTTTGAATTTTTCATTGCCATCACATTCAACCTTTTTTTTGTTGTGTTTTCAATTGTTTGATACCTCATAGAGACCAGTGAATTTTCCTAATTCTTCCCCCTTTGAAAAGTAAGTTTGTTCAATTTCTCTTTAAGTGTTTTTATTTATCATTGAAAAATAAAATTCAAAGTATTTATTTCTGCATTAGATCCATTCGTTTTCGTAAAGGAAATTGTCGTTAAATTTTTCGTTTCCTATAGGAAAAATTGTAGTTCCATTCTTCGTTTTTCCTAAAAGAGAAATTGTTGTTAAATTCATCATTTCTCAAAGAAGAAAGCATTTGTTTTTTGTTGATTTGATGCATATGGTTTCCTTTTTGCATTCACATTAAGGGGACTAAAAATAAAAAAATGCATTTGCATGTAATGAATTGTGTGTTTTGCATAGGAATAAATTAGGAAAGCTGCATATTAGTTTGTGCTCTTTGTTGTTTTCTCTCAAAAGTGATTGCTCTTTCCCCTTAGTAGCTAATATTTTCATTGAAGAAGTTAAAATTGAAAAGTTTTCTTATCATTTTAGTTGCATTTTAGGAATTTCCATCACATCAGCACGGTGAACCTTGAAAGGAAAATTAATAAACAAGATCAAATTAAAATTTACATCAATTTACCTAAAAAAAATTGGAACCATAGCGATAACATTTAGAAGGTCTAGGCTAGAGACGTGTTTCGATGTCGTAAAACATATCAGCTATCGTTAATTGTTTGCGATACATTCTGAGTGTGATACCTCACTCCACGTACGTAAGTATATCATAGCTCGTCCATGTACCTTTGGGTATATCAGGCGGTGTTATAGTACGAAAAGTATAAAGGGGTGCTCTCACTATGTGGTTTCGCATTAGACAGTGCTAATATGGACTTGGGCCTGCACTTATCTTTGGGTATGTTTGGGAGGAAAAATTTAGGTTGCTATCCATCCATAGTGAACCGAGTCAGCCACCTTGTAAATTGTGATACGTCGAACACAACATTCGGGGAGATTTCCTTCCCATACTTCTTGGTTCGCCAGGAGGTATTTTGCAGTTCACATTTTCTTGGTAAACCTTTTGCCTAACATTACACATTTGTTTTGTTTTGTTTTTTTGGTCATAAAATAAATCAGTCATCGTGGAAGAAAAAAATCCCCTTCCCCGTCGTTCGTGTAGACTTGCATTGAAACCACCTTTACCACCGAAAGCCACTTCTGGTCGGCGAAGGCGACATATCTCTACCAAAAACAGTACCATCAGTACCTCTGGTGAAACATCGTCTTCACATATTTAAGAGTCGGCACAAGTTGCTTCTAAAAATCCTGGTTTGTCTACTGTTGTCGAGATATAGTCCTCACAACTACCTGTGGTCACGATCCATCCAATCATTGAGACTATACCTCCTGAACCCGACGTTGTTCAACTAGAAGTTGATCCAGATATTGTCTCTTTTTTGCCAAAACATCTACATTCTGAAGTCGAACGATCGGAATTTGTTCATATATCGGTCGCCCCACAATCTATTGTAGCCATTGAGTCTCCCATATCGCACAGTCAACCTCCTGAAATATACTTGGGGCCTGACGGAAAAATCCTTTCACCTAGTTTAATTTCGATTGAAGAAATAAGACAAGTGTTAAGGTGAATTCTAATCACAAGCGTACGAAAAAAACCCACTTTAGTTGTGCATAAAAAACAACCCTAACATCAAAGATGGCTGCCAATTTCCTTAGATCTGCAGTTAGTTGACCAAGATAAATGCTACAAAAATCCAGATCTATGAAGTTAAAGACATTAAACAAAAAATAAAATCAAGATTTGCTCCATGCATCCAATAGACAAGACAAAAATATTTTTAAATAATTTTGTATTTATGACACTTGGAAAGGGAACATAGAAATATGTTACCAATCCCCCTTAATGGGATGGGTTCTTGTATGTCCTTAGTGCTTCAGATCTAAGATCTCTCTCTCTTGATGGTGTAGAACCCAGAAAAAAATGGAACTCAAGGGGAGTTCACAAGAAAAAAGTAGAAAAATATGACAATGATGGAGGATCTGTTATCACCAAAATCATACCTGATTGGTTGCTGATCATAAAAATTCAGTATAACTCTTTTAAACCAATCTTGTGACTGAGGCTTAGCCTCCTCAATCTGAGAGGGCTCTCTCAAGGGTTAATGATATGGAATAAAGATATAGATGGATAACTCTATTTAGGAAATAATCTAGTTATGAAGAATGTAGGTTGAAAATATCAGAGCTTAATACCATTGGGCTATGGAGTCAGTGAAAGGGATCTCAATAACAAAGATGTCCTTGTGGAAGCCGAGGCTTGTAAATATTTCAATGAAAGAGCAAGAAATACAGGAGGTTTTCAATAGCTTGAGGTTCAAAGGAAGTCAGAGTGTATGATACTCAAATTCTGAGTAATGAGACATCAAGACATGGGAAGAAAACTATTAAGAGAGATAAATCGTGGCTTAATACTTAAAGGAAGTCAGAGCATGAACAATCATGAATTCTGAGTAATAAGCATTAATACATTAAAGAAAACCTTTCAAAATATAGGACAAAAACTCATTGAAATATAATAAGAATCTCAGGTGAAGAAAAGTTGTGTTGTTACTGTATATATCAGTAAATCCAAAGCTTTACAAAAATAGTCCGCTGAAATGAAATTTTCCAACTGTAGGTTGAAAATAATATCAATATGTAGCCATTGAGCTTATGGAGTCATAATTTCAGTGATCCAGTGAGTTTACTTGACATGGAAGTTGAGGTAGGTCAGAGTTTTTAGTAGTAGGACACACACACATGGGACATGGAAATACACAGTCAATTCACTTATAAAAGAAGTCAGAGCATCACGAGGATGAATTTTGAGTAATATAAATGCAAACCAATGCAAGAGAGATACATAAAAGGTATATATATAACAAGTAAGTGCAATTTTTTTTCTTCAGAATCTCAAGTTGGCCAAGTAATCCATCTCTGTATTGCTGAAAGAGTGATTACAATAAGCTGCTATTTTGCCAAAAATATTCCAACCATTTTCGAATTCGACCTCTTGGTCTTTAATAGACATCTTAAAACTTGGGATGATCTGCCTCTAGGCTAGATACATCAAATTTCTAACTACTGACACCTTGCATAACCATAAGACATGGAATTTATGACAAACAGACACCTATCTTACTTAACATTCCTATTTCAACTAGGACTCAAACTCCTTACTACTATCTTTAACAACCTTATCCTAACAACCTTATCTACTTGAAATTACATCATTTTCCAAGTGTATCATCACATGGTCGAATTTGGATGATGGGCTTCAACTCTTCATGACCACTTTGTTTGACCTCCACAAAAGCAGGAAATAATACCCTATTTTTTAGGCATAAAAACTTTTGCATTATTTGAACATTTTAACCACCATTTAAGCTTTATTTCGTGGTCCTTGGCTATCAGATATTATTTTAACATGTCTCATCACTAATACCTAGCCTCTAGCTATCCAAAAACCGCTGCAAAACTCTTTAAAAACGTTGTAATTTATGGCGCTACGAAAACACAACAATTTCGTAGCGCCCTTTGTAGCACTGCCATTTCAACATTTGTTTCTTCAAAAACTTGGTTCTTTCCTTATGAAACATTTTAATCATCCTTCAATACATTTTCCATAACAATTAAAACTCTTAAATCATCCTTTAACCCCTTGAAAAATGATCAAAAGGAGCAGAAAAGGCAGCTACAGCAGTTTCGTAGCGCTTTTCGGCTTTTTTACACTAGATGCGCTACGAAACTATTGAGTATGAAATTTTCTCAAAAAATTTTCCAAGTGAAAAGTATTATTGCCCAAAAAATCAAAATATTACTTATCTCATCATCTAAAAACCAGAACAACCATATACTAACTTCATTTTATCTTTTTTGGGGCATTTCTTCTTCATTTGCAATAGGTTGGCCTATTGGTTTTCCTGTTTTTTCCTGAAAAATAGGTCTTGGGACAAAGCTTATATCTCCTACTCCATGATGTATTTTGAGAAATTGAAGGAGGTTTTTGTAGGCCATTATGTCTTCAATAAAAAAATCTCTTGGTTTTTTGAAACATATCTCCTTCTGTCCAGAAAATGCCTTTGAAAAACATGTGTAAAAAGGAAAACTTTGTTTCTGAAAATAGGGCTTCAAAAAAAGCTTTGTATCTCCCAACTGATAATACCTGTGAGAAAAGTGAGAGAGGTTATTGTTATTTGATATGTGTGTGAAAATACCCTCTCTTAGTTTCTTAAAATACCTTTCTGGTTTCTTAGAAACCTCCTTTGATATTGAATGCTCGAAACCAAAAAACAGAGTTTTGCTTCATATCGCGCTACGAAAAGACATCGCTTTCATAGCGCAAAACGACTTTTTTCAATGGGTGGCGCTATGAAATTAAGGTTTCTTGGATAATTGGATAGTTTTGATGAAAAAAATTAGGGAAATGAAATTAATGATGAAATGATGAATGACTTGACATGAAAAACCTTTAAAATGAATTTATTTAACACTAAGGGAGTTTCAAACCTAAAAATGTAATACTCCCTTTTGGTCAAATTCAAGAAATGACTCCTAAGACCCTATTTTGACCCATGATCATAAAAAAAATTGACACAATTATGTTTGAAATTTTTTTGGGTGATAATAGTGGCTCCACTTGGGATAGTGTGCCCCTGTGGTACACTAAGAACCAGTAGTTCCAGTGCTGCTATCCATCTTCTTGGAATAAAAACTTTGAAATTTTACCAAGTATTTTTCAAACTCTTATAGCCTTCACCTCGGGCTCAAGCTTGATGATCACTGTAGAAGAACCAAATTTGTACCTACTGAAAAAATGCTCAGTCAACTTTGAGCTTATTCACATGCTCCTACCTACCCTATCAGCTGCAATCTCTATTTTTAACTCAAGCAACATGAAACTTATAGTGAAGCCAATTATTGATCTGATATGATATTTGAACTTGTTGACTGCACTTGAACCAAAATTAAGCATGATACTGAAATGACCAAGGCAACATAAAATGTATCTGATCCTCATAATGAAAACATAACTGTAAATCTGGATTGTAGAACTCTTCCATGTAGTCAGCTATAGGATCAAAGAAGAAATGATCTGTTGGATGCTTCTCATGACATTCTACAGCTTTGGACAACTTATATATGCTTTGCTCAGCAACACAAGATTTCAATTGTGTACTCTCAAACTGCTGTTCAAACTGATTTTCAAAAACAATGCATTCTTCCTCAATCTCAAAAGAGAAAGGAAGCAACACCCTCTCTTTGTGTTCTAGCATGGAAAGCTTTTTAAAAGATTGATCTTGATCTTGAAGATAATAAGATTGAATTTGACCTTCAAAAAATTCAATGTCTTTCCTAATATTCTTAGTAGCTTCATCCATAAATTGAATCTTATCTTCTGACTTGCACTCAAATGACTTCAGATTAGCAGACAAGGATAAAGAAAAATTTTCACCCACTTCTTCCTTAGTGTGATGATTATTTGATGTAGGCTGATATAAATAAAGACATGAAAAATCGACACTTTCCTTAACTTGAGGGTTATAGAAACTATCTTCTAGTATTTCCTTTTGTTGTTTGTAATGATTCTCATACTCCTGATGATCAAAAGGCTGACAAGTCTGTTGCAACTTTTCATAAAACTCAGAGGATGTATCATAATTTTCATAAATAAACCCCTGCTGGATTTCATTTTCATCTAAGAAAGAGGTTATCCTTTCTTCTTGGTGATGAAAGGGATTGTCATGAAGGGCTTCTAAAATTTCCTCATCCATGAACTCATCATCTTCATAAAAATTCTCCAAATATTCAATAAAATTCACACGGTGTTTACAACAGTCTTTGACTAGCAATAAGGAGGGATGACACTCTTCATATATCTCATAAAATGTAACATGGAAATCAACAAGAGAATATAATGAACCATTTGGCAAGCTTTCATACCAAGACTTTGCTTTTCCTTCCAAAGTGGCCATGAACATCTTCATGAGACAATCCTCAGGAAACTAAACCTTAAGACTGTGTACATGCATATGGAATATAACCAAATGAAAAGCAACATCGTCTTTCTTTTCATCTTTAAGTATTGGAATATCAGTTAACCATTCAACCTTTGGCATAGGATTTGGAAAACCAGGGATGTGAGACCGATTCATAGGGGCATACCTGGCATTTATTCTTGCAATGGAACTCATCTTGAAAATTCATGAAGCTACTGATCTTCAAGCAGTGGAGTCACCTTACAATTGATTATTTGATGTGTGGAGTCACTAGAGAAGAAATACAACCAATATGTGCCTAAGTATCTGCTGCTCTCAGACCTTAAAACTGAAACTTTTTCGTTCTTCCCAGGGAAAATATACACCTTCAGTCCTCGTCAACGACGCCAAAATGTTATCACCAAAATCGTACCTGATTGGATGTTGATCATACAACTTCAGTGTAACTATTTCAAACCAATCTTGTGACAGAGGCTTAGCCTCCTCAATCTGATAGGGCTCTCTTAAGGGTTAATGATATGGAATAAAGATATATATGGATAACTCTATTTAGCAAATAAATTGGTTATGATGAATGTAGGTTGAAAATATCAGAGCTTAATACCATTGGGCTATGGATTTAGTGAAAGGGATATCAATAACAAAGCTTTCCTTGTGGAAGTTGAGGCTTGTAAATATTTCAATGAAGGAGCAAGACATACAGGAGGTTTTCAACAGCTTGAGGTTCAAAGGAAGTCAGAGCATATGATACACAAATTCTGAGTAATGAGACATCAAGACATTGGAAGAAAACTATTAAGAGAGATAAATCATGGCTTAATACTTAAAGGAAGTCAGAGCATGAAAAATCATGAATTCTGAGTAATAAGAATTAATACATTGAATAAAACCTTTCAAAATATAGGACAACAACTCATTGAAATATAATAAGAATCTTAGGTGAAGAAAAGTTGTGTTGTTACTGTATATATCAGTAAATCCAAAGCTTTACAAAAGTAGTCCACTGAAATGAAATTTTCCAACTGTAGGTTGAAAATAATATAAATATATAGCCATTGAGCTTATGGAGTCAAAATTTCAATGATCCAGTGAGTTTACTTGACATGGAAGTTGAGGCAGGTCAGAGTTTTTAGTAGTAGGGCACACACACATGGGACATGGAAATACACAGTCAATTCACTTATAAAGGAAGTCAGAGCATCACAAGGATGAATTATGAGTAATATAAATGAAAAACACTGCAAGAAAGATACATAAAAGGTAAATATAGAACAAGTAAGCACCACAAACTCCTTCATAATCTCAAGTTGTCCAAGTAATCCATCTCTGTATTGCTGAAACAGTGATTACAATAAGATGCTATTTTGCCAAAAATCTTCCAACCCTTTGCAAATTCGACCTCTTGGTCTTTAATAGACATCTTACAACCTGGGATGATTTTCCTCTAGGCTAGATACATCGAATTTCTAACTATTGACACCTTTCATAATCATAAGACATGGAATTCATGACAAACATACACCTATCTTACTTGACAGTCCTATTTCAACTAGGACTCAAACTCCTTATTAATATCTTTAACAACCTTATCCTAACAACCTTATCTACTTGAAATTACATCATTTTCCAATTTTATCATCACATGGTCGAATTTGGATGATGGGCTTCAGCTCTTCATGACCATTTTGTTTGACCTCCAAAAAAGCAGGAAATAATACCCTGTTTTTTAGGCATAAAATCTTTTGCATTATTTGAACATTTTGAGCATAATTTAAGATTTTATTTCATGGTACTTGGATTTTGGAGATTATCTTAACATGTATCATCACTCATCCCTAGCCTCCAGCTGTCCAAAAACTATTACAAAACTTGTTCAAAAGGCTGTAATTTATGGCGCTACGAAAACACAGCATTTTCATAGCGCCCTTTGTAGCTCTGCCATTTCAACCTTTTTTTCTTCAAAAACTTGGTTCTTTCCTTATGAAAGTTTTTAATCATCCTTCAATAAATATTCCATAACAATTAAAAATCTTAACTCATCCTTTAACCCCTTTAAAACTGATCAAAAGGAGCAGAAAAGGCAGCTACAACAGTTTCGTAGTGCTTTTCTGCTTTTTACACTAGATGCGCTAGGAAACTGCTGAGTATGCAGTTTTGTCAAAAAAAATTCCAAGTGAAAAGTATTATTGCCCCAAAACTCAAAATATTACTTATCTCATCATCTAAAAACCACAACAACCATATACTAACTTCATTTTATATTTTTTGAGGCATTTCTTCTTCATTTGCAATAGGTTGGCCTATTGGTTTTCTTGTTTTTTCCTGAAAAATAGGTCTTGGGAAAGAGCCTATATCTCCTACTCCATGATGTATTTGAGAAATGGAAGGACGTTTTTGTAGGCCATTATGTCATGGATACAAACATCTCTTGGTTTTTTGAAACATATCTCTTGTTGTTCATAAACTGCCTTTGAAAAACATGTGTAAAACAGGAAAACTTTGTTTCTGAAAATAGGGCTTCAAAGAAAGCCTTATATCTACCAACTGATAATACCTGTGAGAAACGTGAGAGAGGTTATTGTTATTTGATATGTTTTTGAAAATAACTTCTCTCAGATTCCTAAAATACATTTCTTTTTGCTCAGAAACCTCCTTTGAAGTTGACTGCTCGAAACCAGAAAACAAAGTTTTGCTCAATATTGCGCTACGAAAAGACAGTGCTTTCGTAGCGCAAAAATACTTTTTTCAAAGGGTGGCGCTATGAAAGTAAGGTTTCTTTGCTAATTGGACAGTTTTGATGAAAAAAAATAGGGAAATGAAATGAATGATGAAGTGATGAATGACTTGACATGAAAAACCTTTAAAATGAATTTATTTAACACTAAGGAAGTTTCAAACCTAAAAATCTAATACTCCCTTTTGGTCAAATTCAAGAAATGACTCCTATGACCCTATTTTGACCCATGATCATAAACAAACTTGACACAATGATGTTTGAATTTTTTTTGGGTGATGACAGGATCAAAGTCAGACCAAGAGTATAGATCCAGAGTGATCTTTTGGCAACAAAAGGTAGTGAATGAATGGAAAAACCCTTCTATTTATAACAAAATATTGAGTTAGTCTAGATATTGGTGCATAATTAAAATATTATTAACCAAATCTAGATCCAAATTTTATGGAATATTTTATTATTTTTGTTGGAGGGAAAAGAATTTGAATTGTTTCAAATCCCTTTATTTGTAAATAATAAATAAATTAATGATTTATTTATTATTTTAAGAATATGGTTGAGTAATAATTAAATAACCAGTGATTTATTCAATTATTTATAAATGATTTAGTCAAATTTAACAAGGAATATTATTTAAATAATGTTTAAATAATTATTCCTAGAAAATAGTAAGATAAATAGTGATTTATCTAATTAATTTTCCTATTTTGGGTTAAATATGACCAGGAATATTAATTAAACTACTGTTTAATTAATTATCCCTTGAGGAAAATCAAACAAATAGGGATTTATTCAATATTTCCTCACGGGGTTTCTTATTTAGACCATAAAAAACTTAATAAATTATGGATTACTAAGTTATTTTTCATAGTGAAAGAAATTTTACTAGGGTAAAATTGGTCTTACATGGTGTACTTTGGTCCATCTAGTAGTAATAGGTTAGATGACCAAAAATTGGTGTAACAGATTTTCCCCCAGCATGCGAGCGTTAGCAGCTAATCGTATGACCGAAGTACATTGTAAAAACTCAATCACTAGACACCAAAGGGGGAGTCAGAGAGACAAAAATATAAGGTAGACTAAAGCGTGAGAGGACAAGACCCTGAGGAGGCGAGACTTACAGGTGTGACAAGTCTCTTTTATGAGTGAGTACCTGTTCTACATGAGGCGGGGGAGGCATACCTATGCCTGCCGAGATAACAAAGTACAAAGAATAATGTGTCTAGTAAACAAGGGACTGAACTATATAGTACATGTTGGCATAAACACGTGCCATATAAAAACATGATAATAGATCCCACATACATACTGTGCCTGGGACAACAACCAGGACTTATACAATAATATTTGAGTACATGAGATATAACTACAACCAAAGATGCCCTGTAATACAGGAAAGGGCTCTGAAAATCTGAATGATACATGCAAACTAAAGAGGTGCTGCAAGCGGCTGAGGCCGAAAACATCAAATCTATGGAGCTGCATCCAAGGCTGTAATAGAAAGATCATCCGGGTATGTGGGGGGCTACTTGAAGGGCCACCCCTTCATGAGGTCTAGAACATCTCACACACACTCGAGAATCAACAGTACAATCTGCTGCATCACTGAACCATCGAGTATATGGATCTCAATCATGCCATGAGGAGCTGGAGCTGAGAAACAGTCGAGTCAAAGGGCAATAAATATTACATTTTCCTGATTCGAGGCACCGAACAAGAGTGGAAGTTGGAACCAAGTCATACCGCCCTCTAGACCTGTCTGCTGGAATGAATAAGCTGATGTCGACAGAAGGAGGTACGCCATAGGTGAGGCAATAAGGGATCCTAAACTAAGGCTGGATAGAAAATAGTAGAGCGACTGATAGACTGACACCGGGGATAATGGTAGAATTAGGGGTAATGAGTAGTGGGCTGATGACTTCCCTTGTTAGAGCATAAAGGGCATGGATGACCTGGCAGCTACTAACTCGACACTGGAGGGGATAGTGGACAGTATGACTGAAGGAAAAAATGTGCAATACGAGAGAGGAACGAAGCAATGAAGGATGGAGGATTATAGCAGGATACAAAGGGACTCGGGATAGACTCCATGGATTCAATGATGACTCAACTGGGATGCTCTAAACAAGGGCGACTCGATGATGCTTCCACATAGAATAGGCCTGGTGGGGACCATAAAAACATGAGTACAAGATGGTTACTCATGACGAAAATCGACACGAGCATGGAAAAGTATGAAGGAAAAGTGGTTTCCCAATTAAAAGTGTTGCAAGTGAATAAATTTTATTTTGAGGAGTGGTGAAGTGACCCTTCTTGGAAAAAATGTTTTCGGGTGAAGTATCAAATCAAAAAAACTAAAGGATACCCATTTGAGAGCTCAGTGAGAAATTTTAAACAGTGTTGACGGTTTGTCAAATTGAGCTATGGTTTGGTCGTAGCTAGCGAAATAAAAATCTGGGGTTTCTCTTTTAATAAGGAATTTTCTCTCCAATTTGATTAATTTGCAAGTGTAGCTGTGGTGAATGTAGAGAGGAGAAAAGGCGCTAAATCTTGCTGTGATCATAGCGGTCAAACCGACCGTTGGAATCGAGATCCATGAGTTGTAGGTAAGATTCCTAACCCTACTCTTTCATTTCAGTGGATTGAAAGTTCATTTTAGGCACCCAGAGCTCAGGAACGAGCAAGTCACACTTTTTAGGGTATGTTCTCTAACTTGGGTAGCAGGTACTGGGCAGAAAAATGTGACTTGTCCCAAGAAATGACCTGAAAAGTGCAACCTATCAGAGAATGGGGGTTTCAGTGTTGTTTTTGGTTGAGAACTGGGATTTTTATGGTTGCGGGGCATAGGTGCCCCCAAACATGTTATGGTCATGCCAAAATGTATTTTTAAAAGGGGAGTATAAACACATTTTAATGATGTGGTGTGCTATTTATTTTCATTATGGTTATGGAGTTTGAGAAAGGGAATGGAGGATTCAATCTCTTTGGTACAACATATATGAAGCAAATGGACTAAGTTTTTGGGTTGGCATACATGGTGTCACTATCCCAAAGAGTGGATCTGGAGATAATGAGCTGGTGCTCTCCTAGAAAACCCACAGGTTGGTCAACAACAATGTCTAGGGGACTGGGTTGCTGATGTAAGAGGAAGGAATGATAAGGGAGATCATCCTTAGAGTGATCTGAGGTGATATGGGACTCTATAGGTTCTTCTAAACGAGGAATAATGATGGTACTAGAGTCGACACTAATAGATGCAATATGAGTGTTGTGGATAATTGCTTCTCCTAGACTCTCAAATATGGGTGCCCCTTACCATAACAGTATATGTCAATGTAATGACCACAAGGTGTATGTGGTTTGAATGTATATTTTCGATGTAAGGGGGGTTAGATAAAGTCAAGGGTTCTGATGGCTTCCATAATGTCGTTATCATAATAGAAGAGGGGGTGACTAGTGGAAGAAAAACCACCTGACGCGGCAAAGCTATTTGACTCATCATCATGAGAAGAAAGGTTCACATGCGCATCGTCATAGAGGGTGACTAAAGAACAAGTAGATGAAGGATCCACCGATGTTGAGCCCAAGGTGATCATTGAAGGGAGGTCAGGCGAAACAGAAGGGGAAGTCCCAAGGGGGTCTTCAATCGTGGATCTCATAGACGATGATAGGTACTAGACAGTGGACGAAGACTCCATCATCTCAACATTAGGAGGGAGAATTTCAATGGGGGCATATGTGTCCTCAGGTTGGCCTAAAGCATACTGCGTGAATACGGGAGAGGTAGACTGGTTTTGTTCAGTGTCGTATTCCCGAACTACCTCCAAAGAGGTGTGGTAATGCTTGAGGCAGGGACAAATATGAGTATAATGGCCATGGAGATCACACAAAGCACAGGGGTGGTTGGTGTGAATAGTCTTGGGGTTATTGGCTGCACTCGAGGAAGAAATAGAGGCTTCAGGGACCTTAGACTCAAGAAACATGACATTAACCATGGGCTTGATGCGAAGAAATTCAGGACAATGATGGGTGGGATGACCGAAAACATCACACAAAGCACACAAAGTGGTACGCTTTGGAGGCTGAGGAGGAGAAGTGGTTGTTTGGGAAGCCTTTTCCTTAGGTGCCTTCTTGCGAGCTTTTCCCCCCTCACTTGAAGCTTTCACAACAAGAGTAGGTTCCTATTGAGGTGACTAAGGCACATAAGGAAAGGGAAGGGTTATTGGGACTAGTTGAACTGGGGTCAAACCAGTATAAGGTTTGGGTTGAATAGGCAGGATAGTGGCTGGGGGATCAATGTACCAGACTGGGATCCCTAGGGTCATGTTAGGAAGAGATAAGGTAGCAATAACAGGTACCGAAAATACTCCACGGGGGGAGCTAGAAGCGGTATCTGACTGGAAGGGTAATGGCCAGGCGGGACAGCTCCGAGATGGTTAAGGCTAGGAGGAACCATTCTAGGAGGGTAGATAGGCTCATGGATACTAGCTACAGGTGAGGGGCCTTGAGGAGTGGGTCCTGAAAGCTAGGTCGAGGTTCTAGGAGCAAGTTGCAGAGGGCAGGGCTATTTACTAGTCGAACTAGTCCGCTTGAGGTCAGACCAAGACGATTTCATCATGCAAACGTTCGACGAGATGGGATCAGAGATATGAGGAGAAGGACTAGGGAGTGAACTAAGAAAAGAGGAGTATTTGTATACTTTGGGTGAAACACTAGTCAAAGGTTCGACCATTTTTTTATTGGCCACCGAAGAGATGTTGGAATCAGGGGAGGTCTGAGACTTCGGTTCGTAATATGTCAACTGGTCGATGGTGAAAATATTTCTGTTATGAATAAAGCACATCTTACAGTGAACCGCAGACGGGATAGAAGAAATCACATAAGTGTAGCTATGACCTAATATAATGTTGTAATCTAAGGGGGCATCAATGACTTCGACGTGAACACAAACAATCTTTCCCGCAAGAGTAATGGGACAATTGCGAAACATGCAAAGGGGCTAGGAAGAGTGGCCATCCCACACTCGGAGGGTGATAGTGGAAGGGGCCAACTCAGAAGATCCGAGTTTCTTCCAAACTAAAGTGGACATCACACAGGTGGATGCCCCCTCGTCAATGATACAATGGGAGACGTTGGAATTTCGGATCTTGACAGGGATTTGGAAGGCGACGGAAGCAGGAAGAGGGGGATGTTCTGACCAGAAAACATAAAAAATAAGATTGAACGATCATCTGAAGGATCCATATTGCCCATGGTATTTAATATATATTTTCGTTGTGAAGGGCGTGACTGGAGGAGTTCCAGCATTGATATGGCAGCAGTGATTGCACAAAATCATCTACTATACTATACGAATGGGCAGCTTTACCAGAAGCAACGTTTCGATGTAATGGTCCCTTTGGGATGTTGGTATGAAGCTCTGCCTTAGGCTGAGGGATATGTAAAGGACCATTGGGTGCCGAAAGAGGCTCTGTGGGGCCTGAAGAAGGGGGCTCAGGGGTAGACGTAGTGGGAGGCTTGTTGTATTGACGGGACCGAGTCTGAAGGTTGAGGTCAATGGTAATGGGTTGGTCAGAGTTCATCATGAGAATCTGGTAATCAGAGATAACAGATGGAGGAGTTTGAGTGGTTTCCTGACTTTTAGGGGGTTGGGTAGCCACGAATCCTTGCTGGGAGAAAGGATTGGTAAACACAGCCTGTTGGATAGGTGCAACTTTAGAAGGAACTGAAGGGGAGGCTTGCGGTCCTTGGGACGCTGCTTGAGCTTCCCAAATCTATCACATCTGAGGTAAAAGAGGACAATAGTGGGTATAATGACTGTAGAAACCACAACAAGAACATGGTTTGTTCATGCGAACAGGCCTATCCTACTTGGGTTGAGTGCCCTATTGCTGATTAGCAATGTTAGGTGTATTCCCTTTGGGATTGGGTCCTAGATTACCTGGGGTAGATTGGTTTTGGTTACCTTTCCTCTTCTTTTTGAAAGTAGGAGGATTAGTCATGCCCTGTTGTGCATACACCTGTCCCTGGGGGGGTGGTGGCTGCTGTTGTGGGGGTTGAGAAGGCAAGGGAGGCTGAGGTGCTAATGTTGAAGGAGCTGGAGCACTAGGCTGTGGATACGAATAATAAGGAGGTTGGGCAACATTGTGGTAAACAAGTTGGGCAAAAGGAGGAGGCATTTTGTAGCTTGGATACATGCTACCGGGAGGGGGAAAAGTGTTGGAGGAGCTGGCCCCTCCCTGAGGGAAACCATAACCCATGGGAGGATGAGTGTACGGATGAGAAAGGGCTCCAAAGGTACTATCGGCGACATGGGATGCCCTTGGTGCATTGGCACCACTGGGTCTAGGGAGATTAGGTAAGACAATATAAACATAATCAGATTGTGCATAGATCAGGTCATATTTCAATGCATTCTGGAGGGCAGCTTCTTCGGTCCGAGGGAAATGAGATGTAACATCTTTGCTAATAGCAGGAAAAAGGGATATGAGAAACCAATCCATGTAGACACGGTCTTTGAAGGTAGGTTCTCGACATAGGCTCTTTCTTCTCCGCCATTCCTAGACATGATCGGTTAGGTGGGTCGCAGACGATTGACGGAAAGATGTCAAAAGTTTGGTACCAGTGTCATAACGAAGGGGAAGCTGGAAGTAAGACATAAAATCCCTAGCAAGAGTCACAAAAGTGGTATGAGAGGAGGAGGTCTGGTCAACATACCACTCAGAAGCTTCTCCGGTAAGTGTACATTGGAACAATCGAAGATGGAAAGAGTCATCAGTGATGGATTTTAACGAACACCACATGTGGAAAGATTGAACATGGTTTGTAGGATCTTCTCTAGCAACACCTTCAAACTTGGGGATGTCAAAAGGGAGCTTGGTTGGCATAGCATGCCAACCAAGATCATGGTGTATGGGGTCATTGATCAACTGGTTAAAATAGGGAAGACTGAGGCCTGCCATATAAGTGAGCAAGGGAGCAGCTGGGATAGTTCCTGTTGCGGTCCCACTAGTAGTATTCCCAACATTAGGGCCGAGGCTACCACCAGCGCATTAGGGGAATTTTGAGATCTAAAATGGGCCTCCTAAGGATATTATTAAATAATAGTGGAAATAATAAAATAATATTTGATTACATCATCAAATTTTAGAGGGAAAAAAGAAAAAACTACTTTTTCAACTCGTATTTTCAACTTATCTCCCAAAGTGTTAACTCAAATTTTGAGCAGGAGTACTCGTTGGATGCAAAATTTGATTCATCGTCCTAGGAGTACCCATGTTTCACACTTTCTATGGACCTTGCTACACGAAAAATGAGAAATACATGAAAAATGTGATTGTAATCACATTTTTCATGTATTTCTCATTTTTCATGTATCAAGGTCCATCGAAAGTATGTAACATGGGTACTCCTTGGATGAGGGATTAAATTTTGCATCCAACGAGTACTCCATCTCAAAATTTTAGTAAAAAAATTGGGAGATAAGTTGAAAATATGAGTTGAAAAAGTAGTTTTATTATTTTATTATTTTTTAATATTTTTACCCTTTTACTTAAAAAATGGTGAATCATCGCCTATGGTTGACATCATCATATTGAATCCTATTAATTCTTATAAAGTTTATTTTTGTTGTACATTTTTCTTATGAGGCCCATTTTCAACCTCAAAATTCCACTAATGACTGGACATGGTGAAGGTGACAGGAGGAGAACTGGGGATAAAACCAGAAGGGGAACCCGATGAACCAGAAGCAGAGTCAGAAAGGGGACTCAATAGAGGACTAACTCGAACCCTACACGGAGGAGTAAGTCTTCCTAACAGAAACTGAGGATAAAGGCCAAGAAGTCTTCGGGATAAATGCCTTGGGGATGCAATGATGGAAAAACAGACACGAATCATAGAAAGAAGAGAGACCAAAAAGGGCAAGGATGTGTAGGATCAAATTATTACAATGTCGAAACAAGGGCGGGTAGGTGCAGGATCAATTGATTACAATGTTATAGTCTTGTCCTGGCGGTGTAAACTAGGCGCTCTTCACTTAGGGTGTGCATGTATGTGATAAGTGTGTTAATTTTAATTTAAACCCAAATGTGTGTAGAAAAAAAAGAAAAAGGGTGTTGTATAACTGTTAATAAATTTGAAAATAACAGTGAAGTAAACTGAAATATGACAGAAAATAAACAGCTAAAAATGCATCAATTTAACCCCAAGGAGGAGGGCTTCCCAACAGCTAGTCTAGGGTGGGAAAAATCTAGTCAAAACACACAATATGGCCAATGGATCTAAATTTGGGAGGGACAGGGATCTAAAGGTCAGATTTGCTAGAAATAGGTGTAGAAAACAATAACAAACCAGAGGGAAAAGTGTTGCAAATGAGGTGGGAAAAGGCTAAAACCTAAAGGGAAATGGAGGGGCCCTAGAGGAGGATAAAAAAACTGAAAAAAGTTGTTTTGGATGGATGAATAAATAATCTGAAATGGATCTGAAAGTATAGGATTGAATCTAAAAAATTGCAGAACACACTGAAATCTCAGAAGACCTTCTTCAGCTAAACTCCTCCTAAAAAGGTGGAAGCGTATAGAAGCCCTAAGGGGCTTGGTTCCAACTTTGACAAGTAAAACAGAGAAAGTACAGGTCCAAAATTGGTGGACACGGAGGTCAAACAACCCTTAACAGTAGCCCAGACAAACCCAGGAAAACAACAGAAAAATTCCCGCAAAAAATTCAGGTCGTAGTTTCTGACCTATTTTTTGCAGAGGTCACAGTTTTTTGGCAATTTTCCACTACCTGAAGGTTGAGGTCATAGGTTTTGTCCCAAAAAGTGCGACCTGCACTTCCGGCACTCTGGGGAGTAGGTTTTAGAAAAAATTGACATCTCAGCTACGACTGATACTTGTCACCTACGCAATAGGCCCAGAAACACACGAAAGTTAGAATTTTTACTGTTTTAGGGTGTTAAAGGTTAAAAACAACATCAAGAAAGACAAAACAAAAAGCTGAAGAAAAACCCTAGGGGTTGAAGCAGCTGGTCATGCAGGAATCTGAAAAACGATAGCGGTCGTAATCATAAACCCTTGTGGAGTCGCTAGTTGATAGTGTGAATATGTAGTTAGTTGACCAAGATAAATGCTACAAAAATCCAAATCTATGCAGTTAAAGACATTAAACAACAAATAAAAGCAAGAGTTGCTCTATGCATCCAATAGACAAGACAAGTATATTTTTAAAGAATTTTGTATTTATGACACCTGAAAATGAAACATAGAAAGATGTTACTAGTCACCCTCAATGAGATGGGTTCTTGTATGTCCTTAGCGCTTCAAATCTAAGATCTCTCTCTCTTGATGGTGTAGAAAACCCAAACAAAAATGGAACTCAAGGGGAGTTCACAAGAAAAAAGTAGAAAAATATGAAAATGATGGAGGATCAAAGTCAGACCAAGAGTATAGATCCAAAGTGATCTTTAGGAAACAAAAGGTAGTGAATGAATGGAAAAAACCCTTCTATTTATAACAAAATATTGAGTTAGTCTAGATATTGGTGCATAATTAAAATATTATTAACCAAATCTAGATCCAACTTTTATGGAATATTTTATTATTTTTGTTGGAGGGAAAAAGAATTTGAATTTGGTCAAATCCCTTTATTTGTAAATAATAAATAAATAAATTATTTATTTATTATTTTAAGATTATGGTTGAGTAATAATTAAATAAATAGTGATTTGTTCAATTATTTATAAATGATTTAGTCAAATTTAACAAGGAATGTTATTTAAATAATTACTCCTAGAAAATAATAAGATAAATAATGATTTATGTAATTAATTTTCCTTCTTTGGGTTAAATATGACCGGAAATATTAATTAAGATTTTGTTTAATTAATTATCCTTTGAGGAAAATCAAACAAATAGGGATTTATTCAATATTTCCTCATGGGGTTTCTTGTTTAGACCATAAACAACTTAATAAATTATGGATTACTAAGTTATTTTTCATAGTGAAAGAAATTTTACTAGAGTAAAATTGGTCTTACATGGTGTACTTTGGTCCATCTAATAGTAATAGTTTAGATAACCAAAAATTGGTGTAACAACAAGATGAAACACCTTTACATCCAACTCATTTTGGGGAGGATCTTTAATTGTACGAGTCTTTTCCTCAACCACCTCCCTCTTCCTTTATTAATCCTGTGCCTATTCAAATTCCCGTTGATCCAAAAGGGTATACGTTTGGTCAAGTAACCATGCATGAACCAACATCTTGCATCAACACCTGTTCTCGCTACCCCGTCGATGTTCACAACTTCACTAGAGTCATATTTACATGGTGGCCCTATGGTCCCATCAGGTTATAAATCTTTATCTGGAATTTTCTCTGGTACATCTTTAAATCCATGGAATTCACCAATGTCATCGTCTAGTATTCTAACTGGTAAACCTATAGTGAGTACTGAATGGCTTGATCCTTTATATCCATCATCAGGGAAATATCAAGCTGGTCGATTTGGGTATATTCCATCCAATACCATCTCAACTGGACTCCCTGCATTTGGAGAACAATATTTTCCATCTTATTATACTCCTCATGCTGGGGGGAAACCTATGGTCACCCACTTTGACTGTACTCCGTCGTTTTTTGGTCAATCTAATGTCGAAATGAATGTTTGTCAATGACAGCCCACTCTTCCTATCCAACCACAAACGGTTGTACACTCGTATCAACCGGTTCAAACGGTTGCACCCACATCAATTCCACTTGTTAATACATATTTACCCCTGTTACAGACTCAAACTATTGTACAATAACCATTTCAGGAAGGTCCTTCAACTCAATACCCTCAAGTATTGGGTCCTCAGACTCCAACTCCTTCGGCTTGTTTACAACAACCACCTGTATGCGGAATCATTTATTCACAAGATGGATTACCATATTATGGGATGTCGTAGCCACAACCAGGTTATACTTATCCTCAACCTAATCCAAGTTATCCTAATTTGGGTTATAACATTGGTGGGAATACCCATTGGCAGCCACAACGCAAATGCCACAACCTTCATTTCAACAAGTATCATACCCAAGTTTTGGTCAAAAACATCCTCAAGCATTTTCCTATCAAAAGAACCCGTATCTGGGTTACCAATGACGGATTCCTTATACTGGTGCTCAAAGGCCCATTTCCCAAGCATTTCCATCATACCTTGGCTATGCTCAAGCTAACCTCAATCGAAAATTTCCCTTTGTTGCAAAGTTAGAGTTACCAGATTTAAACTGGCTCATCAATGACCCAATCAACTATCCTCCTTGGTGGCCGGTGATACCTCACAAATTACCCTAGAATATTTCTAAGTTCAATGGAAACCTCGAGGAAGACCCATCGACTCATGTTATGACTTATCAGTTGTGGTGTTCATCTAACTCCCTGAATGATGACTCTGTTCGATTACATCTTTTCCAACGTATGCTCACTGATCCAGCTGAAAAATGGTACATTGAGTTACCTAAAGATTCTTTTGATAATTTCACTGCCCTAGCTACTATCTTTTTGACTCACTTCCAGTTACCCATAAGATATGAAACTGGAACAGAACTCTTGAATAATTTTAAACAAACTAATGCTACTCACATTTATGATCATATTCATGAGTGGCATCATCATCGTAGAATGGTTAAGACATTTTTTCCTGATCGAATCCTTGTTGAGTGGTTCATTAAGTCCCTGTTACCCTCTATAACTGAGGATGTGGCTAAGGGATGTTTTCAGTGAAGAGTAGGTCATTTCTCGTGCCCATTATTTAGACTTGATTTATACTCAGTCTGGCACGCACTATGAGAAAATTCCTAACGCGCCGTGATCTAATTTTACTATTCCTCCTCTATCAAAGGAATATCATGCTAGAGATGGTATGATCGGTACTGCAAGCACACATCACACTACTGCATATAATCCTGCGCCTCTTCCAAAATACATGCCGTGTCATCTGACAAAGTCAAAAGTGACAAGCGACCAGGAAGTAAGAAAAAAGGGAAATCAAAGAAAAATAAAAATTCTACCCCACAAGAAAGATTATCTGATCAATCATCTGGAAATTGGAAACCTCGTTATCCATGCATAATCTGTAATGAGGAACACTTTGTTCGGGATTTTCCTCACCGCACTGAAGTCTAAAAAATGGTTAAGACCTCGCATGCGTCAGCTGTGTTGACAGCTCCTTTTCTGAATAGAAACACAAATTTGGTTGCTACAGATCCAACATCTAGTTCCCAAGTGCTTATGCTATCTATCAGAAAGCCATCGATAGATATTTTGGTGTCAACATGTAATAGAGATTGCGGTAGTCAGGCTACTGATCAACCTACTACCTCGACCGCAAATCCATCTATGAAAGCGGTACCGCCACCTGCTGTTCCTGTATTGACAATAAAGCCACCGAAGGGAGTTGTTCATAAATTGAAATTTAATCCTCGAGATAGAGCTGCTAAAAATTATAATACAGTTGAAGATTTGGCCCAATCCCCTTCATCTATGTCAACACTTGAGGTGCTACAAAATTGTCCCTCCCAGAAACAGGCTTTGTTGTCGGCAATTGGTGGAATTGATCCGACTGATTCTAATCTTGTAGTCTTTAATCATACGGGCTGCGCTACAGTTACCAGCAGAATTGGCATTCTCCATCCAAGTAAATGTTATCAATCACCTTGTTCATCATACTATTATTGATAAGGGAGCATCTACGTGCATTATGTCTCTAAACTATTGGAAGTCACTTGGCTCGCCACGCTTATCTCAATCACCAACGACGTTGAAAGCTTTCGACGAATATAGATATAAGCCTTGCGATATTATCAATAACCTGCATGTTGAACTAGGGGGAAAAAAATGAGTGTTGAAGTTGAGGTTGTTGACAGACCCCTTGACTACAATATTCTACTTGGAAGGCCAAGGGTATATGCTATAACTGCAATTGTTTCTACATATTTTAGAATGATCACCTTTCCACATAAACGTGTTATCACAGTCAACAATCAACTATCCTTCTTTGCCTCCAATTCCAAGTTAACTGGAAGTGTTCTGTTCATTCACTCACCCCAAATCACACTTCAGAACATTGGTTTAGGAATCTTAAAGTATTCCACTCTCATGGGAACCTTTGCATTACCGCCGCCTGCGACGTCGGCAGAAATTGAAAGTATAGAGACCTGCTACATGATATTTTCCACTCCATCTGGCTTAAGGAAGAGTACAGGTGATTCTGAAGTTGTTACGTTGGATGAGTTTCTACCACCTAGCCCTATTGAGCTCGCATAGCAATCAATCTATTTGGCTTGGACGGTGAATCCAAAATCATCGTCGCCAGTTGTTTGGGTTGATCGTTCATTAGATTTTGGTACTCCATCTGATCCTTTTTCCTCAACTTTCTTGACAGATGAGAATATTTTGGAAACCATGAAGTTAGAAGGAGAACCATGGGAAGATTATCATCATCGTTCCCATCTTTCTGATTATGAAGAAAATAATCTTAGTGAACTATATCACCCATCGATAAAAAATTTCCTTTCAAATTATTTTCCTATTATTGCAATCAATTCCGAGAAAAAATTGTCAAATGTTGAAGAAACCATTTCTATCAATATTTTGACCAAACTTGACATTGTAGAAAACATTCATGTCCGCATGTCTTATTCTCCATCAGAACTCGAAACATATCGCTCTCTATTTCGTGAATTCTGTGATGTATTTGATTGGTCTTACGAGGAAATTCCAGGCATAGATAGTAGTATCATTGGACACACTATTAATATGTACCCTAATGTCAAGATGGTACGCCAATGCCTTCATCCTGTTCATTCGAAGAAGGCCACTGCCATTAAAGCAGGAGTTGAAAATTTTTTCCATGTTGGTTTCATTTACCCTGTTCCGCTAATTGAGTGGGTTTCCAACATTTTTCCTGTCATGAAAAAAAAGGAACCATCAGAGTGTGCGTCGATTATCAGGATGTAAATATTGCTTGTCCAAAATACAATTATCCAACTCCCTTTATTGACCAGATTATTGACGATTGTGCTGGATGTGAAATATTTTTGTTCATGGATGGATTTTCTGGCTATAATCAAATCAATATTCACCCAGAGGAGCATTCATCTATCCCTGGGGGACATTCGCTTATAGGAAACTCTCGTTTGGTTTAAAGAACATTGGGGAAAATTTTCAGAGAGCAATGGATGATGCTTTCGATGACATCACGAAATCAGACTGATCACTCGATGCATTTAAGAGCTATCTTTTTACGCTGCCGACACTACAAAATACGTCTAAATCCACATAAATGTGGGTTTTTTGTTGGTTCTGGTCGTTGGCTAGGATTCGTTGTCTCAAAAGAAGAAATTCGAATAGACCCATTGAAGGTCCAGACCATTCTTTATTAGCTTGCACCATCAAATTTTCTTCACTTACAGAAACTTCAAGGAAAGGCTAACTTTTTAAGGAGGTTCATACCCAACTATGCCGAAATGGCTAAAGGATTTACTCGGCTCTTGAAAAAGGGGATTCCCTTCCATTAGGACCAATTTGTGCAAGATTATTTTGATGCTGTCAAGGATACTCTTGCTCGGGCATCATTAATGTATCCCCGCAATTATCAGAGTGATTATTTATTATATATCGCCGCGGATGATACGACCATTTCTATGGTATTGGTCCAAGTAGAAAATGGAATAGAACATCTGATTTATTATTTGAGTCGTAATCTCAATGATATGGAAGTGGAGTATTCGTACATAGAAAATCTTGCCTTGGCCGCTGTTCAAGTTGTCCAAAGATTTCGCCATTATATCCTGTTCCATAATACCATTTTCATTTCAGATTTCAACCCCATGACTTATATCTTATCACGCCAATTTCTGGGGGGAAAGCATTCAAAATGGATTGTAATTTTGTAGGAATTTGATTTGGAATTCATCAAATCCAAGTCAAAGAAGTCTTTAGTTTTGGTTGAGCTTCTCTGTGACCTTCCCTCTGATAGCACTACTGCAACGTCGGAACCATCTATTCCTGAAAATTCTATGTTTCTAATCAGATCATCTGATCCTTGGTATGGGAATTTTATCATTTATCTCCAAACCTAGAATTTTCGGCTTGATACCTCTTGCTTTGACCATCGACATATTCGATACCAAGCCAAAGATTATCTGATCGTTGGTGATACACTTTATCGTCGTTGTGTCGATAAAATTTAAAGAAGGTGCCTCAATCATGAGGAGGCTGAAAAGGTTTTAAATGGGTGTCATTTTGGGGCTTGTGGTGGAGACTTGTCTGGATATGCTACTGTGCATAAGATACTCCACGTCGGTCACTTTTGGCCTACCATATTTCGCGACTGCATCCTCGTGGTCAGAAGTTGTCATGTGTGCCAGATATTTGATTGTAAAATCCGCAAACCACCAATGCCAGTGCATCATGTTGTCTCTATAGGACCATTTTACAAATGGGGCATTGAATTCATGACCTGTAACCCTTGTTCGTCTGGGGTGCATGGTTATATTATTGTCGCAGTAGAATACTTTACCAAGTGGGATGAAGCGATACCTACATTCAACAACACAGGACAAACAATTGCATTGTTTTTCTTTAATCATGTCATTACATGGTTTGGGGTCCCACAGGCTATAGTCACAGATCATGGTAAGAATTTTCGTAATCACATGATGACTGAATTGACTGCCAAGTTAGGACTGTCACATGATAGTTCTACTCCTTATTATCCACAATCAAATGGACAAGTTGAGGCTATGAAAAAAATTCTTAACGAATGCTTCAATGAATGATAGGAGTTCATAAAAGAAACTGGCTTTTAATCTTTTACTCGGCCTTGTGGGCGTACCGAACCTCAGTAAGAAACACAACCATATTTACCCCCTTTTCATTGGTGTATGGTCTAGAAGCTATCTTTCCAATCCAATGTGAAATACCGTCGTTAAAAATAGTAATCGACTTGTTACCTGACACCTCAGATGAAGAAGCGCGTCTTTTTAACCTCATCCATCTTGATGAATACGTCGTGAATCCTAATTGGCCAACGAAGCACATAAGAGACGTATAAAGGTGCATTATGACAAGCATGTCCAGCCTCACATTTTCTCAGAGGGCAAGTTGGTCCTTCTTTATAATCAGGAAGATGATGTAATAGGTATAGGGAAATTTGAGCCATTATGGCACGACCCCTATATTGTCAAAAGAGCTCTTGCTAAGGGTTCCTACGAGTTGGTGGATTACGATGGAATTCCATTGGTGCAGCCCTGAAATGGGTTGTATTTGAAACATTACTATGCTTAATCATGAGCGTAGTAATTTTTTGTATTATATTGTATATATATGTTGTTGATTTGCATTCACTATCTTAGTTTATTTTTGGAGTTTTCTTGACATTAGTAATCCATTTTACATTTCATTGTAGATGTATGAATCTTTGGAACCATTTTTTGGATATTCTGATGGTGCTAGTTGTAGTACGCAGAATCTATCATCTGCAGCGTGGGCCATTTTCGCTCCGAATGGCGAGTTAGTGAGTTTTCAAGGGATTTGTATTGGTAGATTGACAAACAATATCGCTGAGCATAACGAATTGATCAAACTTCTCTCTGATGTCATTTAATTTGGTATTAACCGCATCATCATAAGGTTAGACTCACAACTTGTGGTATTACAACTTACTAGTGTTTATACTGTTATAAATCCAACACTGCATCGTATGTTCCTAAGAGTTCTAATTTTGGAAAGACACTTTGATTTTATTCAATATCAACACATTTCCAAAAACTTGAACACATTGACTGATTCTTTAGCGAATTATGTTATAAACAGACATTTGCAACACATGTAAAGATAAATTCACATAATTGAATAGGATTATGCAATAAACATAGGAAAACAATGAAATCAAATAGATAGATAGTTATAGGTTTTTACAAAAATTTATGCCCAAGAAAAATTTGTCATGTGACCTCAAAATGTATTCAACATGTCAAAAGTAAACTAGTGATGCTCATGGTAACATGCTATCGATCTAGCTATCCTACGTAGTAACCACATCCAGTGGTTAGGAACACCAATAGTGTGGCGCTGCAGTCACATGGGTAACTCTTCGATCTAGCAATCTGGAATCCCGAAGGTCAACCCCTCTATGTGTTGCTGAAGCTCAGACAAAGTCTCAGCCATGTCTAAATCCTGAAGGACTTCTCTCCTGACAACCCTCTCTACTGGCTCATCCGCTCCATGCTCTGGTTCCTCCACTAGTTGAGCTTGACCCACATCTGCATTACATTAAAACTTTAGTTTAGTCTTGGGAAAACATCAAAATACAAAAACATGTATAAACCTTAGAAAATTTAAAAAAAAAAACATGGTCAAAAAATTCTTACCGATTACACCCCACTACGTGCCTTCTGGTAAAGCTAAGTCTGGATCTCCTCGGAAATCGACGCCTGCGTATGCATACTCATCGATGGCGATAACCTATCACCTGAGCCAGGCGAATTTTGTGTAACCAGCTCCAGAAATAGAAGAAAAGAGATATCAACGTCTTAGAAATAAGCCACTTCGAGGGGGCAACCTTCAATACATTACATAAATGAACAATTCTTGGATGATTCAATTTACAAAACCTCCTTTCTATATATAGGAGTCCATGGGGCCATAATGTAATCCTAGTGGGCCACAATGTAATCCTAGCCAACCTAACAATAATAATTTAAGGGCACAATAATAACAAAATAGGGGTTACAAGGGTACAATAATAACAATAAGGGGGTTACACTAACAATAATAAGGGACTATACTAGTGATATAGGGACCTAACATGCCCCTCTCCTTCAAAAAAGTGTTGTCCTCAACGCTTGAGTAGCTCCGGGTGCTTCTGTATAAAATTCTCATCCTCCCATGTAGAATCTTCAGTGGGTAAGTTCTTCCACTTGATGAGATACTCTGAAATTGATCGATTCTGTAGCTGTCGAGTTCTTGTTTCTGTGACCGCTTTAGGTTCCAATATGATTTTTCCTTCCTCATCAAGTTCTGGAAATATTGTTTGAACTGGAATATTTTCACCTATAACCTTCTTTAAGCATGAAACATGGAAAATCGGATGCACTCGTGAAGAAGCAGGAAGCTCCAATTTGTATGCCATAGTACCAATCTTTTGCAACACCTTGTAAGGACCATAGTACTTTGGCGATAATTTATTATCCTTCTTAGCTTGTTTGAGGGACATTTTTTTGTATGGTTGTAGCCATAAAAATACCCAATCTCCTACATCAAAACTTCTCTCGCTGCGATGTTGATCTGCCTGTTGTTTCATTCGATTTTGTGCCAAATTCAGGTTATCCTTTAAGAGTTGGAGAACTTCTTGCTGATGCTCGATGTGATCTTCCACTGCTTGAACCTTCGAATTTTCCTTTAAAGATGATGTGATGGATGGTGGATGATATCCATAAAGTGCCATAAATGGGGTCATTTTTGCTGCAGTATGGAAGGAAGTGTTATACCACCATTCAAAAAGAGGTAACCACTTGACCCATTGTGTTTGTTTATCAGATACAAAACAACGAAGATATCCTTCCAAACATTTATTTACTATCTCAGTTTGACCATCAGATTGAGGATGATAAGATGAGCTATGAGCTAATCGAGTACCCAAACAAGAAAATAACTCCGTCCAAAAATTTCCAGTAAAAATGGGATCTTTGTCGCTCACAATAACCCTTGGGCTTCCATGTAGCTTTGGAATTCTGTCCATAAATGTAGTAGCAACTGTACTTGCTTTAAATGGATGAGATAATGCACAAAAGTGTGCATACTTGGTAAGTCTATCAACTACCACGATGATGACACTCTTTCCTTCGGACTTAGGTAAACCTGTGATAAAATCCATTGAAATCTCCTCCCAACGTTGACTTGGAATGGATAAAGGTTGTAGAAGTCTCGGGGTCTTAATTGTCTCCACTTTATTCTGCTGGCAAACCAATCATTCCGTCACAAACTTTTGAATATTAGATTTAAGGCCATCCAAAAAAAAATCTTTCTTCACCCTGTGGTAAGTTTTTAAAAATCCTGAGTGTCCTCCTAAAGGAGAAGTGTGCAATTCCATAAGAATATTTTGTTTTATTCGGGAATTATTACAAAGGTATAAGTGATCTTTGTACCATAAGGAATCATTTTTCCAACTAAATGTATCAGATGTACTAGGATCTTGCTGCAACTTTTGAATGAGTGTCCATACATCTTTTTCCTTCTTCCATTCATCTCTTGCTTCGTTTATCCAATCTGGTTGGATAATAGAAATGGCACAAAGCAATGCTTCCACCTCTTCATTCTTTCTTGAGAGTGCATCTGCAACAACATTAAGCTTTCCTTTTTGTAGATTATTTCAAATTCATAACCCAACATCTTTGTGACCCATTTTTGCTGCTCTTCTGAAGATAGTCTTTGTTCCAAAAAGTGTTTAAGACTATCATGATCAGCTTTTACCTTGAAGTGTCTTCCCATTAGGTAAGTTCTCCATTTCTTTAGTGCATGCAGTATTGCTAACATTTCCTTCTCATAAATAGGTTTTTGTAAATACTTTCCTTTGATTGGACGACTTTCAAAAGCAATGGGTCTTCCTTCCTACATTAAAATAGCACCAATTCCATTTCCTGAGGCATCACATTCCACAATAAAGGTTTTTGTGAAGTCTGGCGCAGCTAAGACAGGCGCTAGGCACATTGCCTCTTTAAGATGTTCAAAGGCCTTAGTTGCTTCAGGAGTCCATGAAAATGCATCTTTCTTCAATAATGTTGTTAGAGGTGCTGCTATTCTCCCATAATTCTTAACAAACTTGCGATAATACCCCGTTAACCCGAGAAATCCTCGCAACTGCTTTATGGTTGTGGGGACTTTCCATTCCTTAATGGCTTTAATTTTGTTAGGGTCTACTTTAACACCCTCGTGAGATACAATATGACCCAGATATTCCACTTCTTGTACTCCAAAGAAACATTTGGATGTTTTTTCATATAATTGTTTCTCCTGCAATAGTTTGAGCACCCTGTCAACATGTTCAACATGATCATTCCAAGACCTGCTATAGATTAGTATATCATCGAAAAATACTAGCACAAATTTTCTAAGGAAGGGTTTGAAAATGGAATTCATCAACCCTTGAAATGTAGAAGGTGCATTGGTGAGGCCAAAAGGCATGACCAAAAATTCATAATGACCCTCATGAGTTCGAAATGTTGTTTTTGGAATATCTTCAGTCTTCATTCTAATTTGATGATATCCCGAACGAAGATCCAACTTGGTAAAATAAATTGCTCCATGTAATTCATCCAATAATTCATCAATCACAGGAATGGGAAATTTGTCTTTAATGGTGAGCTTATTGAGCTCCCTATAATCTGGACACATTCGCCATGATCCATCCTTCTTGTGTACCAATACTACAGGAGCAGAGAAAGAACTTTGACTGGGTTGAATTATTCCCGCCTCTAACATTTCTGCAATCATACGTTCAATTTCGCTCTTTTGGAAGTAAGGATATCTATAAGGCCTGATGTTTGGAGGAACACTTCCCGGAATCAAATGAATAGCATGATCATGATCACGAATAGGTGGGAGTCCTTTGGGAGTTTCAAACACCTTGGAATGATTGTCCAAGACTTGTTGGAGATCTGCAGAAATAGATGATTTTGATGTTGGAACTTCTAGGGAGCATAATTGTGCAATTACGCCTCGCTGTTCTTTCTTTAGAAGCTTTGTCATGACATTAGAGCTTATTATCCTTCCTGGCTTCCCCGCAATACCCCGTAACTCGACTTCCTTTCCTTCTGAAAAAAATTTCAAGAAAAGTTCTTGAAAATTAAAAGCTACCGTCCCCAAAGATTGTAACCATTGTACTCCTAGTACAACATCAGCACCTCCCATAGGAATGGAAAGCATTGGACTAGTCAACACATATTCCCCCATGGTTAGCTTGATGGTATGGCATTTTCCAGAGCAATTTATAGTTCCTCCATTTGCAACCATCACTTGACATTCTGGTGCTGGGTATAGGAAACAATTTAATTCCTTGGCTACCTTACAATGAATAAAATTATGGGTGCTACCCGAATCAATCAACACTATTACCTTTTTCTTCTTGATTTGTCCTGCTATCTTGAGAGTTTGAGGAGTGGTAATTCCTGCCAGTGCATTACATGATATGGTCGTATTCATTTCTTCCTCTTCTAGGGCTGGTTCCTGGTGTATATCCTCTTCTTGTTCATTTTCTTCTTCCTCTTCACAATCTATGTAAAATAATTTCTTCTCAGCACACTTATGACCTTTAGTGTATTTTCTATCACAACTGTAGCAAAGCCCTTTTTCTCTTTTTTCTTCCAATTTTTGTGGTGTCAACCTTTTAGGTTGTGGAAATCTAGGCGTAGCAACACTTCCTTCTTTATAGAATTGAGTGGTAGGCTTCCTTGTCGCCATTATTTTACATTCAACTTTTCTTGCCAACCTGAATGCCTTCTCCAATGAATCCGGTTCCAAAACATGAAATTCATGTTGGATGTTATCCTTTAGAGTGCCTATGAAGAGATCGATCATGTGTTCCTCTGGAATATCAGTTACCCTTATATTCAATTTTTGGAAGTCCTCAATGTGCTGCCCCACTAAACCCTTTTGTTTGAGATTTATCAATTGGCTAAAGAAGGTGTCGCTCTTTGTATCCTCATAATGTGCTATCATTTCCTCCGTAAAAATTGATCAAGTGACAATTTTTTTACGGGAGCAAAGCCATCGATACCATACAAATGTATTTTGTTCTAAATGTAAAGTTGCAATGCGTACCTTTTGTGTGTTTTGCACATTATGGAGATCAAAATATTGCTCCATCCGTAGTATCCATGTTACAGGATCATTTCCATCAAACTTCCTCATATCCATTTTTGGAATATGGTGGTTCTTCCCGCCAACATTAGAGTTTATGAAATCACGATTAACATTTATTTTGTTCTCATCATGAGGTTCTTCTACTATCTTTTCACCATTAGGAAACATTTCTTGTATCAAATTTGTCAAACCTTCGATGTCTACTTTTAGATCATTCTTCATGTTTTCCATGTTGTCTTTCATGTCATCCATCTTAGCCTCCATGCCATCCATCTTAGCTTCCATGCCAGCTTCCATGCCATTCATCTTATCTTCCACGCCATCCATCTTAGCTTCCATGCCTTTCTTCAAACCTTCCATCTTCTCTTCCATGCCTTTCTTCAAAACTTCCATTTCATTTTTTGTTGCTCTTTGCGAGAGTGAAATTTGTTGCACTTGCTCTTGTAATTTTGATAGATCATGTTGCAATTCTTCATCTTCATGAGTCATAGTAGAGCCTTATGAAGGCTTAATGGGTGTTGAATTATTTTTACGAGGCATATTTTAGAACCCAATACTGATATATATAATATGCCCTTGGAATCAATTCAAATTTATTCTTCAAACAAGACTCATGCAATTCGGAAAAAAAAAATACACACCTTTTTCTTGCTTTTGAGGAGCTCGATATTGAAATTGGATTATCTATATTATTGCAGAACTTCAATATTTGAATTTTTGTATCAATGTAGCCCTCTAAATTATCTTTTGAATGCCACAGTTCTGACCTGATTTGGATTCTCCAAGACAAAGTTGTATCCAATCTACCACAATGACCTAATTATGGACTGGTTTAGTAGAGCGAAATTGTACGACTTGCCATGTGTCACTGTTTCATCCTTCATCTCTGAAATTGATAGCCAAGAAACTACAGTCCGTTTGATTGCGACAAATTTTTACGGAACTCCAATCCGATGCCCAGAGAGAGAGTTATTGAACTTTTCCCACGATCACCTCTTTGAGATGAAATTCAAAAGCCTGAAAAAGCATTACCTTCCATAGATCATATCTCCAAAAATATTGCGAACCAAGCTCTAAATTTTTTTGAAGAATTTCCTCAGGATTTAAGATTTGCACCATAAAAATTTCAGCTTCTGAACCTTCGCAGAAAAAAAGTTATAGTGAAAATTCCACGATGACCTGTTTAGGAGCCTGAAAAAAAACCTAACTTCCACAGATCATATCTCCAAAAATATTGCGAACCAAGCTCTGAAAGTTTTAGGCGATCTTCCTCAGGATTTTGGCTTCGCACCCTAAAAATTTAGGTTTATGAAACTTCGTAGAAAAAAAGTTATATCGAAAATTCCACGATGACCTGTTTGGAGCAGCGAAACCCTAAAATCCAAAGCTCTGATACCAAATGTTGTGTAACCAACTCCAAAAATAGAAGAAAAGAGATATCAACGCCTTAGAAACAAGCCACTTCAAGGGGGAAACCTCCAATACATTACATAAATTAACAATTCTTGGATAATTAAATTTACAAAACCTCCTTTCTATATATAGGAGTCCATGGGGCCATAATGTAATCCTAGTGGGCCACAATGTAATCCTAGCCGACCTAACAATAATAATTTAAGGGCACAATAATAACAAAATATGGGTTACAAGGGTACAATAATAACAATAAGGGGGTTACACTAATAACAATAAGGGACTATACTAGTAATATAGGGACCTAACATCGAAGAATGTAGTCAAGAATATGATAGACGATTGGCTTTCATGCCTAGCCATTAGTTCTACCCATCTCTACATCCTGAGATCTCTAGCGTTAGACACGCCCAATGTCACATATTGAGGCTGCATTAGTGGAATCAGCTCTAAGGCAAAAAAAATGAGGATTGAACCATAACTAAATTTTTTCTTCCTTCCTCCCTTTGCCTTGTTCAGTTTTTCTTTTATTTGAGAAAGTACAACTTCAGACCAGTTGAAAACTGTTGACATGCACTCTAGCGCATAATGCATATAAGATATATTCGCTACATGTAGTGTAACGATGCCAACAAGCTTTACGATCGTGAATAGAATGGTTCTCAAGGGAAAATCATGAACGTCACGGATTTTTATTTTCCCATCCTTGCTTGGCTCTACCCCTAGATAACAATAGTACAAAACATAGTCTTTCATTGTCTCTCCTCCGAGAGCAGACCCTGAGAGAGAAATGGGTAAGCCTCTCCTTGACAAGACTGTCAGAAAATATATGTCCTCCACTGTAATAGGAACCATTTTGTTCCTAATGTGAAATTCCTAAATTGCTAGATCCCATGCACGAATAAGGAACTCCAAAAGTTCTATTTGTTGCCTTATACCTGATAAGCGGAAGTACTTTAATAACCCACAATATCTTAGGGATCTTATATTACTCGGATCATTAAGGGCAATCATATTTTGTTCTTCATGCTCTATTTCTCTCCAAGCAATCATCATTCTAGTTCGATGAATCCCTGAAACATAACCATAAGACTCATTAGACTCCTTTTCATTAAAAAAATTAGGCAAAATTTGGGTACTATTCAAGAATCAAGAATGTGAATTGCACCCAAAGTAGTCTTGGTCCATAGACAGTGCATTGCATATGCACCTAGGCTTCATTTTGGGTGCTCTATAATGCATTTTTCGATGCTCAAGGGTGTATTTCCATCTTTGGAAAAATAATTTACCCTAAGGGGCCCAAATCCCTAAAAAATTGAAATGAAATGAAATGAATTGACTAATGAAAGAAAGAGAGGGTTTATGGCACCAACCTGGATCAAACGACGATGAAAACCGTCCACATAATCGATCACAATCAATGGCTTAATTTCGGGGGAAAAATCAAGTTCAGAGCTCCAAAATGAAAATGGTAACTTTCAAATGGTAAAAATGAATAGTAAAACTCTTTTAATTAGTCATTTGATTATTTGCAAATCATATTTATTGATGTGACTATGGTTTTATTCAAATTTTTATTGTGAAAAATTTATTTTTAATCCATTTGATGTTGTTATGAACAGGTTTGCAACTAATAAGCAGATTAGTCGTGCACATTTATTTCAAGAATGATTTGACCACAAAGCATTCTTTTATCCTTATTTTTCAAGCTTTGATAAAAATGAAAAAGGACTTGAAGCACACTTTTATCTCTTTTTCAAGCTTTGATAACAACGAAAAAGGAACCCTTGGAGTCTTATTTTAACTCTTTTCATACTCTGATAATGTGAAAATATTGCTAAGAACTTGTCTTTTCGAGCTCGTAAAAGTAAATGAATTGATATCTACTCAGTATAAGTTTAACCCTTTTCCGGATTGGGATAGATCATTTATAAAAAAGGAATGCCTTATTTGAACATGGCTAGGAGGTTCTCTCAGATATTATTTTACACTTTTTCGGATCTGAGCGACAACTTTACGAAAAAGTGCCTATGGAGTTTTCTTTTGTCCTCTTTTTCAAACTCTCTAAATATGAAAAAGGACCGGGCTGTCACTGTTGTTAGGCTTGTTAAATCACAAAATAACGATGGTCTTGTCGATCATGGAAAGAATCAAGTTTCATTCATCATTAGACTCGTTAAATTATTAAATAGTGATACGTTATTTGCTCGAAGGGTTGAGTTATAGATCAATCATATGTTATCATCCTCATGATTTTTTTAAAAATAAAGGGGTACTATTCGACAAATGACTGGGGAAAATTTGGGAAAGTGAACAGAACTTTTATGGTAGCAGGTCGCTCTTGAACATGACACTTCTCTCCATCATCGTGAATATTTGGGTTAGGTAATCTTCTTGACGGTTCATTCATACCTATGGTTCATCATACCTTCACTTCAGTTTTGGGTCAATGCTGCTAACTCATCTCAGTGTTGCCGATATGTTCAAGAGATGTCATCCAGTGAATTCTCATCCTTCTGAAATACTCATAAACCTTCATTCTCATGACAGTCATCCCTGAACATTGTTATATCAAGTCACATTTTGTCTCTGAAATCAGTAACTCCCATTTCGCAATAAAGTGAATTCCTGTCGACGTCAAATCATCATCCAGGAAGTTCATTTAGAAACATCATCTTCCAGTTTCATGAGGCTTGTTACAACATCGACAAGATCCTCACTTCCCGACTTTTGTTCGAAATATTTTGTTTGGCATTCGACATCAAATCATCTATTGACGCCTTGTGAAATGTACTATAGTACCTTGAGAGCCATTAACATCAGTGGTGGTTCTCTCGCGTTTGTTAACATCTCACATCATTGGCTGGTAATCAAACGATGTCTAACCATGTTCGACTACAAATCATATATTCGCATGGCTAGAATTCTACCTGAACGATAGAGGGAATGAGATAAGAAGACCTCAGATCTTGTTTCAGCCATCCAGGCTGCGATTTCAGGATTTTTGTACACATCATCTCTATGGTGACCTTACATACAAATCGTCATCCAAACATGGGCCTATATCTATAGGCATGTCTGTATTGGGCAACATTCCAATGTAGATGACTTTTTGCACTATGTACATGTTATTAGATAGTTTATGTGCTGAGTATGGGAATTCCTTCCCTCAAAAATTCGTGATCAAGAGGATATATCATGATTTAATTTTTTGTAATATTGATGCAGGTCGCCACTCCGCTTCAGTTCCAGCCTATCACATCATAAAGCATCTCATTCAAAAAATATTGTTATTATTCTAACTTCATTCTTTAGGGGGCAACTGTTATAGGTCAATTTGGGCATCATTCCTAATGACCTGGTCAAACTGGACATCATCCCCAGAACCAATGAAATAGGACCTATCATCCCTTATCATTTCAGTTGCTACATGCCCTAAGACAAGAACAAGAACAAATCCATTAGGGAAATTTTGAGGTCTAAAATGGGCCTCCTAAGAAAAATGTAAAAAAAAAAAAAACTTTATAAAAGCCAATATGATTCAAGATGATGATGTCGACCATGGGGTATGATTCACCATTTTTGTTAATTAAAAGGGTAAAAATATTAAAAAATAATAAAATAATAAAACTACTTTTTCAACTCTTGTTTTCAACTTATCTCCAAAATATTTTACTCAAATTTCGAGCGGGCATACTCATTAGATACAAAATTTAATTCCTCATCCAATGAGTACCCATGTTGCATACTTTCGATGGACCCTCCTACATGAAAAATGATAAATACATAAAAAACATGATTGCAATCACGTTTTTCATGTATTTCTCATTTTTCATGTAGCAAGACCCATTGAAAGTATGCAACATGGGTACTCCTTGGATGTGAAATTACATTTTACATCCAACGAGTACTCCAACACAAAATTTGAGTAAAAACTTTGGGAGTTAAGTTGAAAATATGAGTTGAAAAAGTAATTTTTTCTTTTTTCCCTCTAAAATTTGATGATGTAATTAAATCTTATTTTATTATTTCCACTATTATTTTATAATTTCTTTAGGGTTCCCATTTTAGACCTCAAAATTTCCCTAATGATCCATGACTTCCATTGCAAGGTTTCCAAGATTTCAAGTACACGTTATATCACCTATGAGCTCACCAACGAAGTCTCTCAAGGGACTAGCTTTTTTGCATATACAATTACCTCCATTCAAGGGTGCTCTGCAAAGCACTTCCCAACATTCAAGAGTGTGTTGGTCAAATGGGAACAAAATTTTCATTGTTCCATAATCTCCACATGGCCAGTGCCTTCTATAAGAGTCCATATGTGTCAAAATTCGAATCCATGTGTCCATCTAACACCTTTGAGCTTGGAAACATGTCTTGCCTATTATTAGAAAGTCATTGATTGAGAAACTACCTTCAGTTGCCCTATAAATTGAGCACATATCCTAGTGCCAGGGAAGGAAGAAATTTGGTAAAGAAATGATGTTGGTTTCTCAATGAGTGTTTGATCAGAGTGACATGTTGTTGGTGAGATGTTTATTGTGATGAGGTTGGGATGATGCTGGAGCTGGTGACATCAAATCAATCTCTGGTTGTAACCTCCCCCTTCTATCCATTAATAAAGATTGTTGCTCATTTTCCCACATACATATCTGTTTATGTTTCTACTTTTCATATCATGGATTATTTGTTGATATATATGTTTCATGTTTCATCGATTTAACTGATTAAGATAAATAACCATTTGTGTATTGCAATATATTTGCTGTTTAGTGTTTATACTTGCAGGAACTAGGCTAGCGATTAAATTTGGATTGGAAGCTACAACAAGAGTGATAGAAGGAGAGTAGGAAGTGTTTGGATCACAATTAAGTTCCTCTATCTTTCTGTGTGTCTATTTACTCTTAGAGAAAGTGTCTGCAAAGTCTTTGATTTGTTGTTCTAAATGCATAGCACCACTTTTAGGCAATGTGTTTTATCCGTAATTCATAATTCCGCATAACAACATTCAAAGACAAGATTGAGTTTGATGAGCCTAGATCATTGGAGGAGGCCATTAGGATGTTGAAGCATTGTTACGAGAAATTAAAGTGTAGATATGAGATTAAGCAGGACTGGAAAGGGAATGATAATAATAAAGGGAAATGTGATAAGAAGTGAGTAAGACCTTAGGATACATGTAACAAAGAGAATTTTTCACCACCTAAGAAGTTCAATACATCTAGCATAGGACATGGAACTCGTTCTAGGAACAGAATAAGAGTGAAAATAGGGAGCATGTGCGGTGTTGGAGTTGTGGAGGAGATAATCGTAGGAGAGATTGTCCACAACATCAGGGTGGTAGATCGTAGATCTACAATCCTTAGGAGGCATAGACAGTGGGAGATGTTGGATAGAGTATTCCTAGGATCTATGCAGCACTAGATAATAGGCAAGAATATCATTAGACATCTATTATCAAGATGGAAGATAATATTTGTGATCAAGTTTTTTCTAGTTTGATTGACCATAGATCTAATTATAGTTATGTTAATCTTGACCTGGTGGATAAGTGTGGTTTGAATAAAGAAGTTCATGCAGAGTCTTGATTAGTGTAGTTGGCTACAAGTACCAAGAAGAAAGTTCATCATTGCGTAAGAGCTTTTGCATTTGAATTGAATGGTATGCCTACCTCAGCACATATAAATGTATTTTCATTGGTTTCATATAACATTATTTTGGGTATGGACTGATTGTATATTCACAGGACCAAAGTGGATTTTTATGAAAAATCCATTGAGTGTTTGGATGATAATGGAGAAAAAAGAGTTTTTCAAGGTAAGAAGAAAGCAACATCAGTTAGGATGGTGATGACTATGCAGGCCAAGCATAGTTGCAGGAAAGGGTGTGTGCTATTTGCAGTGCATATTTCTAGTGAAAAAGGAAAGGAAGTTGAGGATGTAGATGGGTTAAGCAAATAGCCTGTTCTAAAACAGTTTCAGGATGTATTTCCTGCAGATATTTCAGAGTTACCACCTCACAGGGAAGTAGAATTTTCTATTGAGTTGGTACCAGGAGCAGCGCCAACATGTAAGGCACCTTACAGGATGAGCACACCAAAGTTGGTAGAGTTGAAGTTGAAGATGAGCACACTGAAGTGGTACATTAGGAAAAGTGTATCACCTTGGGAAGAACCACTATTGTTTGTGAAGAAGAAATATAGTACTCTCAGGTTGTGCATCGATTATAGGTAGTTGAACAAGGTGACCATCAAGAACAAGTATCCGTTGCCGAGGATATATTATTTATTCAACCAGTTAAAGGGAGAAACAATATTCTTGAAGATTGATCTGAGATCTGAATATCATCAGGTACGCATTAAAGAAGATGAAATTCACAAGATAACTTTCTAGACCATGTATGAACATTATGAGTTTTTTGTAGTTCCATTTGGTTTGAAAAATGCTCCAACTAATTTTATGTGCTTGATGAATAGTGTGTTGCGTCCTTATCTGGACAATTTTGTTATTGTATTCATTGATGTTATATTAATATATTTTAAGAATGAGGAAGAGCATGTTGAACACTTAGTAGCAGTATTAATATTGTTGAGAGAGCATCAGTTGTATGCTAAGCTTGACATGTGCAGTTTCTTTCAGACATAGGTACATTAATTGGGCATGTGGTTTCCAAGGAAGGCATAATAGTGGATCCAGAAAAGGTAAGAGCTATCATAGAGTGGGAAACTCCTAGGAATGTGGATGAGGTAAGGTCCTTCATGGGGTTAGAAGGTTATTAGAGGAGGTTCATTAGGAACTTCTCACAGATTTCTTATCCTATCACATCATTGCAAAGGAAAGGTAATAAGTTTGAATGGATAGAGGAATGTGCAAACAATTTTGAGCAGCTAAAGAAGTTGTTAACACATTCTCCAGTGTTAAAGATTGCAGATCCGGAAAAAGAGTTTGTGGTATGTAAAAATTATTGGAAGAGAGTGCTTGGTGGAGTGCTTATGCATGAAGTACAAGTGGTATGTTATGAGTCACTAAAACTAAATGAGCACAAGAAAAAATTTCTGACACATGATCTTGAGTTGGTAGCAGCCATTCATGCATTGAAGATGTGGAGGAACTATCTTCTAGGTAGATGATTTTTATTTATGAGAGATCACAGTGGATTGCGGTATCTATTTAACCAACCGAATCTGAATGCCAAGAAATATAGATGGTTGGCCATGATCAATGATTTCAACTTTGAGATCAGGTATATTAAAGGTAAAGAGAACAAGGTTGCAGATGCTCTTAGCAAGCGAATACACGTGAATCATATAATAGCTATGAGTTATTATGGGACAGATCTATAGGATAGGATCTTGCAGGCAGGTCAATATGATGTCAAGTATATGGATCTTAGGAACATATTGCAGCAAAGTATAGGTACAGGTAGTGGTATATGTACATGTACATGTACAGGTACAGGTAGTGGTACATGAACAAGTATAGGTATAGGTACATGTAGTGGTACAGGTACATGTGCATAGGATGTGGACTATTGTCTCACAAAAGATGGCTTGATCAGGTTTAGAGACAGGATATATGTGCGAGAAAACAGTGAAATCAAGAAGGTGATCTTGAGGGAGTTTCATGTGAAACCGTATTCAGGTCATCCATGATATAAAAATACACTGACAATAGTGAAGAAGTTTTACTATTTTCCAAATTTGAAGAGAGACGTAGCAGAGTTTATGGCTAGGTGCTTGGATTTTCAACATGCAAAAGAAGAGTGTAAGCATCCAGGTGAACGACTACAGTCGATTTTGATTCCAAAGTGGAAATGGGAGGTCATTTCTATGGATTTTAACACAGGTTTTCTGAGGACATCTAGGCAACATGATTCCATCATGGTTGTGGTGGAAAGGTTGATGAAGGTAGAGAAATTCATTCCAGTGAAGTTTACATAATCAGCTAATGATGTAGCACACGTATTCATCAGGGATGTGGTCAGATTGCATGGTGTTCCACAAAATATTATGTCATACAGGGATGCAAAGTTTACTTCCAAGTTTTGGAAGGATTTGTTTTTAGTTTTGGGCACAAAGTTGGCCTTCAGTAAAAACATGTCATTTTCATATAGATGGACAAACATAGAGGGTCAACATGACATTGGAGGATTTGTTGAGGATGTATGTGATGTATTAGCAGTGAAAGTGGGAAGAGTATCTACCACTGGTATAGTTCGCTTACAACATTGAGTATCACGAATCTTTGAGGATGAGTCTGTTTGAGGCATTGTATGAGCATAGTTTCAATGCTCCCATCAGTTGGAGTGATCCAGTTAATAGGGTGTTGATTGGACCAGGCATGTTGGTAGAAATGGAACAATAAATTTAGGTAATCAAGAAGAATTTAAAGGTAGCACAAGATAGATAGAAGAGCTATGTAGATCAGAACAAGTTGTTTAAGGAGTTTTAGGTTGGGAAGCAAGTGTACTTGCACATCAAGCCCAAGAAGAGAATCTTGCGGATTGGATCGTGTGCCAAGATGACACCTCGGTTTTGTGGTCCTTTCAAGATTCTTGATAGGATTGGACCAGTATTTATATTGACTTGCACTTCCTCCGAAAATGCAATTACATGATGTTTTCCATGTGTCATTGCCTAAAAATTATGTTAAATATGTTGATAATGTGATTGACTGGTGTGTATTGCAGGTGGATCCAGAAGGAGAATTCCAAGTGGAACTGTGGTGCATTTTGTAGAGAAATACACTCATGCCTTGAAACCGAGCAATCAAGCAGGTTAAAGTGCAGTGGAAGCACTTTGGGCCCAATGAAGCTACATGGATGGATGGCGGATCAGATGTAGGATATGTATCTTACCTTATTCGCTAGTTGAGAGAATGTTTTGGCATGTATTTTGGTATATGTCTTTGGTATGTACTTGGTATAATGTTTTGGTATATGTATATATATATATATGGTTGTAAATACCACCATGAGCTATGTTAAAAAGCTCCAATAAGTGGTATGGGTGTCATGTCATTATGATGTTATATTTGTCATGTTGTCGTGTTGGTTTGCTTCTCATTAGGTTGATCATTGTAAATACTGCAATGAGCTAAGTTATAAAGCTCCATGGGCAAAATGTTTTTCTTATAGCAGTATTGTTGGTTGTAGGTGTCATTGAACATCGAGGACAATGTTCCTCCAAGTGGGAGGGTTCTGTAACATCCCTGGTGAAAATTCCATGTAATAAAAAATAATAAAGGCAAAATAATAACTTTGGTCATGGGACACGTATTCCAAGATGAATGTTGGAAAAAAATCCTAGTGTGGGTGTTCATTTGGTTTATTATGGCTACGAAAATTGGCAAAAGAAATGGCTAAGGCTTTGGAAAGGAAATGTGGAATTTATTGGCATTTACTGATGAAAATAATGGAAAATGGGAGAAAAGGTAGGTGAAAGGTCATAGGTTGCATGTGAGGAGGAAAATGAAGTAAAATAATCGAAAATTGAAGAAATTAGAGGACATATTAATAAAAATGCTTATGAGGATCAGTTCATGGCTTTTGATCAGTCCAATTTTGGAGTTCTCTTTATTCTCTCTCTCTCATACTCTTGGACACACAGAGTTTTCTGGGAGAACTCTTGGAGGAGTGTGCCATACTTTGAATTTGGGAGCTAGAAGACAAAGGAAGAGTAGGAAAGCACAACATGACATCGAGATCAATAGCAACAACAAGTTTTCTTGCAAGTACCGAGTTGCATGTATGTTTTCATCACTATTTTTGGCATGCATGAGATATGCATGTGGTCTCTTTGTCATGATATGTCATTGGAATGGATGATTTCCTGGATTGACAGTGGTTTTTCCTAGCCTTTCCATTTCCTGGATAGCCATGGTGTCATGGGTTCATTTTCCTTTTATTTTCTAGTTGGTTCTCATGTTACTTTAGCTTGGGTTGAGTTACTAGTTCCTGGAGCCTTGGTTGGACAAATGCTCTGGAGCCCTGTAACAACTTGTGTTGAGTTACTAGTCCTAGAGGCTTGATTTAACAAATGATCTAGATTCGTTGTTTAGTTGAGTTACTAGTCCTAGAGCCTTGGTTGGAACAAACACTCTGGAGCCCTGGAAAACTTGGGTAGAGATCGATCTGGTGATGGTTAGTGATGACCGACTGTGAGGTGGAATCAATGGTTCAGGGTTGAGGTGGTTTGGCCTTTGGAAGCCTTGGTTTGGTTTTGATTAGTTTTTTTTGTGATATCCCACATTCATGCTTGGAATATGAAACAAGGGTGACTTTCTGAAAGAGATATGTGGTTTTTCCATGTCTATGGTCGAATGGTATGTGGAAGTCCTAAACTTGGTTGCATTAAGCTCTTTTCCTCTCGTATTTGTTGAGAATGCAGCAAGATGATGGAGCTTAGTGAAATGAAGTCGCCTTCACTAAGTGGGCCCGCAGGCAAATTCTGGCGCAAAGTCTATTTTTAGACTATGTCTATTTTTAGACATACGGAGCATAATTTGGGAATTCTACTTGGAGATTCTTGATGGATGCGACATGTTGGTAAAAATATATGAGACCCTAATTTTAGGACCCAGACTATTTTTAGACTGATCTCCTAAAAATATGGAAGTCAAATATTATTTACCCTTAATAATATTTTGACTATAAACAGCAGTTTACTCTCTTGGCGCACTTCAGTTTGAGTCATGGAGGTGGCTCATGCAACTGACACAAGGAATCACGTGGTTCCTAGGGTTTGATGGCATCTTGCATGGTTGGCTTCTGTTAGACTTCAGTGGCAGAAGTTTTGGAGGAGTTAACGGGACAAATAGTGGAGTTGTGTTCTATTTATTTCAGTTGAACTAGTTGAGATTAGTTAACTAGCTAATCAATTAGATATGAGGGGAGTAAATTAAATAATATTTAATTTACTAAATATTAACTCATTAGTCAACTCAAGAATACTTCAGTTCACTACAGTGCATGATCAGTTCAGTGAAGACCAGTGAAAGAGATAGATGAAAGGGTAGAGTTAGCTATCAGTTGTGACTATACTGTTGCTATTTGCAACACATAGATAGGTGGAGTAAGCTATGAGTATTGCAAAGTCAAGGCTGGTGGTTTATCTATATAAGGAGGCCATCACCTAGCATTAATATACGCAATCAAGGTTGGCTATCAAGTGGCTAAGGATTGGAGCAAGTGATTTGCTAGATCTAGCTTGATAGTGTGTAGCATGGGAGGTAGTGCATGAGAGCTTGTGAAGAGTTTTTGTACTATGATTGTTACATGATTTCTCCATTATAATATACACAATAGCTGCGGGGTTTTCAGCTATAGGCTTTCCCCATACATACCGAGTTAATGTGTGATTGATTTGATGTGAGATTGCTTCTGTTATTTCCGCATGTGACAATTAATTGTAGAAGAAGGTTATGTGTTATGTATGCAATTCGAAATTGATATATGACCAGGCTAATCTTCAGTGAATAAGTGATTTATTCAGCTAATTTCTACATGGTATCGGAGCGAGATTAATTGTCGAAGTCTATTACGGTGATTGCAAACTTATTTCCTCGGACAGAGTCTGCATGCGGGCCAGGTAGCCTCCGGAATATTCATCCTTCCTTGTAAGGTGAAAGATCTGGTGAATGCCCTTGCAGTCAATCTCTGATTTGGAAATAATTTGTTTTCAAGTGTAGATCGGAAGCGATAGAGCTTGGAGTTTGGAATTCGAATTTTGCAGAAGGTTGTTCTTCTTGGTGCCGTGTTGAAAGATGTCTTCTTTCAATGGTTTGTGACTCGAATATGCTCTTGAAGGCAGTTCGAACTATGTTGCATGGAAAGATCGAATGGAAGCAGTGTTAGAAGATAATGGTCTGAAGGAGTTCGTGGATGCGGATGTCCCAAAGCCCACCGATGCAGCTCTGGTCGATGCATGGCAAAAGAAGATCGCGAAATGTCGAAGGATCCTGTTGGAGGGCGTCAAGGATCATATTGTATCCAGCCTTCATGGAAAGGCTACTCCATATTTAATGTGGAAAGCTTTGACGGATCTATTCCAGAAGAAGAGCGACCAAAGGAAGCTGGTGCTCAAAGATAAGCTCAGGAACATCAAGATGGAGAAGGGCGACAACATCGCCGAATACCTCACGAAGTTCACTCAGTGCAGAGATGAGCTGGGAAGTGTGGGGGTGGCTGTCAAATTTTCACTGATTGCATGCTTAGTTTCAAGTATGCTGGGATCGGTGTGGTTCTTGGACAGCGGTGCGTCATTTCATATGACGGGAGATCGGGAGTTGTTCTCAGATCTGGAGGACAAGGATTTGGGTATGCACATCGAGATGGGCGATGACGGTAGATACAGTGCGACTGGTATCGGTACCGTATCCTTTCAGAGGGAGTCTGGTAAACCCTTTGTCTTAAAGGATGTCATGCATGTACCTGGATTGAAGAAGAACCTGATTTCAGTAGCGATGCTGGAGGATAAGGGTTATGATGTGGTCTTTAGCGAAGGAAAAGCTTTCCTGCGCAGTAAGACTACTGGAGAGACCCGGAAGATAGGGGTTCGAACTCAGAACCTTTATCAGTTGCAGGTAGATGACTGCGCAGCTATGGCATGCAAGGTGGGAGAAGTGGTGAGCCGGGATGATGAGGGCGAACTATGGCACAGGAGATTGGGCCATCTTCACCATGGAGCTTTGAAGATTCTGCAGCAGATTTCTACCGGACTTCCTAAGGGCACCCTTGCGCAGTCAGATCAGTGCAAGGGGTGTACTTTAGGGAAGTATGTGAAAGCCACCTTTCACGAGAAGGATAGTCGCGCCACGACGATCCCTGAGAGAGTTCACACAGACGTGTGTGGTCCTTTCTCAGTTGCTTCGACAGCAAAGCACAGGTATTATGTGATCTTTGTTGATGATTTCTCTCGAAAGTGCTGGATCTTCTTCATGCAGAAGAAGAGCGATACATTCGCGAAGTTCTGTGAGTTTAAAGCACCGGTCGAGAAGGAGTCGGGGAAGAAGGTGATTGCTCTAAGGAGTGATAACGGTGGTGAATTCATCTCGGCTGAATTCAAGGAGTTCTGCAGCGCAGAAGGGATTCGGAGAGAGCTCATCGCACCCCATAACCCACAGCAGAACGGGGTGGCCGAGCGGAAGAACAGAACGATCGTGGGTGCTGCACGGGCGATGTTGCATGATCAGGGCCTACCCCTTCACTTGTGGGCTGAGGCATGCAATACAGCAGTGTATGTGCAGAACCGTTGTCCTCACAGGGTTCTTGGCATGAGTACACCGGAGGAGGCTTATTCTGGCAAGAGGCCTGATATTTCCCATTTGCGGATTTTTGGTTCTCCTGTCTACATGCATGTGACGAAGGATGCGAGAAGGAAGCTGGATCCAACTGCTGAGGTTGGAATATTTGTGGGGTACACCGATACACCTCACAACTACCGAGTGTATTTTTCAGACAGTCGCAAGACTGTTGTGCGACGGGATATAAAATTTCAGGAGGAGAAAGCCATGCAGTGTTCACTTGAGAGGGAGCTACACTTGCATGCAGATGAGGAGCTGTTAGTTCCTAAGGAGGAGCTTCCTGATGTGGATCAGCCACAAGAGGAGGTTCAGGAGGTGGAAGAAACCACCCAGGCAGCGCCAACCATCAGAGGGCGCATGCGCACTACAGAAGCTGAGCGACTGGCTCGGGATGCAGAGAAGGTTGTAGGACCACCCACAGCACAGCGCAGACAGAGACAGTCACCGGATCGGTACACTGGATACATGGCTCTTGTGAGTCAATGTGTTGTGACGGAGCCATCCTCTTTTGAGGAAGCCGTGGAGGAACCCGCATGGGTTGATGCCATGATCGAAGAATATGATTCGATCATCAGGAACAGTGCATGGGAGATTGTCCCAAGACCGGTTGGGAAATCAGTGGTGGGTTCGCGATGGATCTGCAAGGTGAAGCAGGCGGCTGACGGGAGTGTGGAGAAGTACAAGGCGAGATTTGTCGCCCGTGGCTTCTCACAGATCGAGGGGATTGACTATGAGGAGACTTTTGCACCCGTCGCAAGGTACTCTTCCATACGGACGATCCTTGCTCTCTCAGCGCAGATGGGGTGGCACATTCATCAGATGGATGTGAAGACTGCGTTCCTCAATGGAGTTATTGAGGAGGAGGTGTACATAGAGCACCCTGAAGGTTTTGAGATCTTCAGCAGTGAGTCGCATGTGTGCCGACTCAAGAGAGCACTGTACGGGCTGAAGCAAGCACCTCGTGCTTGGTACACTCGGATAGAAAGCTACTTCACCGGGCTTGGATTCTCCAAGAGTGAGGCTGATCCAAACCTGTACCAGATTGTGGTGGAGGGGAAGCTGTTGATCATCGTACTGTATGTAGATGATCTGATTTTGACTGGCGACGAGCAGTTGATACTTTCATGCAAGGAGGATCTTGTACGAGAGTTTGAGATGAAGGACCTGGGCATCCTTCATTATTTCCTGGGATTGGAGATTTGGCAGCGCAGTGGAGGACTGTTTGTTTCTCAGGGCAAGTATGCCCGGGAGATTCTGGAGAGGTTCAACATGCAAGGCCGCAAGCCTGTTGATACCCCTCTTCCTGGAGGTTGGAGGAAGGGAGATGCTACTTCGGAGGAGGTAGTGGATGCCACTGTCTATCGACAGTTGGTGGGGTCGTTGATGTATCTGGTCAATACTCGACCCGACATATGCTATGCAGTTAACCAGCTTTCGCAAGCTATGGTTAAGCCTACCAAGCTCTTTTGGAAGGCGGGCAAGCATGTATTGCGCTATATCAGAGGCACATCGGGATATGGTCTATGGTACAGACAAGAGGATGGAGTGAAACTTTCTGGTTTCACTGATGCAGATTGGGCAGGGAGCCCAACAGACCGGAAGAGCACTTCTGGAGGAGTTTTCAGCATTGGGTCGACAGCAGTTTCCTGGTACAGCAGGAAGCAGAGATCCGTGGCACTCAGTTCAGCAGAGGCCGAGTACATGGCAGCTAGCTTGGCTGCATGTGAGGCTATTCGGATGAGGAAGATCCTCGCAGGTTTGTTCAGGTTGCATTTGGAGCCTACAGTGATCTACTGTGATAACCAGAGCTACATCAAGCTCTCGGCTAATCCAGTTTTTCATGATAGGTCCAAACATATCGACATCAGGTACCATCACATCAGAGATTGTGTTCAGCGGAGGATCATGATGCTTTCATATGTTCCCACGGAGGATCAGGATGCCGACATCCTGACGAAGGCGCTCACCCAGAGCAAGTTCGAATTCCACAGAGGCAGGATAGGGGTTGCAGATAATCCATATCTTGCTGAGAGGGAGTGTTGAAAATGCAGCAAGATGATGGAGCTTAGTGAAATGAAGTCGCCTTCACTAAGTGGGCCCGCAGGCAAATTCCGGCGCAAAGTCTATTTTTAGACTATGTCTATTTTTAGACATACGGAGCATAATTTGGGAATTCTACTTGGAGATTCTTGGAGTATGCGACATGTCGGTAAAAATAGATGAGACCCTAATTTTTAGAACCCAGGCTATTTTTAGACTGATCTCCTAAAAATATGGAAGTCAAATATTATTTACCCTTAATAATATTTTGACTATAAACAGCAGTTTACTCTCTTGGCGCACTTCAGTTTGAGTCATGGAGGTGGCTCATGCAACCGACACAAGGAATCACGTGGTTCCTAGGGTTTGATGGCATCTTGCATGGTTTACTTCAGTTAGACTTCAGTGGCAGAAGTTTTGGAGGAGTTAACGGGACAAATAGTGGAGTTGTGTTCTATTTATTTCAGTTGAACTAGTTGAGATTAGTTAACTAGCTAATCAATTAGATATGAGTGGAGTAAATTAAATAATATTTAATTTACTAAATATTAACTCATTAGTCAACTCAAGAACACTTCAGTTCACTACAGTGCATGATCAGTTCAGTGAAGACCAGTGAAAGGGATAGATGAAAGGGTAGAGTTAGCTATCAGTTGTAACTATACTGTTGCTATTTGCAACACATAGATAGGTGGAGTAAGCTATGAGTATTGCAAAGTTTAGGCCGGTGGTTTATCTATATAAGGAGGCCATCACCTAGCATTAAAATACGCAATCAAGGTTGGCTATCAAGTGGCTAAGGATTGGAGCAAGTGATTTGCTAGATCTAGCTTGATATGTGTAGCATGGGAGGTAGTGCATGAGAGTCATGGAAGAGTTTTTGTACTATGATTGTTACATGATTTCTCCATTATAATATACACAATAGCCGCGGGGTTTTCAGCTACAGTTTTCCCCATACATACCGAGTTAATGTGTGATTGAGTTGATGTGAGATTGCTTCTATTATTTCCGCATGTGACAATTAATTGTAGAAGAAGGTTATGTGTTATGCATGCAATTCGAAATTGATGTATGATCGGGTTAATCTTCATTGAATAAGTGATTTATTCAGCTAATTTCTACAGTATTGACGGGTAAATATGCTTGTTATTATGTGGCTTATATTTTTTTTTTATGCTTATCATTTCTATTGTTTATATGGTGGTTATGAAAGTGTTGTATGACAATGATTATGTACGACTCTCATCATGTTTTTATTTGTAAATGAATAAACAATGAATCTATGACCTAATAGATGATAATGTAGCTAATGTGATGATGCATAAATGCTTCCTAGTGATTCTCATATGAGTATGAGACCCCTATTCTCATATTTGTTGTTTGAACATGTAGATTACATATTTGTGAAATGTTTGACGAAATTCCTCTCATGGCTAGCAGGGGTCCAGTCAAGTCCTTGTTCAAGTAATTGCATTTGTATCATTATTCCACTGTTATCTTTAATTCCTGGAAGTGTCATGGAGTTCTGGGCAGTGACCTGGGTCCTAGCCCTGGAATTTAGCTTTAAATCCCACAGTCACTTGCACAACACTGGAAGAAAAATACTGCAATCGAACTCATGTAGGCTCATGGAGCGGCTGGGGCTCTCAGTTGCTAGGGGGGCTTGGCAAGGGAGTGACTGGGAGATTATTGCAACAAAAAATTAGTTTGTCTCAAAGGCTAGTCACCTAGAAGGCTTGGATGGCTCTTGGTGGTTCTGTTTCAGGTGTAGAAGGTATGTGTTCCATTGATTTTAATTCCTTAAATGAAACATATGGAGTTGAATCATATCATAGTAACTCTTCGTTACATGTTTACCTCGATTGGATGGTTACTTGGGTAGATGTGGGAGGAGGGTGTTACATAAAATAAAAAAATTTCTCAATTGATTTCCAAGACAATTTTGGGATAAGATAAAGTTTGAGGATCCCAATATACTAGATGATATCATTCAAAAGGAAAAACATTGCTATAATCAGTTATAAAATGAGGTAAAACCCCACAAGGTTTGGAATAAATAAAAGGTCATTGAAATGTTGGAGTTGGTAGAGGTGAACACTCTATCCAGAAATTCCCTCACCAACAAAAAAAGAAGGATAACCCATTTAAAATTTAAACACATGGACCAACAACAAACAATGCACAAAGAAGTAAAACAAAGAGGAAGACTTTGAAATGTTGGGGCTACAAAAATTAGCATTCACTTCATTACTTCCCTTATAAAAAACATGTGGGAAAGGAAATTTCTGATGTCTGAGAGACTACCTTAATGAAAAAAGCATACATAAGTGCATTAAGATTAGGTACAATAATGGAAAATCAACAGGAAGAACTCATAGCAATGGCACTATAAGCATGAGTCACCCACCTTTGTTGGTGTGGTGAAGATAAATGAGGGAGCATACCTAAGAGCTCTCTAATATACTCAAAGGTCCACGATAGTATCATGAGATTTACTAACTAATGTTTCATATCTAAATATGTTAAGTGCCCTTGTTGGAATGAATGTAGAGAGAAGATTTTGAATAGGAAAAATAAAGTTGTGTACTAAATTATAAAACACCATAAGCATGAGAGGGTTTGTTGTTGTTGCAAATATCTAAATATATAATTGACATGTTGCATTAAAAATTTAATAGGATTGAATTGGTTGTGAATTGAGATGTCATAAATCATGCATAAATTAATTGAATAACAATAGATGTGCATTGAAACAGTTGATATGCACATGAATGCAAGGGAGAGGGATCCCATAATTGTTGCAAGAAAAAAAAATTGGATCATGAGCCTACTAAAAATTTGAGAAAAAAAATATTTCTTTTTTTAATTAAAGTGTTATGTTTTTTTAAATGATGATATTCCTAATGAGCTTGGAAGCCTTCCTTGCACAGTTATATCAGAGTGTAGATATGGGTAAAGGATCAGTCAAGGAGGGATTGACTGTGTCCACGTGGAGTAGATGGACAATGAAGTCACCACTGTGAAATTGGCTTAAGAAGGGAGTTTACTTTAACTAAAATTATGCTTGGATGATATATATTTTATTCTTGAAAATAAAATGAATGTGAGAATGGTAAGAAAATAATAAAAATTGTACTTTCTATGTTTTGAGTGAAACAATAAGGTTACCTAATCTATTCCATGACATATATATAATGTTCGTATGGAAAGTGTGCAAGAAGGATATCTTGTTTTTAACTACCACATGAAACAAAGTAGTGTGTTTATACTTATGCTTATGAGATTTGTTGTGAATAACTAAATACAACAAAGGCTAAGAGTTAACTCTAAAAATAACATTGCATGAATAGTAGCGAACATGTGGATGTATTGCACATGCATGTCGGGATTTATATGAACATGTTTGGGTGCATGGTATCAGAAAATGTTTGAATATGTACATTAGGTATATAATGAAAATTCACTTTATCAATTTTCATTAAAATGTGTGTGTAAGTAGCTGGAATTATAAGACGTGAATAATATGTGAGTTTGAGATCATTCGCGGGATTGCTGAATATTGCAAAATCAGGTATGCTAAAAGCTAGTTGGAGTCCTTGAAAAAACTTCAATTGAGAGTGCCTGTGATGGTAGCCAAGTGAGTAGGGAAAATAACAAGCAAAGGTAAAAAAAAAAGTAAAGGAAAGAAATTGGGAAAGAATTCATTTCAATTGAATTTGTTATATTTTGTTTCACAATTAATGCATGAATTGCATGAATTCCCAATAAGGGGTACAGTTAAGGAAATAAGTCTTTGGTATGAAAATACTGCTAGGAATTTCTTAATGTCTCCAAATTAAAAAAAATAAATTGCTCATGAGTTTAAAGATATGCATCTCTCAGTTTTGACCCTTTGGATTGGTGGCATAAATTTTTTATTGCAATGTGAAATAATTAGAATGATTGTGATGCACATATGTTTGATGGATAATTCTCTTCTGTGGAAAAAAGTGAACTCCCTAGATCTAGTGTCTTGATCGAGAAACAACATGAAAAAAATACTAATGATTTCCTTAAAGAAATTAGAACATGGAGGAAAGACCTACCTAGAGTCTAATGCAATTTTTCCTCTTCTTCTTGCTTGCAAGATTTAACTCCAACTCCAAATTATTTAAATAGGACTTGAAAAAAAACTAAAACAAGAAAGAGCACTACAACATACAAATATCATGTACTAACATATTTAAACAATGAATCAAGAAGGCATTGTAATACATATGCATTAATAAGACATAAGTATAGGAGAAAAAACACTTTTTTTATTAATGAAAGTAGGAGAAGTTACAACACTTTAAGATATTGACCTTATAGATGTCTCCCAACTATCTTGTCCTTTATTTGTGACAAAGAAAACATTCAATCACAACTCAAATGCATGGATTCATAATGGATCCATAGGCACAAACCAACAACATGAGATCATAACTAGGAGTCTCCAAAATCCAACCCAGACTCTATGGGAGGCTGTGAATTTATAGGGTAAATATGGTGGTTTAGGATTTACCAATATAGGACTTAGATCCACATATGGGGGAGGATAAGTTCTAGTGATAAGAGATAAGACCTCAAGTACAGTAGTTTGATATCTAATTTAATATTAAATGGTTAAAACCACTCGGGAAGCTTCGAGAAACAAAAGATTCAATTTATTTTTTTTTGGATAAATTCTAGAAGCCATCACATTTGTAGCAAAGGAAACATGCATTGGTCAATGCAGTTTCTTAGTGTACAACTTGCAATAGTGCAGGTTGCATGAAAGGAAATAACATTGGGTACAAAAATCAGGATTTTAAGTTGTTTAACCCAAAATTATTGGAATATTTGGAGAGAGGATGATCTAGGCTTTGCAGGGAATGAATGAAAAGTGTAAATGGATGTTAAATGATATGGTTTCCGGACCATTTGATTGGATGTGAAAAATGACTTGTAACAGGTTTCCCCCTAAAGTACAAATTTAGAAGCAGTGGACGAGAACTGAAGTGCTATACTTTGTGACAAGTCCATATCAATAATAGATTGGTTGAGATCATCATCTATTACAATACATTATCATCATGATATCATTGCTGAGGTAGGCATACCCATACTCAACATACAAGCCAATTTACATGTTAAAGAATCAAAGTCACGTCCACCGATGCTAGATGGTGGACCCATGCTTGGATTACTTTCTGAATGATCACAACCATCATACTTTGTGATTTTGGATGAGTATTGAAATCACAACCCGGATGGAAAAAACTAGATCTAGGGCCTTCTACCTCATCATTCGATAGTACGAATCTAACCATGTGAATAAATGAGTTAACTGGAGTCGAATATGGTAGACACCATATGATTATTGGCCAATGATGTAAGTTGTTAACATATGCGGGAGGAACCACCAATAATGATAATGGACCTCAAGGTACTACAATAAAATCTATGCAAGAATAAATGAACTGAAGTCGAACTCCACATAGAATATTTGGTCAAATGCCAATGATGAGAACTTGTCACCGAAAGTGAGGAAACTTTCCTTTGAGGTATGCAAGCTACAAGGAACTGAAGGGAGTTTCTAAGTCAACTTCCTAGATAATGTGTCGGTGTCAAGGGGAAGTGACCTGTCGTAGAAGGGTCTTGATGTATCCCCCATCAATGACACGAAACGAGTATGGATATTTGAGATAGAATATTGATGATTCAGATCTAGTTCAGGGGCGATAGACATTAAGTAAGGCTTAAGGGAATTGTAGAAAATGTCAACTAAGGGTGGACTTTCTCTTGAAGATATTGACGACACTTTATGGAGTTGGAAGTATTGACTCAAATACCTATCATGTAGGCTTTCATTAAGATGTGATCAATAGAGAGGCAAGAATATTCCCCAACCCAAAGCAGCCATGAGATGGAGTGAAAGAGTGTCATGTTCAAGAGTAACTAGCTACCATTAATAAGTGTTATGCCCTATTTTCCCAATTCCCAACCATTTTTTGCCAGTACCTCTTTATTTTTGGCAAGCTTGAGGAGGATAACATATGATTGATCTATAAGTTCATGCTTCAGATGAATCCTTCTTTGTATTTTTAATGAACCTTGAGAAGGAGTGGTTTGGTCTCGTCATTCTTGATGAGTTCAACATTGCTTAACAATTTTACGATACCAACGAAGGTATAACTCGACTTATTTTTCATGTTTAGAGAGTTTGAAAAAGAAGAAAAAAAACTCCAAGATGTTCCTTTTTGTAAATTTGTCCCGTGGGCCCAAAAAGGCATAAAAAAACACCCAGGAGAACCTTTTAGCCATGTTTAACTAAATTTTTCCTTATTTGTAAATAATATATCCAGTATGGAAAAAATTTAAACTTATACTAGGCAAATGTCCTTTCATTTTCTTTAACTAGTTCGAAAATACAAGTGCTCAACAATCCTTTCATGTTTTGAGAGTCTGAAAAGAGGTTAAAGAAGACTCCTCCTAGAGGAATGAGTGGTTTAAAGGGTAGAAACTGGTTCCGATCATGATGGAACTTCTCAAATCATGTAGAGATCAAGAGACATGCTAATAAGACCACTCATCTTAACGGTAAAAAACCAAGTGAAAGCGGATGATTGGCCAAGAAAATCATGACAATGGAGTGAGAAAACTAAGGCTGGTCTGTAAAAAAAAGGCTTATAAAAATGGAAATCATGAGAGCTAAATTATGAATATGGTTTCATTTTACACAAGCTTGAAACATTTGAAACTATTCCTGGAATTGGTTCCATTTTTGCAAAATATTGAAATAAAGAAAAATCTATGCTTGAAAGTGGTTTCATTTTTTCACAAGATTGAAACATGGAGAAATTTTCAGTGATATAAATACATTCCCCCCATCATAATGGTAGAGGCATGACCCCCCAGCTTCTTTTCATCTGATAACTCTTCTCGTGGACCCCAAATAGAATGTTGGTTACTAATAGAAATATGTTCACCAGGAAGGAAGGAAGAGGGTTATGGGAACATGAAATGAAGCTAACATCTCTGAGATCGAAATCGAGATCATAGTTAAATAGTTAAATAAATAGGAGAGGATTTGTTTCATTTTTAACGATATTGAAACTGTAAAAGAACTATGCTCGAAGATTTTGTTTCATTGTTACGAGAGCTTGAAACTTTAGAAAAAACTATGCTCCAGGTGACCTATTTAATTTTTAAACGAGCTTGACACAATAGAAGAACTATGGTTTGAGAACCTTGTTTTATTATTTTAATGAGCTTGAAACAAGAAAAGGAGCCATGATCATGTACGTTGATCATGACCTCCAGGAGGCCATGGCTTCCAAGAGGTTCTCATTAGATACAATTCTTTGGAAGGTATCAAAGGATCCAATGGAAATATTAGGCTCCAATGCCTCCAATAAATGAGTTACCATATCAACTATTGGATCTAGGTCAAAATAAGTTCAGAAAATAGTGAAATTATCATCTTCATAAGTAGGTATGGGCATGGAATAGGTTTCCACATAATTAACCTGTGGTGGGGGAGATACCACTTGCATATTTGGAACATCTAGGTGTTAGAAAATTATATATATATATATATATATATATTACAGAGCAATGAAACACATAAAATATGCAGAAAACACAAGCACACAAAACACATAAAACTAGAGAGACACAGATATACGTGGTTCGCCCAGTTTGGGCTACGTCCACCCTGAACAGCCAGTCCTTCCTTTCTATTATCCAGCAAAATGAAGAGACACAACCTACAGCAGATCCGCTGTAATATCCTCTGTTCTCTCTCACAGTCTCCTTATCTGTTTCTCGCTCCGAGAATACACATACAATACACAGCCGCAATACAATACCCTCATACAAGCGAGGGGTTTCCTTCTAGGGAAAAAAACCTTAAACTAAACATAACTTCTACCGTTAGATCATCAGCCTAATGAACGACCCAGATTGACTAGAAATTACTATACTTTTACAAGGCAATTTTACATCTATTTTTAGCTTCAGGGGCACTGCCCCCGAAACCCCCCATCAGGGGGGGACTCCATAAAGTTGCAGCCACCCCCCCTCGACTCCCCAGGTAGCATTTAATTTCAGGCAACGTTGCTGCCTCATTAAGGTACAGGGGTCCAATGCTGTGATACAAAATAAACAAGATAATCAGGCTCCACACCCAACAATCTCCCACTTGGAGATTGAATTGTAGCAACTCCACCACTGCTTCATTTGCTGGAAAATGACTCCTCTTTGGACCTGGCTGTTTCTCATCTTCATCATCATCCTTGAAGACCAATTGAAACTGAGCACATTCTCAGTTTCTCCTTGGTTACAACTTTTGTTAACATATCTGCAAGATTCTTGCTAGTGTGTATCTTTTCCAGCTTCAGCTGTCCATCTTCCAATACTGACTGTATGAAATGGTACTTGAGATGTATGTGTTTAGTCCTGGAATGAAATGTTGAGTTCTTTGCAAGATGAATGGCACTTTGGCTATCACTCTATAACGTGCCTATATCATGCTTCTTACCCAATTCATCCATAAACCTTTGTAACCAAATAATTTTCTTACTAGCCTCTGTAGCAGCAACATACTATACTTCTGTTGTTGAAAGTGCAACAACACTTTGGATTTTTGAAACCCAAGTGACATCTGTTCCACCTACAGTAAATACATATCCTGTAGTGCTCCTCCTGTTATCTCTGTCACCTGCCATATCTGCATCAACATATCACTGTAGAGCAATGTTTGAACCACCAAAGCATAATGCTTGATTTGTGGTACCTCTCAAATATCTGAGAATCCATTTTACTGCCATACAATGTTCTTTTCCTGGATTGTTTATGTACCTACTTGCAACTCCCACTGCATGTGAAATATCAGGCCTTGTGCAGACCATTGCATACATTAAGCTTCCAAATGCTGATGCATATGGAAATTTAGACATATAGTCCATTTATTCTTGGGTCTTGGGGCACATCTCCTTACTAAGTTTGAAATGGCTAGCAAAAGGTGTACTAATTGGTTTTGCATTCTGCATATTAAATATTTTCAACACCTTTTGTATGTACTCATTCTGAGACAGTGCTAATTTGCGATTTTTCCTATCTCTAGTTGTTCTCATACCAAGGATTTGTTTTGCAGCTCCAAAATCCTTCATTGCAAATGAATTTACCAATTTTCTTTTGAGCACATTTATTTCCTGCATGTTAGACCCTGCAACAAGCATGTCATCTACATACAATAACAATATAATATAGCTGCCATCATTTTTTTTTTTCATATAAACACAATGATCAAAGTGACATCTAGTATAACCTTTTTCAGACATAAACATGTCAAATTTTAGATACCACTGCCTTGGAGCCTGTTTTAAGCCATACAAGCTCTTCTTTAACCTGCACACTAATTTTTCTTTCCCTTTGACCTCCTATCCTTTTGGTTGATCCATATAGATCTCTTCCTCCAAATCTCCATGGAGAAATGTTGTATTTACATCTAACTGTTCAAGATGTAAATCTTCTGCTGCTACACGACTTAAAATAGTTCTGATTGAAGTCATCTTAACAATAGGAGAAAATATTTCATCAAAATCAATACCTTTCTTCTGTGCAAACCCCTTCACCACAAGTCTAGCTTTGTACCTATGTTTTCCTCCATCTTCTTCCTTCAACCTGTAAACCCATTTATTCTGCAATGTAGTTTTACCTGCAAGCAACCTGACTAAGTCCCAATTCTGGTTATGCATTAAGGAGTCCATCTCTTCTTCCATGGCTAGCTCCCACTTCTTCCTGCTTTCAACCTGTATTGTTTCTTCATAACATTCAGGTTCACCAGAATCAATCAACAATAAATAATATAATGAAGGAGAGTATCGTTCAGGGGGTCTACTTATCCTGGTAGATCTTCTAACACCACTTTCAGGTGTTTTAGGTGCCTGTTGCTATTATGGTGGTTGTTGTTGTTGTGGCTCTTTATTATTATTATTTTCAGGCACCTTTACCTTTTCTGTGATCTCATCAAGAAATGTGTATTCTTTGTTTTTTTTTTCCTATTTCTTTTCCTGCAACTGATTCTTATATAATACCTTTTCATTGAATATTACATCTCTTCCCCTAATGATTTTGTGATTTTCATAATCATATAAGCGATAACCAAAGTCATTAACACCATATCCAATAAAGGTACATTTATTTTATTTTGCTCAAGCTTTGTTTTGTTTTATTTATTAATATGGACAAAGGCCTCGCAGCCAAAAGGCTTTAAAAAAGAGTAGTTTACCTTTTTATGTAATATTCCCAATTAGCCACTGCTACTTGGAATATTATAACTGCTCCATTTTTGAAATAAAAGAGTAGGGAGGACAATAAAACATATCCTAGTGTGAAAAGGGATTGAATTAGGAGGAAAAATAAAGCCACCTTGGTGTGAAAGAGGGGAAAAGCAATGAACTAGATCCAGTTGACCAAGTCAACAACGCTGTCACAAGAGGAGGGAAACTAGCCAGGGTAGCGCAGTTTTGAAAGGGGAATCTTCTCAAGGAAGTCACATCATCAATGAGTGGGGTCCTGGGGAGGAAGCTCACCTAGGATAAGAAGGAGGAGATAGCAGCAAGGGAAGGCATTTAGTATTCATATTTTTTTGGTATTTTGACTAATTTCAAGCTTTAGCTATTTAGCCGGAGTTGCAGCACTGTTTAGTGCAAAGAATTCTCATGCGGGAATTCCATCTTCACCTTTGGTCTAGTTGGTTGGGAGATCCAAGGAGAAGCTCCTGAGCTCACTTTTCATCATATATCTTGAGGAGAACCATTCTGAATCATATACAGTGCATTCACTTCCAGTAATTTCATCATTTCTGCAGTACCAGTAGCTGCTGGGTGAAACCCCCTTGTTTTATGCTTGTTTTGGAGGAGGAGGTACCTATTCCACTCCGGAAGGCCTATTGAGGAAGGCCTTGGGAAAATTTATGTACCATTCATCTATTTTAGATCATGTTCAGAATTTTTTATTACTGAGTTGCTGTATACAACGTTATTTTATGTGGTGCTGCATTTTATATTGTTATTTTGCCAGAAACCCTTGCCGGGATGCTCTAATGTGCTTGTAAAAGGGGTCTAACCTCTTATTTCTGATCTCATGATTAATGAAAGTTCTAGTTATTTAATAAATCATCTTTTTCTGTAGATACCCTAATGAAAAATACGTTGTTGCAGTCTTCAACAGTTCTATTTTGTGAAGTTGTGGGATTGGGGTGTTTCTGAGCATATTTGAGCTGGGGAGATCTGTTTAATGTAGCTAGGATGGTTTGTTTCCGATGCCATTTCATATTTAAGTTACATAAAGCATATATAAGAGGATCCAAGCCCCGTTCTACATTTTTATTGCAAGAATTTCCTTATACAACGTCCTCATTGAAGAAATTGCATATATTCCTGAAAAGGAATATTACAGTGGTATCAGATCTCTGCTCTTGGCTCAGATTGTGGGGGAAATTTATCTTCAGCATGGAGGAGGAAGACATTTCAAATCTCCTACTTCAAACCCTGTAGAACATTGCAAGGGACCTCAAGGAGATGAGACATGAAGGGGATTCTATAGAGTTTTTCCATGAGGCAAGCACCAACACTACAAATGGCATGGGGCATTCAGCTGAATCACAACGCTCTACCATGCCTTAATTTATAACTGGGGGATATAAGAAGGGAACCCTGGGAGAATATTTTGAAGAATATGAACTCCAATATCAAGGGTTCAAGGAGAACTTGAGCTTTCAGGAGTTTTGCTGGATCAAGGATGGGAGGAGGATTAATCCTCGTCAAAGGGAGGATAACTTGATGCAGGGATCAGCCCTACAACGCGATATGGTAGGGTTCTTCTTGCCCACATTTTATGGGACACCTAAGTGTACAACCAAGGCTTGGGTGGAGAAGTTGGACACATACTTCCAGCTCAACAAGGTTTCTGAGATAGAAGCCATCAAGATAGCTACGCTGCACCTAGAAGGGTAAGCTCAAGAATGGTGGTTTCATGGACTGACCACACTTGGGCATCATCATATCACTTCATACTCAGCTTTCACCAAGAAGCTAGTGGAGAGGTTTGATCCAAGAGATGCGGAAGCCCACTTTGCCAAGTTAACCAAGCTCAAACAGGAGGGAGATCTTGAGGATTATATTGCTGAGTATTTGCAGCTTTCAGTGATGGTATCCAACCTCACTATGAGCAGGAAGATATGCATGTTTATTAATGGGATGGATGAACCATTTCAAGGGTTGGTCAAATCCACTAAACCAACCACACTCCTTGAAGCTGTGGAGAAAGCTAGAGATCTACAACACATCTTGCCCAGGGCAAGAACATTATTGCAGTAGGAGGTTTACCCAGGACCAAGGAAGGCAATCCATGTCTGGAATTTGAAGGGAGAATGTGTTTCAGGGAGGACACATCATGAGAAGACCTTCTCTAAGAAGGATTCCAGCGCTGTACCACCCACGTGAGACTTTGCTCCAAGAGGAGGAGCTATTGCAGCGTTAAGAGGGGTCCCAAAGTATCTAACCTTGAGGGTAAGAGGTACTATTATGGGGCAAAGAGTATCTGTGTTGATAGATAGTGGGGCTACTCATAATTTCATTGATGCACAACTGGTACAAAGGAGAGGAATCCACATGCAGGATTTTGAGGGATTCTCAGTTTTGGTCCCAAGAGCTATGACCATGCAGTGTGCCAAGTATGTTCCAACACTAACCATAACCATGGGGGCGTACACCTTGACAGACCACTTCTTTGTGGTAGACATTCCAGACACCAATGTCATATTGGGAGTCCAGTGGTTAATCACTCTTGGGAGAGTTACCACTAATTGGAGGACTTTGGAGATGGAATGGACAGGAGGGAAGGATGGCCAACAACAAAAGATCAAGGGTATAAACACATACCCCCCTCAGGTTGTTTAAGCACATAGGATGGAGAAATATCTGCACAGAGGGGATGTTGAATGGGCAGTATAACTGCACATATCAGAGGTGAAGGGCAAGGATTCACCAGTGCATCCAGATGTTCAGTCTCTCTTGGATTGGTATTCTACAGTATTTGGAGATATCCCACCAGGGAGACCTCCTGACCGAGGGTTTGAACACACCATTGAGCTGGAAAAATGGATCCAAGCAGTAATCTCCACTCCTTATAGGCATCCCAAGGCTTATAGGGATGAGATTGAGAGGGCTATCCAAGAGCTGCTAGCTCTAGGACACATCCGGCCTAGTACTAGTCCATTTTCTTCTTCAGTGGTCTTAGTTAAGAAGAAAGATGGCACTTTGAGGATGTGCATTGACTATAGGGCCTTGAACAAGAAGACCATGAAGAACGGGTACCCTATACCCAGGATCGATGAACTCATGGATGAGTTGAGGGGATCTAAATGCTTCTCCAATATTGATTTGAGATCCGAGTATCATCAAATCAAGCTGAGGGAGCAATATATCCCCAAGACAACGTTTAGATGTCACTATGGGCATTTTGAGTTTCTGGTAATGCCCTTTGGATTGGCCAATGCCCCAGCAACTTTCCAATCCTGCATGAACCACATCTTCTGTGATCATTTGAGAAAGTTTGTATTGGTCTTTTTTGATGATATTCTTATCTACAGCTGCACTTGGGAGGAGCACTTGCAGCATATTGAGACAGTTTTACATATCCTCAAAGAGCAGAAATTCTATGCCAAGCTCTCCAAATATGAATTTAGCCTCACAGATATGTTGTATTTGGGGCACATCATAGGAGTAGATGGAGTGAGGGTACATGAGGAGAAGATCCAGGCTATCAGAGATTGGCCCGAGCCCAGAAATGTTACAGAACTCAGAGGGTTTGTGGGCATATGCACTTATTACTGGAATTTTGTGAAAGGGTTTTCACAACTAGCAGCACCACTGACAGACTTGAAAAATAAAGGAGCTTTCCATTGGACACCTACAACGTAGAGGGATTTTGATAAGTACAAATAGGTAATGAGTAGTTTTCCTGTTTTGGTTTTTCCTGACTTTTCTCAACCTTTTTTTCTAGAATGTGATGCATGATGTGAAGGTATTGGGGTAGTATTGATGCAAGGTGGGCATCCTATAGCCTTTGAGAGCAGGAAGCTGCTCCCTCATGAGAGGTTGTACCCCATCTATGATAAATAAATGTTGGCAATCATGCATGCATTAGCCAAATTCCGGCAATACTTAGTGGGGAATAAGTTCAAGGTGAAGACTGACCATAACAATCTTAGATTTTTCCTTGAACATAAAAAACTCTAGGAGAGACAACAGAAGTGGGTGAGAAAAATCCAAGCTTATGATTTTGACATAGAGTATGTTAAGGGGAAGAGAAATGTAGTAGTTGATGCACTATCCAAGAGACCTACAACGCTGTCTTTGAGGGGAATGGATGCAGATTTGAAAGCTCAACTTTTAGTTGAGTATTCCAAAGATGAATTTGCATGTGAGATACTTGATGGGGTGGTATCGGATGAGAGGTTTAAAGTAATGGATGAGGTCATTTATTACCGGGACTGGATCTTCTTGGGTAAGAACTCCAAGCTCAAGGAGAAGATCTTATTGGAATCACATGATTCCCCACTTGTCGGGCATCAAGGTTTCACAAAGACCTATAGAGCCATAAGGGAGAGATTCTCATGGAAGGGTCTCAAGGAGGATGTGCTCCGACATGTCAGAGAGTGCACCATTTGTCAGCAAAACAAGGGAGAACACACCCACCTTGCTGGGTTATTGCAGCCACTACCTATTCCGGATGGGAAATGGGAAAGTATCTCTATGGAATTAATCACCAGCTTACTAATAGTACAGGGTAAGGATTGTATCTTTGTTGTTGTTGATAGACTAACAAATTACTCTCATTTCTTTGCCATATTTGCACATTATACTACTTCATAGGTAGCTGAGCTCTTCTTCAGAGATGTATTTAGACTCCATGGTCTCCCAAGGACCATAGTGAGTGATCGGGACAACCGCTTCATGGGTGGCTTTTGGCAGGAACTTTTCCAGTTAGTGGAGACTAATTTGACTCCAAGCACTATCTATCACCCCAAAACCGATCGATACTTGAGGAACTATGTAGCAGGGCAACAGAGAGCTTGGCTGCATTGGCTCCACTTGGGAGAGTATTGTTACAATACTACCCACCATATTTCTATTGGCATGACTCCATTCCGGGCCTTATATGGGTATGAGGCACTCTCATTTTCTGATGTTATGTTTGGGGAAAGTAAGGCTCCAAGGGAAAAGGAATGGATTCAGGAGAACTAGGACATACTAAGGGCACTCAAGGACAACATCGCTACTGCCCAGAACTAGCAGAAGATGTATGTTGACCAGGGTCGGATAGAAAGATAGTTTGAGGTGGGAGATCTTGTCTATCTGCATCTTCAGCCTTACAAATAGTCCACACTCAAGGAGAAGGGAGTTGAGAAGCTCAAACCCTGTTTCTATGGGCCATACAAGGTGGTCAAATGTATCAGTAAGGTAGCATATGAGTTGGAGCTTCCTAATGGGAGCAAGATCCACAATATCTTCCATGTTTCTTGCCTCAAGAAGGCCATTGGGAGGAATGTATTTGCCGACATGGATCTCCCCCCTATTGACGATGAGGGCCACCTGATTTTGCAGCCAAAATCAATCTTAGACACAAGGGAGAGGCAGTTAAGAAACAGAGTCATCAAATAATATTTGATTCGATGGAGGAATCTACCAGATGAGGATGCCACTTGGGAGGGAGAGAAAATATTGAAGCACCCTTCCTTATTTTTTCTTGTGGGCAAGAAACGTTTGAACGGGGATGACTGTAATATTCCCAATTAGCCACTGCTACTTGGAATATTATAACTGCTCCATTTTTGAAATAAAAGAGTAGGGAGGACAATAAAACATATCCCAGTGTGAAAAGGGATTGAATTAGGAGGACAAATAAATCCACCTTGGTGTGAAAGAGGGGCAAATAAATGAGCTAGATACAGTTGACCAAGTCAACAATGCTGTCACAAGAGTAGGGAAACTAGCTAGGGAAGCACAGTTTTGAAAGGGGAATCTTCTCAAGGAAGTCACATCATCAATGAGTCGGGTCCTGGGGAGGAAGCTCACCTAGGATAAGAAGGAGGAGATAGCAGCAAGGGAAGGCATTCAGTATTCATATTTTTTTGGTCTTTTGGATAATTGCAAGCTTCATCTGTTTAGCCAGAGTTGCAACACTGTTTAGTGCAAAGAATTCTAATGCGGGAATTCCATCTTCACCTTTTGTCTAGCTAGTTGGGAGATCCAAGGAGAAGGTTATGAGCTCACTTTTCATCATCTATCTTGAGGAGAACCATTCTGCATCATATACAGCACAGTCACTTCCAGTAACTACGCCATTTCTGCAGTAGTAGTAGCTGCTGGGTGAAACCCCCCTGTTTTATGCTTGTTTTGGAGGAGGAGGTGCCTATTCCACTCCGGAAGGTCTATTGAGGAAGGCCTTGGGCCAATTTATGTACCATTCATCTATTTTAGATCATGATCAAATTTTTTTATTATTTAGTTTCTGTATACATCATTATTTTATGTGGTGATTCATTTTATATTGTTATTTTGCCGGAAACCCTTGTCGGGATGCTCTAATGTGCTTGTAAAAGGGGTTTAACCTCTTATTTCTGATCTCATGATTAATGAAAGTTCTAGTTTTGTAATAAATCATATTTTTCTGTAGATACCCTAATGAAAATTACGCTATTGTAGTCTTTAGCAGTTCTATTTTGTGAAGTTGTGGGATTGGGGTGTTTCTGAGCATATTTGAGTTGGGGAGATCTGTTTAATGTAGCTAGGATGATTTTTTTTCTGATGCCATTTAATATTTAAGTTAAATACAACATATATAGGAGGATCCAATCCCTTTTCAATGTTTTTGTTGCAAGAATTTCCTTATACAACATCCTCATTGAAGAAATTGCAGATATTCCTTAAAAGGAATATTACATTTTACCTGTCCATGCTTCCTATGGAATACCACCATCCAAGGAACTTGAAGGCCCTCTGTTTATTAGATAAAAAACAGTATCTACAACATCTGCCAAAAATTGTAAAGGCAATCCTACATGCAATCTCATGCACCTTGCACGCTCCATGATTGTTCTTTTCATCCTTTCTGACACACCATTTTATTGTGGTGTTCTTGGAACTATCTTCTCTCTGTGAATTCCATGCTTTGAAAAGTACCTATCAAAATCTTTGCTGCAATATTCACCTCCATTGTTTGATCTGAGACACTTCAACTTCTTTCCTGTCTCAATCTCAACCAAAGCTTTCCATTTCTTGAAAGTATAAAATACATCATATTTATTCTGAATACAATAAATCCAAGTTTTTCTAGTTGCATCATAAATAAAAGTAACATAATAACGAGAGCCACCAAGAGATGATACTTGAGCAGGTCCCCATACATCTATATGCACAAGCTCTAATTTTTCGCTCTTCTTTTCTTTCCCAACTCTGAGAAATCTGACTCTCTTCTATTTTCCATAAATGCAATTCTCACAGAAATCCAACTCAACATTATTCAAACCCGGAAAAAAATTTCTTGAGTGAAGAATCTTCATCCCCTTCTCACTCATGTGTTCAACCCTATGATGCCATAATGCTGCATCTGCTCCTTTGGAAGTTAAAGCATTAACATAGTTAGAAATACCATTGCATAAATACAATGTACCAACCTTTTCGCCTTTTGCTATTACCAGTGCTCCTTTGGTGACCTTCCAAGTTTTATCTGTGAAAGTTGTCACACAACCTTCACTGCCTAACTGCCCTGTTGAAATCATATTTTTCTTCAGATCTGGACCATGCCTTACCTCCTTTAATAACCATTGGTTTCCATTCTGTTGTTTTACAAGAACCTTACCCATTCCAAAAATTTTACAGGGTTTATCATCACCCAAATGGACTTGTCCAAAATCTCCTTGAACATAGTCATGCAAATATTTCTTATCAGGTGTGGCATAGAATGAGGCCCCTGAATCTACAACCCAAGAATCAGTAACATTTTCAAAAGAAAGAATCAAAGCATCTTGTAACACATCACCTGTCACATTTGCGTCATGATTGTTTTCTTACTATGTGTCTCCTTCTTTTCCCTTCCGAGAACTACAGTATTTCTTTAGGTGTCCTTTCTTTCCGCATTTCTAGCACACTATCCCCGATATAGACTTGGATATGCCTTTCCTTGATTTACTGCGATATCATGAGCTCTTTCCTCTTTCCATTCTTCTTCCCCTAGACTCTGCACTCAAAGCATTACCCGATGTCTCACCGAAGCTTTTCCGTCGCATTTCCTCGCTAAGGATAGCACCGACAACATCATCAAACTTTAAAGTACTAGATCCAGAGACAGAGTTACTAATGGCCATAACTAAACTGTTCCAACTTTCTGGTAATGAGCACAAAAATAAAATATCCCTAACTTCATCATCAAAGTTTACCCCTACAGAACTTAACTGACTGGTAACTATATTAAAATCGTTTAAATGGTCTGCAACAGATCCACCTTCCGACATCTTCATATTAAATAAACGTTTCATGAGAAATACCTTGTTTGAGGCCGAGGGTTTTTCATATAATTTTGCCAACGCCTTAATCAAACCCTCTGTTTCTGTTTCCTTCGAAATATTGAAGGCTACCGACGCCGCAAGGCACAACCGTACTGTTCCGAATGCCTTTCTATCGATAATCTCCTATTCTGCGTCTGTCATAGCCGTCAGTTTCTTTGTTTTTCCGCTCAATGGTAGGTACAAATATTTCTGATACAGATAATATTCCATCTGCATCTTCCACAGCGGGAAGTTTTGGCCGTTAAATTTCTCGACCCTAAACTTACCATCTTCCGCCATTGCTCCCACTTGAACCAGGAACCCTTCTTTCTTGCGAGTTTATCAGCCAAATAGACCTTCGGCTCTGATACCAGTTGTTAGAAAATTATATATATTACAGAGCAATGAAACACATAAAATATGCGGAAAACACAAGCACACAAAACACATAAAACTAGAGAGACACAGATAAACATGGTTCACCCAGTTTGGGCTATGTCCACCCCTAACAACCAGTCCTTCCTTTTTATTATCCAGCAAAATGAAGAGACACAACCTCCAACAGATCCGATGTAATATCCTTTGTTCTCTCTCATAGTCTCCCTATTTGTTTCTCTCTCCGAGAATACACATACAATACACAGCCGCAATACAATACCCTCATACAAGCGAGGGGTTGCCTTCTAGGGCAAAAAACCTTAAACTAAACATAACTTCTATCGTCAGATCATCCGCCTAATGAACGACCCAGATTGACTAGAAATTACTATACTTTTACAAGGCAATTTTACATCTGTTTTTAGCTTCGGGGGCACTGCTCTCGAAACCCCTGCCAGGGGGGGCTCCATAAAGTCGCAGTCGCCCCCCTCGAGCCCCCAGGCAGTGTTTAATTTCAGGCGTCATTGCCACCCCATTAAGGTACAGGGGTCCAATGCTATGATATAAAATAAACAAGATAATCAGGCTCCACACCCAACACTAGGGAAGTCAAATGATTGGTAGTCAAATAAGGACCAACAAATGAAAGCTGGTCAATAGTTTCAATTTTTCCATCATGTGGGAAACACATCACTCAAAAGAGTGTCGAAACGACATAGTTCATAGCATAAATAGTCTCACCCCAAGATCAAATTGAAATCCAAGGGGCCCATGACTACCGTAAAATCGACATGTTAGTATGAATTCTTTGTCGAAGCGTACGAAAAAGAACCACTTTAGCTACGCATAACTAATAGCCCTAACAACAATAATGGCTGCAAAACATCTTCAGATCTGCAATTAGTAGTTAAAGTGCTGCAACAAACAGATCTATAAATGGAAAGATATTAAGCGGTGAAGTAAAGAGTTTGCTCCATGCATCCAACAGACAAGACAAGAACACGATTTTTGAATGAATTTTTATATTACAGGGCACCTGGGAGGAAACAAGAAGGTGTATCCAGATCTCCTCAATGGGATGGGTTCTTTGTAGTCCTCGGCACTTCAGATCTAAGCTTTCTCTCTCTTGTAGATGTAGAAAAACCCAATGTAGAAGGTAGAGCTCAATGGGAGCAAAATGGCAGAAATGAGACCAAGTGTATAGATCCAGAGTGATCTAATATGCAACAAAAGGTAAAGAATGAAGGGGAAAACCCTCCTATTTATAACAAAATATTGGGTCATTCTAGATCTTGGTGCATGATTAAAATAATGTTAACCAAATCTAGATCCACCTTTTATGGAATATTTTATTATATTTGTTGGAGGGAAAAGGTATTTGACTTGGGTCAAATCCCTTGATTAGTCAAAAATAAATAAATAAATGATTTATTTATCTTTTTAAGGAAGTGGTTGGAATATAATCAAATAAATAATGATTTATTTAATTATTTGTGGGTGATTTGGTCATATTTAACAAGGAATATTATCTAAATAAGATTTAAATAATTATTCCTAGAAAATAATAAGATAAATAAAGGTTTATCTAATTAATTTCTTTGATTTTGGGTTAAACATGACTGAGAATAATAATTAAATTATGGTTTAATTAATTATTCCATGAGGAAAATCAAACAAATATGGGTTTGTTTAATATTTCCTTTTGGGGTTTCCTGTTTTAACATAGTGAAAGCAGTTTTATTTAGGGTAAAACTGGTCTTACATGGTGTACTTGGGTCCATCTAATGATAATAGGTTAGATGACCAAAAAATGGTGTAACAGATTGCCCCCCAGCGTGCGAGTGTCAGGAGCAAATCGTATGACCGAAGTACGTTGTAAGAATACAATCACCAGACAACAAAAGGGGATGTCAGAGAGAGAAGTGTGAGGTAGATAGTGTGCTGAAGGACTAGACCCTGAGGAGATGAGACTCGCAGGTGCAACAAGTCTCTTTTTATGAGAGGGTACTTGTGCTGAAGGCGGCGGGGGAGGCATACCTATGCCCGCAGTGACAAAGTACAAAAGAATAGTGTGTCCAGTAAACAAGGGACCGAACCATAGAGTACAGCTGGCATAATCAAGGGCCAGATAAAAATACAATGAAGAGTCTCACATACATGCTGTGCCTGGGATAACAGCCAGGACTAGTACAAGAATATCTGGGTACATGAGATAAATACAACCCAAATGCCCCTTGTAAATGGGGAAGGGCTCACAAAATCTGACTGATACATGCAAATCATAGAGGTGCTGCAAGTGGCTAAGGCCAACATCATCAAAATCTGGAGCGGCATCAAAGGCTGCAATGAAGAGGTCATCCGGGCATGTGGGGGGGCTACCTGCAGGGCCACCCCCTCATGAGGGCTGAGACATCTCACACACGCCCGGGAATCATCAAGAGCTGCTGCTGGGTCACTGGACTGTCCAGTATACGAATCTCGATCATGCTGAAAGGAGCTGGAGAAGCAACCAAGTCAAAGGGAAGTGAGAAATCCCCCTGCCTGATCCGAGGCACCGAACAAAAGTGGAAGTTGGAACCAAGGTACACCGCCCTCTAAACCTTGCTTCTGGAATAAATGTGCTGAGGTCGACAGAAGGAGGTCCGCCGTAGGTGAGGCAATGAGAGAACCTCAACTAAGGCACGAGAGAAGAACAATAGAGCGACGGACAGACTGACACTAATGATGATGGTGGAAATGGGAAGGATGGAGTGGCGAATGGACGACTTCCCTTGTTAGAGCATAAAGGGCATGAATGACATGGCAGTGACTGACACAATATCGTAAGGGATAGGGGACAGTGGGACTGAAGGTCATAATATGCGACACAAGAGAGAGACCAAGCAATGAAGGATGGAGGGCTATAGTGGGGTACAAAGGGGCGCGGGATAGACTCCATGAATGCGATGATGACTCAACTTGGATGCTCTAAACAAGGGCGACTCGATGGTGCTGCCATACAGTAAAAGGCCCAATGGGGGACCATAAAAGCATGAGTACAAGGTGGGGACTCATGACGAAAATCGTCACAAACATGGACAAGTAAGGAGGCAAGATGGTGCCCCAAGTACAAGTGTTGTAAGTGAGGAAATTCGATTTTAAGGAGAGGTGAAGTGACCCTTCTTGGGAAAAATAGGTCCTGGCGAAGGATACAAATTAAAATATGCTGGCTATCTAACAGAAAATAAAACACGCATCTCAGAAGGGAAATGCTAAGGGTAATATTTCTTAAGATAGAGGGCATTGCGAAGATTGCCTTTGAAGTCTTATAAAAGGTATGCCCCCTTACCAAGCTCCTTACTGATGATGTAAGGGCCTAGCCATAATGAGTCGAACTTCCTGTGACCAAGGACATCATGAGCCTGGTCATATACTAGAACAAGGTCGCCTTTGTGAAAAGGATGAGGCTGGACTTTTTGGTCATACTGAGCTTTGGTGCGTTTTTTGGCCGCTCCCATGGTTTGCAAGGCAATACGGCGGTCTTCGGAAGCACGCTCAAGCATGATAAGTCGTTGTTCTAGAGGTTGGGTGTCAGGGAGAAGTTCAACGGCCAGTTGCGGGGAAGGGATTTCACATTCGATTGGTAAGACAACCTCCTCTCCAAAAACGAGGTGAGGAGGGTTATGGTTGGGGGGCAGAGGTGCCCCCAAGCATGGTGTGGTCATGCCAAAATGTATTTAAAAAAATGGGAATCTAAACACATTTTAATGATGTGGTGTGCCATTTGTTCTGGTTATGGTTATGCAGTTTTGAGAAAGGAAATGGAGGATTACCAATCTCTTTTGGGACTGCATATAGGGATCAAATGGACTTTAAGTTTCCGAAATGGCATACCTGGTATCACTATCCCAAAAGGAGGATTTGGAGATAATGAACTGATGCTCTCGTAGAAAAGCTATAGGTTGGTCAACAATAATGTCGAAGAGACTAGGTTGCTGATGTAAGATGAGGGAACGATAAGGGGTATCGTCCTGAGAGTGATCTGAAGTGATATGGGACTCTAGAGGTTCTTTTGAATGTGGAAGAATACTGGGTCTAGAGTCAACACGACCAGATACACTAGGAGAGTGGTGGAGAATGGCTTCTCTTGGTCGCTCAAATGTGGGTGCCCCCTTACCCAAACATTGGGTTTCGATGTAATGGCCACAAGGTGGATGTGGTGTGAACGCATGGGTTCGATGTAAGGGGGAATAAATAAAGTCAGGGGTGGGAATTTCTTCCGTAATGTCGTCATCGTGATAGAAGATGGGGTGACTGGTGGAAGAAGAACCACCTGACGTGGTGAAGTGGCTTGAATCATCATCATGAGAAGAGAGGTTCACATACGCATCGTCACAAGGGGTGACCGAAGAGTAAGTAGATAAAGGATCTACCGATGTTGAGCCCAAGATGTCCGCTGAAGGAAGGTCAAGCGAAACAACAGGGGAGGATTCAGATGGAATGTTCCCCAAGGGTCTCATGGATGATGATAGGTAGAAAATGCTGGACGAAGGCTCCGTCATCTCGACATCCGGAGGGGGAATGTCAATGGGAGCAGTCATATTTGGTAGTTCTGCTGAAGCAGAATGCGCAAATAGGAGAGAGGTGGACTCATTGCGCTTGGCCTCGAATTGGTGGACCGCAGCGATAGAGGTGCGGAAGTCCGTGAGGCGGGGACAAAGATGGGTGGAATGGCCATGGAGATCACACAAAGCACAGGGGTGGTTGGTGTGAATAGTCTTGGGGTTCTTGGCCGCGGTCGCGGAAGGAACAGAGGCTTCTAGGACCGCGGACTTAGGGAACGTGACATTAACCATGGGCTTGAGATGAAGTAATTCAGGACAGGTATGGGAGGCGTGACCGACAACATCACACAAAGCACCCTGGATGGTATGCTTTGGAGGCTGAGGAGGAGCAGGGTTTGTCGGGGAAGCCTTGTCCTTTGATGCCCCCTTGCGAGCTTTGCCCTTCTTACCCGAAGCGGTCGCAACAGGAGGTGTTTCCTGTTGAAGTGACTGAGGCACTGATGCAACGGGAGAAGCCATGGGGACCGGTTGAACCGGGGTCAAAGCGATATAAGGTTTGGGTTGACCAGGCAAGGTGGGGACTGGAGGATCAAGGTACCAAACGGGAATCCCAAGTGTCAAGTTAGGAAGAGAGAGGGTGGCCATGACTGGTACCGTGTACACTCCTGGTGGGGGAGCTAAGAACGGTATCTGACCAGAGGGGTAATGGCCAGGTGGGACGGCTCCTAAATGGCTAAGGCCTGGAGGAACCGTGCCTGGGGGATAAAGGGGCTCATGACTACCAACTGCAGGTGAAGGGCTAGGAGCAGGTTGCGGAGGGCAAGGTTGCTGACTAGCCGAAGCAGGTTGCTTGAGAGCAGCCTGAGACGAGTGCATCATGCAAACATTCGACGAGCTGGGGTCAGAGATAGGAGGAGGGGGGAGACTAGGAAAAGTTCCAAGCAGGGAGGAATCCTTGTAAACGCCGGGGGAGACACTGGTCAAGGAGTCGACGGTTTGCTTGCTGGCTACAGAAGAGATGGTTGTCTCGGGTGAGGTCTGAGATTTTGGCTCATGATATGTCAACTGGTCAATGGTGACTATCTTCCCATTATGGGGGAAAGACATCTTGCGAAAGACCGCGGATGGGACAGCGGACATAGCATAGGTGTAGCTTCGCCCCAAAAGAATGTTGTAGTCTAGTGGGGCGTCAATGACTTCAACGTCAACGCAAACAGTCTTACCGGCGAGTGTGATAGGGCAATTACGGAACAAGCCAATGGGTTGGGAGGCATGACCGTCCCACGCTCTAAGGGTGATCGTGGAAGGGGCCAGCTCAGGGGATCCGAGTTGCTTCCAAACCGAAGCGGACATCACGCAGGTGGATGCCCCCTCGTCGATGATACACCGGGAAACGATGGCGTTTCATATTATTCGTATTTTGGTAGAATTTGGGAAGCGGCTTGGAAGGAGAGGGAGAGAGGAGGAGTATGAGTACGATTGAGTGGCGTCGAAAACAATCATACGGTACGTCGGCGGGATCTCGCGGCGCCACGGCGAATGGGAGAGCCTTCTAACTTTTGGGAAGAGCACGGCCCCGGAAGATTCGATGTGCGATATTCGACCAGGGGTAGCCAAATCATCTACTATGCTATCAGTAGACGACTCGGCCAGGAACGGCATTCGGCGTAATGAATTCCTTTTGGAATCTTTGGATGAACCTCAACTTTGGGTTGAGGGATGTGTAAGGGGCCATTGGATGTCGAAAGAGGCTCTGCAGAACCTGAAGAGGGAGGCTCGGGAGCAGACTGAGCAGGAGGCTTGGGGTACTGGCGAGACCGAGTTTGAAGGTTAAGGTCGACGGTTAGAGGCGGATCGGAGTTCATCATGAGGATCTGGTAATTGGAGGAACCAGAAGGGGAAGGTGGAGTGGCCACCTGTCCGTTAGGTGGTTGGGTAGCCATGAATCCCTGCTGTGCATCCACCTGCGCTTGAGGGGGCGGGGAGCGCTGTTGCAGGGGTTGAGAAGGCAAGGGAGGCGAAAGTGCATGTGTTGGAGGAGTTGGCGCGCCAGGTTGTGGATAAGGGTAATGGTTAGGTTGGGCAACATTGAGGTAAGCAGGAGGTTGGGCAAAAGGATGAGGCATGCCGTATCCTGGATGCATGCTACCGGGAGGGGGAGAAGTGCAGGCAGTGGTGCCCCCTCCCCCAGGAAAACCATAGCTCATGTGAGGTTGAGCGGATGGATGAGAGATGGGTCCAATGATACTGTTGGCGGCATGAGGTGCCCCCGGTGTATGGGCATCATTGGGTGTGGGAAGATCAGGTAGGACAATAGGATCGTAACCTGTCTGAGCGTAGATCAGGTCATACTTTAACGCCATTTGGAGGGCATCTTCTTCGGTTTGAGGAAAATGGGATGCGACATCCTTCCCGATAGGGGACAAGAGAGATCTAAGGAACCAGTCCATGTAGACACGGTCTTCGAAGGGAGGAGATTGGCATAAGCTCCGTCGTCTCCGCCAGTCCTGAACATGGGTAGAAAGGCGGGTCGAAGAGGTTTGCTTGAAGGAAGTCAAGAGTTCGATACCAGTGTCATAACGAAGGGGAAGCTGGAAGTAAGATAAAAAAGCTCGGGCAAGAGTTGCAAAGGTGGTATGGGAGGAAGTGGGCTGATCAACATACCACTTGGAAGCTTCGCTTGTAAGCGTGCGTTGGAACAATCGAAGACGAACAGAATCATCGGTAATGGAGGTCGATGAACACCACATGTGGAAAGATCGAACATGATTTGAAGGATCTTCGCCAGCATGGCCGTCAAACTTTGGGATGTCGGACGGGAGCTTTGTCGGCATAGCAGTCCAACTAGCATTATGGTGTATAGGGTCGTTTATCAATCGGTCCAAATCGGGGAGGCTGAGGCCTACCAAGAAGGGGAGCACGGGTGAAGCCGAGGTAGTTCCTGCGGTGGTTCTGCTAGTAGTAGTCCCGGCATTAGGGCCGGGATTCCCGCTAGTGTTAGGCCCTGGACCTGACATAGTGGAGGTGACAGGGGGGAGAACTAGAAGGAAAAGAAGAACCCAAAGAATCAGAGAAGGACTGGCTCGATGACGGTGGGACGGAGCAGGTCGATCGACCGGAGACTGAGGGTGAAGGCCAAGGAGGCTCCGGGAAAGGTGCCTTGGGGGCGCAATGATGACAAGAAGAAGGAAACCGACAAGGGCAGAAAGGGACAGAATCAAGTAATGTCAAGGGCAGATAAGGTGCAGTGACAATTGATTTTAGAGTCTTTGCCAGGCGGTGTAAACCAGGCGCTTCTTCACTTAAGGTCAGTGTGTGGTGTGCGTTAAATTTTAATTTTTAAACCCTTTCCGTTGTTGAGAGCAAAAAAGTGTGCAACGTAGCTGAAAATAAACCTACAGAGAACAGAATAAAAATGCTGAAATAACAGAAAAATAACAGCTACATATGCATCTATCAAACCAAAGAAAGTGGGTCTCTCAAAACTATGCTGAAAAGAAAGGGAAAAACTATGGAAACACACACAAACGAAGCTCAACAGATCTAGGGTCAAAGGGGACAGAGATCCGGAGGATAAAGCTGCAGATAAGGGGTGCAGATCACAGCCAAGAGACAGGGGCAAGGTGGCTGGAAAAAAGGGGAAATCAGCAAAAAGCCGGAAGGGGCAAGGCAGAGGCCTTTAGGGGAGGTCCAAACAAAACGACAAGAGGTGATTTGAAAGGAAAAGAGGCTGATTTCGATGGATCTGGAAGTGAGGTCCGAATCTGGAAAAAAGGAAGGCTGACTACGAAGCAAACCTGATGAAACAGTGAAACTCTTCCTCAAAAAAAGTGGAAATTGCCACTAAAGCCCTAGAGGCAGTTTATAGATGGTAAACGGTCCGGATCTTGGTCAGGCGGGAGTGGACGGTGGAAAACCTGGCATTGCGACAAAACCCCCGAGAAAAATTACGGAGAAAAATCTTTGGAGAAAAAAGCTGGTCGCGAGTTCGACGATTTTTTAGTTGAGGATCGCAGATTCACGAGGCCAAAAGGTGCGTCCAGGTCGCGGGTTTTGGGCCAAAAGGTGCGACCCCCCCGTTCCGGCTGTTTCGGCGGCAGATTTTCTGAAAAATTGCCGTCTCAGGTGCGGCTGGTGTCGCTTACCTGCGCAATAGGGCCAGAAACACACGGAAGTTAGAAATTTTAGGTTTTAGGGTTTTATGTGAGAAAAATGACATGAAAAGAGAAAAACTAAGCAGCTAAAAAAGAAGCCCTAGGGCCTGAAGTAGCTGGATATGCAGGAATATGAAAAACGACAGCGGTCGTAATTTAAAACTCGTGTGGAGTCGCCATTTGTTAGTATGAATTCTTTGTCGAAGCGTACGAAAAAGAACCACTTTAGCTACGCATAACTAATAGCCCTAACAACAATAATGGCGGCAAAACATCTTCAGATCTGCAATTAGTAGTTAAAGTGCTGCAACAAGCAGATCTATAAATGGAAAGATATTAAGCAGTGAAGTAAAGAGTTTGCTCCATGCATCCAACAGACAAGACAAGAACACGATTTTTGAATGAATTTTTATATTACGGGGCACCTGGGAGGAAACAAGAAGGTGTATCCAGATCTCCTCAATGGGACGGGTTCTTTGTAGTCCTCAGCACTTCAGATCTAAGCTTTCTCTCTCTTGTAGATGTAGAAAACCCAATGTAGAAGGTAGAGCTCAATGGGAGCAAAATGGCAGAAAAATGAGACCAACTGTATAGATCCAGAGTGATCTAGTATGCAACAAAGGTGAAGAATGAAGGGGAAAACCCTCCTATTTATAACAAAATATTGGGTCATTCTAGATCTTGGTGCATGATTAAAATAATGTTAACCAAATCTAGATCCACCTCTATGGAATATTTTATTATTATTTGTTGGAGGGAAAGGGACTTTGACTTGGGTCAAAATCCCTTGATAAGTGAAGAATAAATAAATAAATGATTTATTTATCCTTTTAAGGAAGTGGTTGAGATATAATCAAATAAATAATGATTTATTTAATTAATAGTGGTTGATTTGGTCATATTTAACAAGGAATATTATTTAAATAATTATTCCTAGGAAATAATAAGATAACTATGGGTGTATCTCATTAATTTCTTTGTTTTTGGGTTAAACATGATTGGGAATAATAATTAAATTATGGTTTAATTAATTATTCCTTTTGGGGTTTCCTTAATTAACATAGTGAAAGCAGTTTTACTTGGGGTAAAACTGGTCTTACATGGTGTACTTGGGTCCATCTAATGATAAAAGGTTAGATGACCAAAAAATGGTGTAACACGACATATACAGTTTTTCCTTCCAAGGAAGTAGGCAACTAAGGAAGGATCCCTAAATATTGAATAGTTATTCTATTAAAATCTAACATATTCAGAGAAATTGACACAAGATGAGGGGAAAAAAATCCTACCAGGCAGTCAAGGATTGAATTCTAACAATGGAATCCTCGTAAATAATAGTGCGATGTATGTTCCTATCACAAGACTTCACCCTGATTTGGAAGGGAATGTAAGAAGGGATACTAGATTCTTTTAATTGATTCCAATAAAAGGAAATAAACACATTACTTGGAGGGGGTTCCTTGACAATAGGAGAAAGTCCCCCTTGTTTGGTAGAATCAGCAGAAAAAAGAATAGCCTGAGCGGTATGAACGTCACTCTCTATAGGAAAATTATAATCAATTGAAAATGAAATCAGGTTAACCACTTTCTCAACCAATGGTTGGTTGGGAACAGATTCATTGGATTCACATTTATAGAGAGTGGGATTGACTAAAGGTGAATTTGATTTAATTACTTCATCAAGTAGTGGAAGATTCAGGAACATTTTGTGTTAACTGGTTGGAAGTTGTTGTTGAGAGGCAATAGGGGTTTCCAACAGTTTGGAATTGTCATCCAAACAAGGGAAAAGGTGAATTGGATGAATACCTTCACATAAATTACAAGGAAACTTAAATTTACCTTTATTTCCATGTACATAAAACTTTATTAGCACTAGTCGAAGGTTGGTCACCAACATAATCTCTAGAGGCTAACACCAAGGGTTGATATGAGCCTGCAGAACACACTTCTAATACCTGAGGAATACCAGGCCAATCTCTGAGGAGGTGGTCACCCTTAGAAAGCATGAAAGGGAATTTGACTTTATGGGGCTTTGAAGGACTAACTACATCAACAATAATGGTTGTGTGTTTTCCCCCTTGGTTATTTGGCTTTGTAATACCCCAAATGGGATATTTTATGAATTTTTCCAGAAATTAACTCAACCATAAAATTACCAGAAGATTTCCATGTAACAATACCTTCAAAAATTCAAGCCGTCAACATTAAAAACAATCAACCAAAATATTTACGGAAAATGGAAAATATAACATGCAACTGAATAATAGACATAATAATCATGTTGAAGATCTCAACCTTATTTTATTAATATAAACTGATAGTACAAAAATTAGAGATGGCTAAAGTAATGGCCATAAATAGATCTACAACAATGTTGCAACTCGCCTCCAAAATAAATTGGAAATATCTGCGACCTGTGAATCTTGAATGGATCCACCAAGGGAAGAGATGGGTGCTCGCCCACTCTCACTAAATCAACTGAGGGTTTCCATCTTGGGGGTACTACTGAAGTAGATAATCCAAGTTCTCAAACCTCTCACACAAAAAATGACCCAATCCAAGATATCTCCAAATGACATTCGCTTCTCCTTTTATAGATCTGATGGATAGATCTCCAATCCTCTAGAAGCATATTATTTTATTATTTTATTATTATTCTAGAAGATCCTCCATTGAATCTATCAAAGTGACTTTAATTTAATTATATTTCACTTAAGTCAATTTTGACCACTTTTCCTCTAAATATTATTTTTCCTTTAATTAAATGACTAATTAAAGTCATTTTTAATTAAGGAAAATAGTATATCGCCCATGGTACTATATTTGACCACTATAAGTCACTTCTTAGCATCCCATCCTGAAGATATCCTCATTTCGGTTCCAACGAGCTATTACACTAAGGTTTTATATCATGTATTCCTCCCAGAATGCCACCTTGAGCGTAATTAATTGAGTTAAGCCCAAAAATAACTCAGTTGTCTAAAAGTTATAGGAATGCCCCGAAACAAAAGGTAATCCGTGCGGATGATGGAATATATCAAGAAAATGCTATTGATCCTCATATAAATCTTCAAAAATCCTCCAAAAATCCCCTGGGCCCACTGATGACACCAACCTATATCTGTGACCTGTCTACTCCAAACTCTGGAAGTCCATCCTAACCCTGTCATAGGTGATACCAAAAAAAGGAATATTACAGAACTTCTGCCCCAAGATTTATTTCCCTCAAGAAATCCAAATATGTGGGCCACCCTGTTGGCCCGATGCAACTGAGACCCAATGCCCAGATCCCATACAAACCCCTGGGTGTTGCTATGCAGCTATGTCAAGCCTCCCGAAATAGACCCCTCAATGTCGGGATCCCAAAATGATCTCTCAGTGTACCTGTCATCAAACAATCCTCCTGGATCACAACGCTACCATGGCCAATCATCGCCCAAGTCCCATGACTCAGACTGCGTACTGCCTCTGGCTATAGCTGCTACCCCATGAAGCGAAGTCTACCAGCGAGCATCAATGATCCATGTCTCCTGTTGTGCTATACTTCTAAATGTATAAGTTTCCCCACCAACTGCGTACCAACTCATCGCCTCTCTCTCCATTATAACTCCCGATCTATGCCGAGGTCAATCCTGATCTGTGGATGTCTAGCTAGTGCTACTGAAATGCTGATGGACTATCGGTCCACAATCCATGGCCCAATGGAACATGTAACATCTCTCCCATCCAAGTGCTCCTGCTGAAATGTACTCGGGACTAAGAATGATACTCAATCAATAGAATACCAACTCATCACCTCTCTCAAATCCGACTCCGGACTCGATCTGATGTTAACCCTGCTCTCCTGAAGTTGGGATGGAATGCTGAAGAACTATCAACCTGTGCCCCACTGCGAATGGGAATCTGTAGCATCTGTCATGTTTAAGGGCCCCTTCTCCGCTATGATCCCTATGAAGAAGATCGTACCATCAACAGGGTACCAACTCATGATCTCTTGCCAATCAAACCTGGAAGAAGAATCCAATGTAGTGACATCTACATATGGAACATGTCTAGAGTGTTTTCGCCAGCCCATACTCAACTCACGTTGCTCTTTCCCGTCTGCCAACTAGATCTGCCTGTAGAGGAAGGCACCTCTCTCTATAAAAGGCCAAGGTGGGTGAGATATTCTTCAAGCCCCATCGATGTACTCTTGGAGAGTGCCACTCCCTGAAAGCACTACTACTTTGCTGACTGCACATGTATTTATCTGCACCTCATCTGTGTATCGACCCGATGATGGATGCTCCACCATCTCCAACAACTCATCCCTCTCCTAATCAGGAATGTCATGCTCCTGCTATATACTAGCCTCCCGCGGAACTATCTCATCAACCTCAAACATCTCATGAGGATGAGTATCTGCAACTACTATCTCCCCGTTAGATGCCCGTACATATGTCTACTCCTTACCCATGACCGAACCTAAGGGTAGCTGTACATCCATCACAGACTCAATGTGAGCCTGCATCTGGCTTTCCCCCAAATGACTATCATGCATGATGTGCATAGCTTCCTTCTCTGCCGACTCATGCTCCATCATATGTTGCTTTGGCTGAATCATCACAAGTGAATCATCACCCAGAGTATCTCTTGTAGAGTCCCCTGAATACTCACCTTGCACACTGGAATACAGCTCTGGCCTACTGTCATCAACTCTGCATGATTGATCTTGCTCCCAAGAAGCATCCTCATATGATCCCATGGACTCATCTGGCGAAGAGTCCTCATCTTGGCATACATTAGGAATTTCCTTCTGTTCTACCTCTGCCACATCATTTGCATCACTCAAGCATGAGTGATGAGGCCCCCAAGGTTCTTTGCAGATGAATCATATTACCTTCCTCCTCAGCTCATTTTTGTTGCCTGATCCACCAAACTAGAGGAGCTCCTCCCCAGTCAATTGTCTCCTGAATAGCCCAAAATTATGGTCAACCAACCCTTGGGCTAGCTCATAAGCAACTTGTGAGACCAACTTCTCTCTCCTCCAAATTTTCGAGACCCTAGTGTGAAATTCTTGGCAAATGGCCTTACAGTCTCTCATACATGAAGACAAGATGGAATACATATGTGCTATGACTGTGTTAGCATGATGTCTCCTAATGCTGAATAAGCATTGTAATATTTGCAGAATCAATCCATCACATTTAAGATCAAACATGATGCAATATGTTCTGAATGTGGCCATTGCTCCTAAAACCTCAAGCTTCTTCCCAAAGGTAGAGCCTACATTTTTTTCCGAATCGTGAAAGGTCCCTACCATCAGTCTTAAAACTCTCCTCATAATTTCATCACTGTAAGGGGCTGCAGGGGTGGTTAGTCTCATGATGTTGCTGAGACAATATGCAACTGGAAGCGTGACCGCTCCACACGTTTCCTCCAAGAACTTGGGTTGTATGAGAGCAAGCATACATGTTTTTAAGGCCCAAATTAATTTTCTCCCATCTGACTGTTTTACTTTGGAAAGGAATTCATCAAGTTCTTCAAGTTTGGAAATAATTCTCCATGTGATATTCATGTGTTTCAAATCTGTCCCAAGCGCAAGGATTTTGTTCCCTATTTCTGGTTCTTTTTGTAGGTCACTGGATTTCCCTTTTGAAGAATGGCATAGACCCCCTTTGAGAAAAGTCTATTTTTCTTCTTGGTTTCTTGGTCCATAGAAATATTGTGGTTCAAGGCTTCAATGACTGTGTTGCCATGTGGGTTTAGGAGGTATTTTAATAACCCCATGTTTATGGCCACAATAAAAAGTTATGATAACAATGAAAGGTACCACAAAAACACCCTACATACATTTATATATTGTTCAGCCATCAATCAAAAATGAAACTAATGCAAAAAAAAATGATGCATTATTGGCATGTTGTTACATTGCTTATTTCAATATACCCTGCCCCAACAGATAAATCTAGCTCCAGTAAATAATTTAGGCTTTGGAAAATAAATTGGGCTCTAGTAAAATCATTTTTGCACAACAAGATGAATTCATCCTAGCAAAGCAAGATAAAAAATGTTACCCCAGATGCAAGGAAATGATCTCTCCTAAGCTCTGTGCTGACTCTAGAAATTTTTCAATTGTTGGAAATGTTGTTGCTGGTTGACTTCAGGCTGCCAGTTGGGCTACTTCTACTGCTCATAAAATTCTAGGAATTTGAGAAGGTGATCCTTGCCCAAAACCCAAAAAAACCCAAAAATGGTTTCCTTGAATTCCAACCTTCAAAATCTGACCCTTTTTCTCCTAGCTCTTGTAGTTGCTAGTTGAGTAGGGACTGCATGAATGAGCTGATCTATTGCTCATAAAATTCTGGGATTTTAACCACGGACTCTACTCACAAAACCTAGAAAACCCAAAAATGATTTTCTCTAATTCCAACTTTCAAAATTTTCCCTTTTTGCCTAGCTCCTATAACTACTGGTTGAGTAGGGAATACGTAAATAGGATGATCTGCTGCTCAGAAAATGTCATGATTTTAACCACAAACTCTACTAAAAAATCCCCAAAAAACGTAGAAAAATATTGGGCAAATTGTAGCTGAATAATTTTGGCCTAACAAAATTCTCTCCGACAACAATTCTGCACTAGATGTTGCAATGGATTAGCCATAACACCCACATTCGGTGCTCAAAAAATTCTCAAAAATTACTCCCAGAATCCTTAAGCCAATCTGACCAAAACCTAGAAATGGTTTGGCCAAATCAGATCCTCCAAAATTGACCCCAATAAGCCCTACGCTCTCCCAGTAGCTGTTGGATACATTATCTACAGAATGATTAGTGAAATACTAAAAAACCCTCCAAATGTGCAACAAATAATCCCTCTTGCACTTCCTCTATCTCCCTCAACAAACAAAGCTCAAATGGTTGAGACGTTCCTCCGCAACTAGGCTTAACTCTCCTCCTCTACGCTGGCCTAAAGACTGCCACACTACTCCAAAAATAGAATGTCAATCTCAGCCCTTAGAGGTTTGCCTATAGTTGAAAAGTTAATGAACCATGAAACCAATAACAAACACAAGAACCCAGTTGCGTCCTCCAAAAATACGCACTCCAAACTAAGATAACCAAATGCAGAAGCTAAATATAAACAACTCGAACAACTGAGATCAGAATCAATGGTGCAATAATGCATGCAAAAGTAATAAATCTTCGATCTTATTCTGAAGTTGATGCGCAGTAAAACCCTTGAACTTGGATTTTCCGGTAATTTGGAAAGTAAACCCTCAGGATGGCAAGATCACTAGCTATAATGCCACTGTAATATCCCAAATGGGATATTTTATGAATTTTGCTGGAAATTAATTCAACCATAAAATTACCAGAAGATTGCCATGCAAAAATACCTTCAGAAATTCAAGCCGTCAACATTATAAACAATCAACAACAATATTTACAGAAAAAGGAAAATAGAGCATGCAATTGAATAATAGACATTATAATCATGCATAAGATCTTAACCTTATTTTATTAATATAAACTTCTAGTACAAAAACTAGAGATGGCTGAAGGAATGGCCGCAAATAGATCTACATCAATGCCGCAACTGGCCTCCAAAAAAAATTGGAAATAACTGCAACCTGTGAATCCTGAATGGATCCACCAAGGGAAGAGATGGGTGCTTGCCAAATCTCACTAAATCACTCAAGGGTTTCCATCCTAGGGCTACTACGGAAGTAGAGAATTCAAGTTCTCAAACCTGTCACACAAACAATGATCTAATCCAAGATATCTCCAAATGACCTTCGCTTCTCCTTTTATAGATTTGATGGATAGATCTCCAATCCTCTAGAAGCATATTATTTTATTATTTTATTATTATTCTAGAAGGTCCTCCATTGACTCTATCAAAGTGACTTTAATTTAATTATATTTCACTTAAGCCACATTTGGCCCCTTTTCCTCTAAATATTATTTTTCCTTTAATTAAATGACTAATTAAAGTCATTTTTAATGAAGGAAAATAATATATCACCAATGGTACTATCTCTGGCCATTATAAGTGACTTCTTAGCATCCCATCCTGAAGATCTCCTCATTCTGGTTCTACGAGATATTACACTAAGGTGTTCTATCATGTATTCCTCCCGGAATTCCACCTTGAGCGTAATTAATTGAGTTAAGTCCAAAAATAACTTAGTTTTCGGAAATTTTTCGGAATGTGCCGGAATGAAAGGAAAACTGTGCGGATGATGGAATATATCAAGAAAATTCCATCAGTCCTCATAGAACTCCTCAAAACTCCTCCAAAGAGCCCTTGGGCCCGCTGATGACACCAATGTGTATCTGTGACCTATCTGCTTCCAACTCTGGAAATCCATCCCAACCTTGTCATAGGTGATACCAAAAAAAGGAATATTACATGCTTCTTCGTCTTCTTCCTTTTCTTCTTCTTCTTAGCCTCTTGGTTACTAATACTAATACTTTCACTAGGAAAAGAAGAAGAAATGGAGGAAGAGACAATGAGGGAAGAAGGCGAAGGGTTAACTTGAGGTTGTTATCGTTCAGGTGGAGGACTCAATTGTGGAGTAGTTTGGACATTTCGAAATAAAGAGGTTGAAAATAATCAAACTGGAGAACCTATGGTGAATACGAGAAGGGACAACATAGCCATATAATGGGCACCAATATTTCCAAAAGAAGGAAAAGGACCAGGATCCAAACAGAGGGGGTCCCTTGACTAGTAGACTCTAGAACCGTTTCCACGAGATTCAACCTAAGGTTTACTAAGGAGTAGAAAGAAGGTTAATTAATTGATTTTAGATATAAAAAACACAAATAAAAAGGGTAAATAGGCAAAAGGTTTACCAAGTCACTCTAAACTGCAAGATACAATTAAGTACGTGCAAGAAATCTCCCTGAATGTTGTGTTTGATGTATCACAGTTAACAAGGTAGTCAACTCAATTACCTATGGAAATATTGCAACCTAGTGGGGACTTCCAAAATATACCCGGAGGTACATGGAAGCGCAGTCCGTAGTAGTGTTGTATAATGTGTCTTGTATGATGGGAAGCATCCCAATAGTCTCCTCATATGTGGATTTCCATTCCAATATACCTGAGGGTACATGGAAGAATGATCCTATATACTCAAATGTACGTGGAATATCAATCGACAACTCCTACGTTTAATGCAGTTGAAACATGTCTTCTAACCTAGACCCACTATGTCTATCGTTAATGTTCCAAATTATCTTTAGGTTGATTGATTGAATTTTAAAGTTGATCTTAATTAAAGTTTCAGTTTCAACGCTCATGAAATAAATTCACATGAACTCATATAATGCCACTAGCATGATTAAAATAGCTCTTTTCATTCGATTAAGAAATATCTAAAGAAAGGAAAAAGTTCCAAAAAATAATGCAATAAAGAAGAACTTCCACACAAGATCTTCAACTTGTTAGGTAAATTGACTCGAGGTTAGAGTCAAGGTTGACCAGATTAAACAATCAGGTAGTTTTGGGGCACATGGTATTGTGCACCCATGGTTTTCGGCCCATGGTATTGCATGTAATGGAGCCTATAAAAGGCTGGGAAGGCTTCATTATAAGATAGGCCAAGGAGGTGAGCGGTGAAGGCTCACATTGCCGGATTGGCTAGGTTTTTGGACAAGGCTAATGAAATTTCATTAGGATGGGTTTTCCCAAGAGTTAGGGTTTTTTCCTGGTTAAATATTATTTGTTTATGTTTTATTATTGTTATTGCGTTAATTATTACTCTCGGTAATTATTTATATTCTCCAGTAAATTATTTCTTCATTTGGTATCAGAGCCAAATGTTGGCTTCAGAGGGACACTTCTATTGCCAAGGGTTTTATTGGCCTGTGAATGGAGATATTATTTGTTGCACTGATGCAGATATCGATTTGGACGTAAGGGTTAGAAGAGCTAGAAAATGTCTCCAATAGCCGAGAAAAGGTAGCATGAAAAATGGAAGTTTTCAAATGGGAGGAAACCGAAGTCGTAATAGTGCACAACTTAAAAGGCGTGAGGAGAGGAGTCACTATGTGGTAAGAGAGAGGGAAGATGTATCTCACGCTAGACAATAACTCGGCCTCGAAGAACGAATCAAGCATGGCAGAATGAACAGGAGCTCGTGGAAGAAGTTGACGGTCACATGATTAGCAGGGGCGTTCAATGGGTCTTGGCATGGGGAAGAGCAGCTATGCTGAGATGCTCATGGCCTCAGGTGTGGGTTGGAGTTTGTCAAACGAGCAGAGCCAAAGCGCCTTGCAAGAAGTGATACATGCATAGGAAGAGAAGCACAATATGTGAGTGGAAATTTTTGATGAATAGAAATCCCCACACTTTCAGCCCTTCATCGAAAAAATGCGTGGGAAATTTTCAGATCTGCTGGAAAATTGGTGTGTTGGATGTAAAATGCACAAGAAAAATCTGAGGTAGTGGCAATGATTGCAGAGGAGGAATATTGATGGAAATAAATTTGGGCATTGCTCTTGGTGTTAGCGTGTCCAAATGTGATAAATGGCCGGTAGGTGCCACAATTTTCCTAGAAAATGAGAAGCCAAGGGAGCGAGGATGTAATCAAATAGGTTGGGGTCGAATGTCATATTAAAGACACTGGCTATAGTAGTTAGGGCCACGAGAATTGCAAAAGTGCAATGCAGAGTCGAAGATCACAACTCTTGACCAACAGCAAAGAATCAACGATGAAGAATGAAGTATGTGTTTTTCGTAGGTGGAATACCATGGCCAATGGTGGAGAAGGGTAGCTCCAACAAGAATATATTCAACCAACAACAGAAGAATTGATCTCCAAGTTCGAGGTGAAGTGAGGTAGCTTATGCTAGTCATGAAAATTTGTAAGTTTATTTTATGAGAAGGGTCGACATCTATTGATAGTGAGTTGTTGCCTTAATAAGAAGACCCCATCGAAGAGATCCGATATTGATTGCAATTTGTTCAATCAAGGGTTTTGGCAATTGAAGTCAAAGCAATGTGCAAGAGAGGATGTGTTAAAATAAAATCAATGAAAAAAAAATTGTAATGAAGTCAATTTTTTCATGTAAATGGGCATACTGCTGTAAGACTTGGTATGGCATGTGTACCCCTGGGTAATCACTGGTAAATTTTGGGTTAGACCTAGGTGATAGGGGGGATGCCAAGTTAACAACTACCTCGTGTATAAAACTTTGAGGGGGGTAAGGGCCAAAGTGAATGGGGCTCACTCACTTGGCAAGGTTAGTTGAATTTAGTCAAGGAACCCCAAGTAAAGTTTAAGGGGGGAATGTTAGGTAAATTGACTCGAGGTTAGAGTCAAGGTTTACTAGATTAAATAATCAGGTAGTTTTGGGGCACATGTTATTGTGCACCCATGGTTTTCGGCCCATGGTATTGCATATAATGGAGCCTATAAAAGGCTGGGAAGGCTTCATTATAAGATGGGCCAAGGAGGTGAGAGGTGAAGGCTCACTTAGCTGGATTGGATAGGGTTTTGGACAAGGCTAATAAAATTTCATTAGGATGGGTTTTCCCCAAAGTTGAGGTTTTTTCCCGGTTAAATATTGTGTGTTTATGTTTTATTATTGTTACTGCATTTATTATTACTCTCGGTAATTATTTATATTCTCCAGTAAATTATTTCTTCACAACTTTCGCTATTCCAATGAAGATATTCAAAGCCCTCATGCATGAGAAAATGATTTTTTTTTATTTTTTTTCAAATGCAAATAAAAATGAAATGAAAATTTTATTGAATAAAAAACATTCACATAGATCAAAATTATAACATGAAATTATTTTAACAAATCAATAACCAAGTTAGGTGATCACAAACCCAAATTTACAAGAAGAATAAAAAATGAAGGAAACCCTTATAAAAGGGAAAACACACTCAAATCCACACAAAATATTGTCTTCATAGAGACTTAGAGCAATTCAAATACTTAGGAAAATCATTGCATCATAACAGAACTCATAGAAAGGCATGAAAATGCAATTTTTGGCATATAATAACTATAGGTAGTACATGGGATAAGTGCAAAGGGTCACACTTAATGAACCAAGAAATTGCAATAGGTCAAACTTAATACACGACAAAGATGAAATGGTTAAAATAAAAGAGTGAAACATTGCAATTATTGAGAGAGGAAATTGCACTAGGTTGCTCTGTCTTAGACCAGAAAGTGCGTTGCGACTGATTTTGTTCAAAATATTAAACACAAACCCTACCAAGCTCAGAATTATACTTTCCTAAGACTAATTATTGTTTAAAAAATTCAAATTGAGTCAATTTCAAAGGTCTAAAAGGATTAAATAAAGGAAACCACTAAAGGAACCTCTCATTCCCCAGTATGGTCACCAAGTTGTTTGACAGATAATTCTCTCCTGCGGACACAAGTGGACTCCATAGATCTAGTGTCTTGATCTAGAAACAATAGGAACAAAAAGACTAATTTTTTCCTCAGAGAAATTAGAACATGGAGGAAATACATACCTGGAGTCCAACGCAAGTTTTATTCTTCTCCTTTCTTGCAAGTTTTAAATCGAACTCTAAATTATATAAATAGGACCTACAAAATAACTAAAACAAGCAAGAGCACTACAACATACAAATATCATGTACTAACAAATCTAAAAATGATTCAAGAAGGCATTTTAATGTGGAAACATGTAGTTAGGTTCAATATTCATAATGACAGATGTAATCATGATTTTACTAAAATAGAAAAATACATTTATTATTGCAAGTCTTTAGGCATGGGTTTCATGCTCAGGATAATTTATTTTTATAGGTTAAAGCACCCATTCAGTGCTTCTAAGTTTGTTAAAAAGTCATTGAGTCATTTTCATGTATGAATGACCCATTTGGGCATGATACATGTCATAAATAAAAATTTATTGAGTCATAATCAAGTCAAAATCCCTGCAAGACCTCTTCATGGAACAAAGTTCAAGTCAGCTTAAGGAAAATTCTGGTCAGCCTAAAGGAATAAATTTGACCCTATGTGAAGCCTATATAAAGAAGACCCCAACCTCATTCAAAGAACACACTGACATACACACAAGTTCAATCTTAAGGATGAAAGGAAGTGCGAAGAAGAGGAAGACTAAAGAAGGAGAAAAATTGAAGTTTTGGATTTGGTTTTGGGTTACTTCTCTTTGCACGTGCGAAGGAATTATGACATATATTGTTGCAGTGAAGCCAAGTTGTAGAATTGAAGTTAGGTCTCTAAGAAGAGTTGTTCTAGAAGACAAATTCCTTAGGAGAGTAAATATACCGAAGTGAAGAAGAGAAGTTATAGTTTCTGGGCATATTGAAGTTGCAGTTGCAGTTTCTGTTTGTAGTCAAAGTTGCAGTTTCTAATTGCAGTTTGTTAGCCACCAATAAAATTTGTCATATCAAATGGTGGCTAAAACATTTTTGGAGCCTTCAAGGAACAAGTTTTATTGCTAAAAAATGTGTTATCTCTTGAAGACTCTAGAAGACATCATGTCCCTTGTTTCAATCGTCACCGCTGTTTCCATTTCAAATTCTGCTGATTCCATAAGAAAAATACTGCTGCAAAGGCCATTTTTCCCTTCCCTCCACCACAAAAATAACCTCCATTTTTACCCCTTTTATTCCCATGAAATTCCTCTATTTTTCATTTTTTCCCCATTTCCCCTTCATGAAATTCCCTTAACAAAGTTTAAAACTCATTTTAACTCTGCCGAAACCCCCAAATCCATTGAAAAACTTGGAAAATTTCATAAAAAATACGTTTCTATATTGCAAACTTAAGCCCCCTTGGGCTAAGTCCTGAACCACTTCCCCATTATATGCCCTGGTGCTAGAACTAGGCTCTAAGCCAATTGGGCGCTTAATCGCATCGCAAAAATTCGAGCACATAAGTCTATTTGCCATGTTCAAAAGTTCCGACGCGATTAAGCCTTTGTACATAGCCCCCGATCCTATTATTGTTTTATATAACCCGAGTGCCCGCAATCGGGTGCTAAAAACATTGTATATTTCATCTCCGATCCCTTATTTCCTTTTGTCAATAAAAAAACCCACTTATTCCAAAGTTTGGTCTAAATGCGCCGGATTTATGTTTTTTTTTATGAAAAAATGGGTATATGGAAAGACCCGCATCAAAACTTCCGATGCGATTGAGTCCCTTTGTTAAAACTCCGCCCCCTCTGCTTTTTTACTCCATATAACTTCGCCCAGGACCAAGAGTTAAAGTCCCAAGCTCCAATCGCATTGCAAAAATTCCGAATGGTTAGATTGAAAAGCCCGAAGGCCCGACCTTCCGATTGTGATAAGCCATTTTCATATGTAAGCCCCAGGCCCTTTCTGTTTTCCATATAGTCAAAGGCCCCGCAGTTGGGCGCCTATCCATTTCATATATATAAACCTGCCCGATAGTCAAAAAATTTGTATTATATTAAAAATTTTGGGGTTTTTTCATGTTGTAAAGGTTTTTCCGCCGATGCAAGTTTTGAAACGATGCCGACCGTTGATCTAAAGACGATCAACGATCAACGCGCAATCGCATCGCAAATTTTTGTCGAGTACGTTAACATAACACCACCCCCGATTGGTCAACCTTCGATGAGTTTTCTGCCATCGATCTGATCTACAGATTGACGGTCTGTAATTAATCGCGTCGGCGCATCTCAAGTTTCTCCCCCCGCCGATCGCCGAGCCTCGATTGTATCTGGGCCATCCACGTGTCCAGATTGGACGGTCCAGATGGATTTTTCGACTTTGGTTATATTTTGTATACCCCTCTCCATAGTGTTGTTTTGGCCAATCTTAGTCGTTGATCTCTGCAGATCAATAGCCCCTATTTACCAATCTTTCGCCATCATATTATTTCATTAAACCCCTAGTTTCAATCGTGACTGTTGATTTCTTCTATCCAACGGCTCATATTAACCCCGCTGAGCCTGACCCCTGTGGGTCCTGTCTCCCTCCGGAACCAATCTCCGCCATTCAAATCTCAGATCCTACGGCCCAAATTGAAACCACCCATCTTCCTACCACCCGCGCATCTTTCCAAATTTGTGCTTGTTCTCCACCATCAAATCTGAGGACCCAGATTCGACGGCCCTCGTTCCAAGTCGCGTAACCTTTTACGCGAAGTTTATTTTCCGAAAGGCCACGCGAAATGGGCAGTTTTCTAATGCCACATGTCAGGCGGGGACGCATATCGCATTCCAAAAGGCAAAACCGCCTCCCCGCCCTTTTTCCGCGTGAAAACCATTGTTTTACTCCCGGAACCACCTTCCTTCTTTTCCTTTGTGTGTTATCGCGCGTGCCCTCCACCGTTGATCTCTGCAAATCAATGGTTTGGATCTAAACCTTCATTTACATATCGCATACCACCCTCGCCAAAGGATATTAATGTGTGATTTCCACCGTTGATCTCGTGGGCTGATCTCATCCGACGACCCACGATCAACCCGAACTCCCGAAGGCTATTTTCAATACATTTTCCTCCGAAATAAGGGTTTTAACCATATTTCTTCGTATTTATTCCATTTTCCAAACAAATTAACTCATTCACTTTGTATAAACACAACCAATCCCAACCGTTGATATTTGCGTGATCAACGAATCCGACTTAATTAACCCCATTATTTTTTCCAAACAATCCCCATTCGATCTCCACCATTGGATGATGCCATCCAACGACCACACTCTCTCCCCACACCCTCTGAAGCAGTTTACCCCACAAACGTAGGATTTCATAATATTTTGTGTATTTTATAGGTTTCAAAGGATTTTCCCATTATAATAAAGGGAAATGAAAGCCGAGGATGACAATCCTCTGGAGTTTCATTCATAAAAGGAAGATCATTCCATAGGGTTCGAATCCATGTCTCATCAATGCTTCTTTGGCATTGATGCCATATGAGCCGTGTGCGGCCCTGCACATCAACAAGACACACAACAATGCATAAAATAATTAAAAGAGTATCAGTGTCGAAGAAAAAACACAGTAGAACAAAAGATTGAAGATAGTTTGGGATTATGGCTAAGATTGATTATCAAAAGCATAATCCTCCATATTAGGACACAATTAAAGGAAATCATAAGTGTTCATTAGATAGAAAGGCCTCCACCGCCACAACAGAGGCAAATTGATTCCTCTCAGCTACCACAGTGCCACCTGTAGCTTCAAAGCACTCTAACAGAGGTCAAAGTTATTGATCAGAAAATATATTTTCCTCAGCGCAACCAAAAAATTAATTCTGCCAAATGACTTAATGCAGAAAATATCAACAGAGTTATTGCATCCTGAAACAGAGCCTAAAAGTCAACATAAGCTCTCTCCGAGCTTAAATTCTTAATGTAAAACATTTAATACAGAGGACACATATGTAAGCTTCTTCATTGAGCTCCTCAAAGGCTGAGAAGCCTTAAAGACTGTATTAAATACCCTTGGAGATCTTTTATCAGATCCCACCTCCTCATTCTTCTATAAATACTTCTGAAGAAGATGAGAAAATGTTGGTTGCAGAACTTTGAAATATACTTGAGCCTGAAACTTCTACTTGTAAATAGTGTTCACTGGCTCTTGAAGCTCTGCTTGTGATTGATAAGTTAGTATGGGAAGTGTAGATGACTGCTGAATTGAAACATTGGACTTAAAGCTGTAACTGGTTTGAAGCATCAATACAAGCTAATTTATGGGATCCTGGTCTATGTCAACGGTGATGTTATTTCTTATTGTAAATCGTTATTTTATTTTTGTTTTCACTCTGTTCATCTTCTTTGATAAAGAACAACAAGCATAGAGTTAGGAATTACTGTATAGCAATACCCTTCTCTAACTAATAAGCTTTATCTAAATGTTTTCTTCCAAATTTGTGTTATTTAGGAATGATTTAATTTAGTTCAAGAAGTTAGGAATGCTGGCGTTCCCTCGTCCTACTGTCTTAGCTAATTGTTAGTCTTGAATGCTATTTTTAGTTCATGTTAAGTAGAGAGAAACTAAGGAAAATATGGTGAGCCCTGGTCCTAGTTTTATCCCCAAAGACTATCTAAAAGTTTCCCTAAGAATGTGTTGAAAGCTGGATAGTTTCAAAGTACTAACCAGATCTTAGACCACTCTTTGTTATCTTATGTGTTTGTCTTGAAAGTTACCAAGTAAAGCAGAGCTAGGAGAGGCTTGTGGTGAGCCCTACCCGCTAGTTTCTTCTCCAACAGTTGTCTTTGAGTTTCCCTTTGTTTTTAAATGTTTTTCTATTGAAAGTGTATCAAAGGCTAGCTAGTTTGGAAGTAATTACCAGATCCTAGTTTACTTTTATGTCTTTCTTAAGTGTATGTAAAAAGCTAGCTAGTTTCAAAGTACTTACCAGATCTTGGCCTGCTCTTTGTTCTTCATTTGTTTAATTCCCCTTCTTGTTGTATCATTTCATTCCATAAATAAAACTTTAAAGAGATCCTTAGACATAGATGACTTGCCCCATGGACCACTCTTGCCCCTTTTTGTTTCAATTAAACCCTATTATGACTCCATAGCCCAATGGACTAAAACCTGCAATTATCTATCTTTTTGGCCAAAGCTTACTCTGATTACTTGCAACTTCTCACCTTTGAAAATCTTTCCATTTAGAACTTTCCCCTCAAACAATAATCATGCTCAACCATCCAAAAACAAAACAAAACCCTCGGCCTTCATAACTAGCCTAATATCATCATCCAAAAGCTTTTGAAGACAAATCAATCTTTTGCACTTTATTGGAGAGATCCTTCTCCGGATTCAGGAGGGCTAGATCCTAGAATCCCAAAGTGGTTGAAATAAGTGTTCTCCCTGCAGTTGGACTTTGCCAATATTTCTAATTACAGGGAGCTAACATCTTCTTGCGACTCCGCTGGGGATTTTTGAGTGTTTTTTACCTTAGATGCCTTTAAGACCTCAGAAAACCCTTGAATCAAGAAAATTGTGCAGTGAGTAAACAACAACCTTTTCAAGCACTACCAAGTAATGGTAATCATGGTAAAACTTGTTTGAATCAGTGAAAAACTAGGAAAACCCTAGGATTCTCATAAGAATTTATCAAACCTTGAAAGATCAGCTAGCTTAGCCATAAGAGTAGACTGTCTTTGTCTCATAACCGTAGCTAAGTTTTGAATCAGATTGATTACACTCTTAACAAGCAATAGGACTGAAAATAACTCAGAAAACTCAAAAATATTTTAGACTGGTATCCAATAAACATGGTGGTGGACCATAAAACCTTTTACCTCTGAAAAGAGCTAAAAAATTCCACTTGGCAACTCCACAATCCTTAACAGACCTTAAGACTCCACTGGGAAGAACCATTATCATCATAATATATTTTAAAACTAAGTTAGAGTACTGTGGGATTTGAATTTGTGAAACAGATTAGTTGACCCCTTAAATACTGTCATATCTGGTTGAAATTTTATTGTTTAGTTGGGTCTAAAAACACAGCATAGTGGCTCCTAGGAAGATTCATACTAGAGCCTATCATGACCCAGATCCACTTGAGATAGTTGATAACCCAGAAAGTATCCTTAGGAAGTCTCCTAAGATAAAATTTTCAGCTGTTTTCAGATCACCTTTGAGAGCTAATTCAGTTCCTGAAATTATTTCAGCTCTACAACAATCACAAGTTGACTTAGTAAATCCATTTAGAACTAGGTCATTTGATGATATAATTCAAGTAGATTCCAAGTCTTCACTTTCATCCCCAGAAACAAGTGAACATCCTGGTGATAGAGAAACAACACCACCTGATTTACATTTCCTTCACAATCTAGGTGTCTCTCATCCAAGATCAGCTCAAAAATCTACTGCTGTTCCATCCACATCAGTTCACCAAACATCCACTGTCCAAACCACTCCACTTCAACCCACTTTCCCTCTTGTTAATCCACCTCTTGTAAATCCACCCCCACCACATATCATGGCAGCATGGTATGCTCCCTTAGTCCTTCCTGTACCATTAGTCAATCTTCCATAGGACTACCAATCCAAAATACCATTGTATGATGCCAATAATACTACAACTGCATCACAACATGTGGATAAGATAAATGAATACTTTGACAAAAATGAAATTGATGATGATTCTTTCAAACTTAGACTATTTGCTCAGAGTCTGGGGGGAGAAGTAAGAAAATGGTTTAAAATCTTAACCCCCCATAGTATAAATGATCTCCAAGCCTTCCATCAAACATTCTTAAACAAATGGGAAGTCAGAAAGAATCCTCTTCAGATACTTTCTGATTACAAAAGTCTCCACAGAAACACTGGGGAAAGTGTACAAGCTTATTGTACTAGATTTAACAGTGTATAAAATGCACTTCCCCCAGATCTAAAACCTCCACAAGGCACAACATTGAAAAAATTTCCCAAAGGGTTGGACCTTGAAATGGCCTATCAGCTGAGAGAGAGAGATCCTGCAACTCTTGAAGATATGCAGAAGGAGGCTCTTGCTGTAGAAGTTAACTTGATGGAGAAAAGAGCAAGGATGAAGAATGAGAAGAGAGTGTCCATCAGAGAGGAATCTACACCTTCTACTTCTAGCTCAAATATGGAAAGAATGATGGAGGAGATGATGAAGAGAATGAGCATCTTTGAGAGAGTACAAGCAAATCAAAACCAAACTGCTCCTCAAAATAGAAACCTGAACTAGAATCAAAATTTTAGAAGGAATCAACCTCCAAAAATACCTAGGGAAGATGATCAATAGATCACTCCTCCATTTCATCAAAACTATGTGAGTGAGGTTGAGGAAATAGATGAGCAAGTAGAGGGTGATGATATCAATATGTTGGGAGTAGATGACGATGACTTTGAGGTTCATTATGATAGAAAACAAGGTCCGTACACACCTTATGATGAAAAAAGAGATAACAATGAAAGTTATTATCAAGACATGGAGAATGTCATCATAGAGTCTCAAAGAGAATATGACCTTAGAAGTAAAACCAGTCAACAAACTCCCAACACCAAAACCTCTGACAAAGCTTCACAAAGAAGCACTGTAAACAAGTCGAAAGTTGTCAAACAGAAAGACAAGACAATAGCTGTAAATTCTGATAAAGGTAAGGAGAAAAGCACTCAAAACAATGTAAAACAGAGTGCAGACATTAGTAGTACTAACACTTCAGCTAGTACTCCTGTTAAAACCATTTTGTCAAATGTAAATAGAACAATTCAGCAAACAGACTTTGCTGACAGAGTGGCAGTTAACAAGGTTGAGACAAGCATTTCAAAAAATCAAATCCCTTTCAGCCTAAAGCAGGAAATTTCCAAAATTAAAATCTTTGTTCCTCTGTCTCAGTTAGCTGCCCAGAATGTATATAGGACCCAAATTTTGAAGGCTTTAAATATAGAAGAGAATAATGATACAGTCAATCTTAATGATGACCAGCCAGAGCTTATTTTTGGTCCAAAGATTGAAGGTAGGTATCAAGAGGGACCTGTCCCTCCCTTTTATGTGAGTTTAAACGTTCATAACAAGATTTTGCATAACGCTATGCATGATTCTGGGGCTTCTCATAATTTAATGCCAAAAGTTGTAATGGAGAGCCTAGGATTAGAAATCGCCAGACCTTATAAAGAACTTTACTCCTTTGACTCAAGCAGAGTAAAATGTTTAGGATTAATCAAGGACCTCTGCGTTAACTTAGCACAGATTCCAGCTAAATGCTTGGTTATGGATATTGTTGTGGCTGATGTTCCCCCAAAGTATGGAATGTTGTTATCTAGGTCTTGGGGGGCTAAGTTACAAGGAACTATGCAGATGGACATGACCTATGCGACCATCCTTGTGTTTAATCAATCAAGAAGACTTTATAGGGAGTCCCATATGCAGTACATGGTTACTAGTCAAGACAGACCCCAAAACTCTCCTCTGTACTCGGTAAATACAGGCCTCGATTCTTTTATTTTGTTTCACGATGAAACATTCAGTGAACAAGTCACTTTAAATGAATTAATGGCCGATAGAGAGGAAGAGGTAAGCTACATAGAATTGTCAAAACAATTTTCTACATTGGAAAACTTCAGCGAACCCAAAACAGGTCTTGAACTGCAGATCATACGTCCATCGCTCTTTAACCTTTGCAGTCAAGAAAACAACCCTCAATGCAGTCGAAAACTTGAGGTGTTGAAACGAATTCAATTAAGTGTTGATATTCAAGAAACATCCAAAAGCACTTTAGTTGAAGAGGACAATCACCAAACAAATGAAACCGAAAATAGTCCTCTGTGGAGTATGTATTTTGACGGGTCATGCACTAGAACTAATGTCGGTGCAGGTGTCTGGATTTGTAACATTGAAAACAACCACACAGAGAGCATTTCCTATAAATTAAACTTCCAGTGTTCAAATAGCATAGCGGAATATGAATCCCTACTTTTAGGCTTGCATTTGTTGAAAAAATTGGGAGCCAAGAAAATCAAAGCATATGGGGATTCTGAGTTAATCATTAGGCAAGTCAACGGGGAATACAACGCAAATCACCAAAGACTTAGGGTCTATCGAAATGATGTCGTGGATCTTTTAAAAACGTTTTAAGAGTCCCAATTGATTTTTGTCCCAATAAAAAGAAAGAACGTGGCCTACAGCCTAGCTTTCGCGGCCAGAACATGCTTAACGCCATATGAAACCAAAGAATGCACAACTCAGATTAAATTTAGATCAGCCGTTCCTGATAATGAAAAATACTGGCAAATATTTGACGGAGACAAACAAATAGAAGACTTCATGCAATTCAGAAATGAATTTGAACTTCACAGCTTGGATTCAGATTATGAAATAGATTGCAATAGTGAAGAAAATTTTCTTGGTGAAGAAGAACCATCTCCTGAGCTTGTTGATATAAATCTGCTGTCAAGAAAAATTGAAAACAAAACAAAATTGAATGCAGAGTTAGAAACAAAGGATTTAGAAACTTTGCAATCTAAATATGAAAGTTTGCCAAAGGGTTTGGCACCTTTAGAAGAGTTGTTTGATTTTAACGATGTGGCCAAGAAGCCCAAACTGGAGCCTGTAGAGACTGAAGTAGAAGAGTGTAATATAGGCAATGAACTTGAACTGAAAATGATTAAACTGTCTAATACTTTACCAGCTCACATTAAACTCAAATATATAGAGCTTTTCAAAGAGTTTTCTGATGTTTTTGCGTGGAGTTATGAAGATCTTAAATCCTATGACACTGAAATAATACAACACAAAATCCTTCTCAAGGAAAACCAAAAGCCATTCAAACAGAAGCTGTGTAGAATAAACCCTGTTCAGCTGCCATTGGTTGAGAAGGAGATCAAGAAAATGTATGAAGCTGGTATTATTGTCCCTATTAGATATTCTGAGTGGGTATCTAATCTGGTGTCTGTTAGGAAGAAAACAGGGGAGATCATGCTTTGTATAGACTTTAGAGACTTAAAAAAAGCTTCATTGAAAGACAACTACCCTTTGCCTAAGATGGACCATATTTTACAAAGAGTGGTAGGGTCTAGAAGAATTTCTTTGCTTGATGGCTATTCAACGTATAATCAGATCTTAGTCCACCCTGATGATCAATTAAAGACAAATTTTACTACTCCATGGGGCACTTTCATGTATGTGAAAATGCCCTTTGGTCTAATGAATGCTGGTGAAACTTTCCAGAGAGCCATGGACATAGCATTCTCCGAAGAACTGGGCTACTTCATCATTATATGCCTCGATGATGTGACTGTGTTTTCAAAAAAAGATGAAGATCACTTGGAACATTTGAGAAAGGTTTTCAAGAAATGCAGAAAGTTTAGGATATCTTTAAACCCTAATAAGACACTATTCGGTCTCCAAGAAGGTAAACTTCTTGGGCACATTATTTCTGAAGAGGGTATTAAGATAGATCCAAATAATATTGAGGCCATATTGCAAATCTCTCATCCTTGAAACATCAAGGAGTTGCAATATTTCATTGGAAAGATTAACTTTTTGAGAAGGTTCATAACCAACTTGGCTGAGCTCCTAAGGAATATAACAAACATGTTGAAGAAGGAGTAAGGGGTAAAATGGACCTTGGAAGCAAAGAATTACTTTGAACTGGTGAAACAAGCGTTAACTAAAACACCGGTTCTAATAAGTCCCGATTTTTCAAAATATTTTTATATTTTTTCATTTGCATCAGAGCATACAATAGCTGTTGTCCTTTTACAGAAAAATCCACAAGGAAAAGAGAAGCCTATTGCATTCTTTAGCAAGGCATTGAGGGATGCCCCTTTGAAGTATAAAATTATGGAGAAGCAAGCTTTTGCTTTGGTTAAAGCTTTGAAAGACTTTAGAGTATACATCCTTCATTCACACATCATTGCCTTTGTCCCAAATTCAGTTGTGAAAGACATTCTAACACAGGACCCATATGGTAAGAGAGGTAAGTGGATTGCTGTTATTCTTGAATATGATTTAGAGATAAAACCCACTAAACTCATCAAAGGCCAAGGTCTAGCTAGATTAATGGCTGAATCCAATTTTGAAGTTATTGATATTAATATGATTAATGCTTTGGATGAAAAAGAGGAAATCTCAACTCCCATTGTTGAAGATCATTTTATGAACTCCTCTTGGTATGATGATATTCTTTATGTTTTGCTTAATTTGAACACACGTCCTGGTTTGACAAAAACAAAGGCAAGGTTCTTGAAATTGAAAGTTGTAAACTATTGCATTATAGATAGATGTATTTATTGGAAAAATGAAAATGGTATATTACTTAAATGTTTGCCTGAGTATGATGTAGAGAAGGTTAAGCACGAGTTCCATGAAGGGCAGTGTGGAGGCCATTTATACTAGAAAACAACAACCAACGAAATCTTGAGGGTTGGTTACTATTGGCCTACTCTTTTTCTTGATGTACACAAGATGACAATTGCCGGTCATAAATGTCAAATTTTTGAAGGCAAAAGAAAGCTACTACCCCTACCTCTGCATCCAATCATTGTTGAAGCCTCTTTTCAACAATGGGGACTTGAATTCATAGGTGAAATCCATCCACCATCTTCTGCCCAACATAGATGGATTCTCACTGCCACAGATTACTTCACTAAATGGATAGAAGCCATACCTTGTAGGCCAACAAATGATTTTGTCATTATAAAATTCACGGAGACTAATATTCTCTCTAGATTTGGCTGTTCTACCAAGATCATCACTGATAATGCGGCAGCATTTGGATCAAAGAAGATGGTTGAATTCTGTCACAAGCATCAGATAACCTTAGGGAATTCCACGGCCTATTACCCTCAAGGTAATGGACTTGTGGAATCCTCAAACAAGAGTTTGGTGAATATAATCAATAATTTGTTGGAGGACAACAAGAATTCTTGGCACACAAAGCTTGTTTATGCACTTTGGGCTGACAGATTGCCATTAAAGAAATCTATTGGAATGTCAACCTTCCAGATTGTGTATGGTACTGATGCAATTTTTCCAACCAGCCTTGGTGTACCAATTATGAAGTTGATTCAAGAGTTTCAAACTGAAGATAATGACATGATCAGAAGGATAAATCAGACTATTCATCTTCAGCAAACCAGATAGGAGGTTTATAACAAAGCATTGCAAAAGCAAGACATCATTAAGAAGTTTTTTGACAGAAAAACAAAGGCCAGTAATTTTAATGTTGGGGACAAAGTTTTAAAGTGGGACTCAAGGAGGGAAGACAAGGGCAAGCATGGAAAATTTGACAACTTATGGCTTGGCCCTTACTTTATTCATTCAGCTGCTGGTAATATTGCCTTTTTCTTACAAGAGTTGAATGGAGCAGAGCTGTTTGGGTTCCTGTCAATGGCAGGATGCTTAAGAATTACTTCTCTTGATCCATGTCATGTTCTAAAAGCCTTTTTATATTTTTTCCATTATAAATACCTCATCCACCATTGCATTTAAATTTAGAAAAACAAAAATACAAAAACAATAGAAGAAAGAAAAGAGGGTAGATTGTAAAAACAATAAAGGTAAAGCCCCATACTAGCCAAAAGAGAAACAATATGAAAGTGTGCAAGCTTAAATGCCACTCTTGAAAAGCACACACTCCTAGTTATTCATACAACCTAATCATGACTAATTAGTTTTAAATTTACTACTGATAGGATAGTGAATTCAATTTTCCAAACAGTTTAATCTTGGCTTATCAGTAGGTAGTTTAGGCTAGAAATTAAAGGTTCAAACATGCTCAAAATCTGAACCTAAGTTTCCAAACAAGAATGACTCAAATATGCTTAAATTTCTGAGTCAAAATAGAGGAATAATTGGTTCTAATCAGCTCAAAATCTGAACCAGAGAACAATAAAAAAACAGCTCACACAGTAGTAAAAACAGAGCTGTAAAAAGATGAAAGAAGTGCTTTGAATTTTTAGATCTTATGCCTTCCGTTTTGATTTGATTTTCTGCAAAATAATATCTATGTGCAACTTGTATTTTATGCCATAGACCAGCATCAAGTTAGACTGTTTAATCCTGACTTGTATTCTTTTAAATTTATGTTGTAGAATTTATAGAATAAAAATCTCTTAGATTGTTTAATCCTAACATATTAGTAGATTAGGTAGAGAAACATATGGGCTCAACTGTTTAATCTGAGTTCATGGAGAAATAGGGGGTAGAAATAGATTATTTTTTTTCTTTCAAAAGAATAAAATGTTGTAAAAAAGAGTTTTCCAATCCAAGTGCACTCTAAAGAAGAAAAAATGTTAGATCAGTAGGATTGGGTAGGTAGAAAGCTTGTTGATGAAAGATCCATTTTTTTTTATGGCTGCTAATATGTTTTCAGAACAAAGAAGCTCATCCAAGTAAATAAAGGTAGCCCAATGGATGAGGCACTGATCAACCTCCCAGAGAATGCAAGTCTGAAGTTCTTGATGCCTTCAAGAAGGCACCATCCCCAAGTGGAGCCACTGTTAGCCACCAATAAAATTTGTCATATCAAATGGTGGCTAAAACATTTTTGGAGCCTTCAAGGAACAAGTTTTATTGCTAAAAAATGTGTTATCTCTTGAAGACTCTAGAAGACATCATGTCCCTTGTTTCAATCGTCACTGCTGTTTCCATTTCAAATTCTGTTGTTTCCATAAGAAAAAAACTGCTGCAAAGGCCATTTTTCCCTTCCCTCCACCACAAAACTAATATCCATTTTTAACCCTTTTATTCCCATGAAATTCCTCTATTTTTCATTTTTTCCCCATTTCCCCTTCATGAAATTCCCTTCACAAAGTTTAAAACTCCTCATTTTAACTCTGCCAAAACCCCCAAATCCATTGAAAAACTTGGAAAATTTCATAAAAAATACGTTTCTATATTGCAGACTTAAGCCCCCTTGGGCTAAGTCTTGAACCACTTCCCCATTATATGCCCTGGTGCTAGAACCAGGCTCTAAGCCAATTGGGCGCTTAATCGCATCGCAAAAATCTGAGCACATAAGTCTATTTGCCATGTTCAAAAGTTCCGACGCGATTAAGCCTTTGTACACAGCCCCCGATCCTGTTATTGTTTTATATAATCCGAGTGCCCGCAATCGGGCGCTAAAAACATTGTATATTTCATCTCCAATCCCTTATTTCCTTTTGTAAATAAAAAACCCACTTATTCCAAAGTTTGGTCTAAATGCGTCGGATTTATGTTTTTTTTTTATGAAAAAATGGGTAGATGGAAAGACCCGCATCAAAACTTCTGATGCGATTGAGTCTCTTTGTTAAAACTCCGCCCCGTCTGCTTTTTTACTCCATATAACTTCGCCCGGGACCAAGAGTTAAAGTCCCAAGTGCCAATCACATCGCAAAAATTCCGAATGGTTAGATTGAAAAGCCCGAAGGCCCGACCTTCCGATTGCGATAAGCCCTTTTCATATATAAGCCCCGGGCCCTTTCTGTTTTCCATATAGTCAAAGGCCCCACAGTCGGGCACCTATCCATTTCATATATATAAACCCGCCTGACAGTCAAAAAATTTGTATTATATTAATTTTTTTTGGTTTTTTTCATGGTGTAAAGGTTTTTCCACCGATGCAAGTTTTGAAATGATGCCGACCGTTGATCTAAAGCCGATCAATGATCATCGCGCAATCGCATCGAATTTTTTTTTTTGAGCGCGTTAACATAACACCACCCCTGATTGGTCAACCTCCGATGAGTTTTTTGCCATTGATCTGATCTGCAGATCAACGGTCCGTAATTAATCGCGTTGGTGCATCTCAAGTTTCTCCCCCCGCCGATCGCCAAGCCCCGATTGTATCTGGGCCGCCCACATGTCTTGATTGGACGGTCTAGATCGATTTTCCAACTTTGGTTATATTTTTTATACCCCTCTCCATAGTGTTGTTTTGGCCAATCTTAGTCGTTGATCTCTGCAAATCAACGGCCCCTATTTACCCATCTTCCGCCATCGTATTATTTCATTAAACCCCCAGTTTCAATCGTGACCGTTGATTTGTTCTATCCAACGGCTCATATTAACCTCGCTGAGCCCGACCCCTATGGGTCCTGTCTCCCTCCGGAACCAATCTCCGCCATTCAAATCTCAGATCCTACGGCCCAAATTGAAACCACCCATCTTCCTACCACCCGCGCATCTTTCCAAATTTGCGCTCATTCTCCACCATCAGATCTGAGGCTCCAGATCTGACATCCCTTGTTCCAAGTCACGTAACTTTTTACGAAAATTTTATTTTCCCAAAGGCCACGCGAAATGGGCAGGTTTCTGATGCCACGTGTCGGGCGGGGACACATATCGCGTTCCAAAAGGAAAAACCGCCTCCCCGCCTTTTTACCGCATGAAAACCACTGTTTTACTCTCGAAACCACCTTCCTTCTTTTCCTTTGTGTGTTATCGCGTGCACCCTCCACCGTTGATCTCTGCAAATCAATGGTTTGGATGTAAACCTTCATTTACATATCGCCCTCCACCCTCGCCAAAGGATATGAACGTGTGATTTCCCCTGTTGATCTCGTGGGCCGATCTCATCCGACGACCCACGATCATCCCGAACTCCCGAAGGCTATTTTCAATACATTTTCCTCCGAAATAAAGGTTTTAACCATATTTCTTCGAATTTCTTCCATTTTCCAAACAAAGTAACTCATTCAATTTGTATAAACACAACCAATCCCGACCGTTGATCTTTGCGCAATCAACGGCTCTAACTTAATTAACCCCATTATTTTTTCCAAACAATCCCCATTCGATCTCCACCGTTGGATGATGCCATCCAATGGCCACACTCTCTCCCCACACCCTTTGAAGCAGTTTACCCCACAAACGTAGGATTTCATTATATTTTGTGTATTTTACAGGTTTCGAAGGATTTTCCCATTATAATAAAGGGAAATGAAATCCGAGGATGATGATCCTCTGGAGTTTCATTCATAAAAGGAAGATCATTCCATAGGGTTCAAATCCATGTCTCATCAATGCTTCTTGGGCATTAACGCCATATGAGCCCTGTGCAGCCCTGTACATCAACAAGACACACAACAATGCATAAAATAATTAAAAGAGTATCAGTGTCGAAGACAAAACACAATAGAACAAAAGATTGAAGACAGTTTAGGATTACGGCTAAGATTGATTATCAAAAGCCTAATCCTCCAAATTAGGACACAGTTAAAGAAAATCATAAGTGTTCATCAGACAGAAAGGCCTCCACCACCACAACAGAGGAAAATTGATTCCTCTCAGCTACCACAGTGCCACCTGTAGCTTCAAAGCACTCTAACAGAGGCCGAAGTTATTGATCAGAAAATATATTTGCCTCAGCGCAGCCAAACAATTAATTCTGCCAGATGACTTAATGCAGAAAATATCAGAAGAGTTATTACATCCTGAAACAGAGACTAAAAGTCAACATAAGCTCTCACCGAGCTTAAATTCTTAATGTAAAAAATTTAATACAGAGGACACATATGTAAGCTTCTTCATCGAGCCCCTCAAAGGCCGAGAAGCCTTAAAGACTGTATTAAATACCCTTGGAGATCTTTTATCAGATCCCACCTCCTCATTCTTCTATAAATACTTCTGAAGAAGATGAGAAAATGTTGGTTGCAAAACTTTGAAATATACTTGAGCCTGAAAATTCTACTCGTAAATAGTGTTCACTAGCTCTAGAAGCTCTGCTTGTGATTGATAAGTTAGTCCGGGAAGTGTAGATGACTGCTGAGCTGAAACATTGGACTTAAAGCTGTAACTGGTTTGAAGAATCAATACAAGCTGATTTATGGGATTCTGGTCTATGTCAACGGTGATGTTATTTCTTATTGTAAATCATTATTTTATTTCTTTTTTCACTCTGTTCATCTTCTCTGATAAATAACAACAAGCATAGAGTTAGGAATTACTCTATAGCAGTACCCTTCTCTGACTGATAAGCTTTATCTAAATGTTTTCTTCCAAATTTTTGTTATTTAGGAATGATTTAATTTAGTTCAAGCTGTTGAGCCTCAATATTGTGCTTTATTTCATCTTAATTTACCTCATTTTCCTTTGTCCATTGTTATCCCAGACCCAATTGATCAATGAATTTAGTTAAAATTACTTTTAGAATGATTAACATGACTGACTTGCTAAGTTTTGTGATTTTTTTCATTGTAATGCATTTTGACCGGAACTAGCTGCAGAATGCAGACATTCCGTAGCTAACCGGAAATTCTGCAGCTGTCTTCACGTTTGGGTATGTTCCAGGTGGCCTCTCAAGAAAAACCGCATATGGGTATATTCCACGTCATGTCTACATTGTTCGTTGCTAACCATGAAGGAAGAAACGAATTCTGGATATGGTTTTGGTATGTGGGAACACATTTAAGAAGGCAGACTTCTAATAGGACTGTCTTAGTCCAGATGTCCTTTTCCTTTTTACGCAGCCACTTCAAGAGTCCTAATGTGATTTCGATAAGGAAAGACAATGATCCTCGAATTGTTGCAAGTCTTGTTATGTAAATTTGTTATAAAAACACTTGGGAAACCGAGAGCTAGGCTAGATTTTGTTCTAAATTTTGCTTAGATTTTGTGCTACATTTCTGAAGACGCAGATTGCTCTGTTCAAGTTATTTCACCTTTAATGAAGAAGACAGTATTGTTTTTAAAGTGTTGATTTGATTTGGAGTTGGATTCCGTCTGGTGGTAGAGGGCCCCTGCCTCCTGCACGGTTTTACTTGCGTAATTTAGATAAGTATCTTAGCTGCCTTTACGTTTTTGAAGTTCGAATTCGTAGTTGTTTTCATTAGCCACTATAGTTATACTCGTTCTAAAAACTCTTCCAAAAGAAGAAGCTCTTCCAACAGATCATGATAATGAATGGGAAATGGCTATAGTGTTGTAGGATTTAATTATGATTTCTTTTGTTCACTATCACAGTTACACTTATTCTAAACACTCTTCCAAAAGATGAAACTCTTCCAAAAAATCCTTATGATGTCTAAGGCATGATTGTGATAATGAATGTTTCAGTTGTTTTGTTTTCACTAAGTAACATGGCTGACCTTGCTCTTAAAACGCTCTTCCAGAATATCATAATGATGGGTATGAGATAGCTGTGTTATCTTAGTTTTTAAATTGCTTTCAGTCTTTATGTTTGCATTTGCACTGAACTGTATAGTTGGATTGTTCTAAGAAACTCTTCCAAAATACCAATCATGATGGACAAACAGACTGTATAATTCCATAGAATAATGCATGATAGCTTAGTTAGGATACTCCGGAGTCTAATTGCATTTAACTCATGCTCTGTTATTTTTTTTGAGTTTGATAATGACTCGTTAGTTCAGCACTGTTTTAGACTAGTGACATCTTAAGTTCAGTTTTAGCTTAACTCATTGCATTTGCACTCCACATTTAGTTGTCATCCACTGCATATTAGATTACTTCAATTGTTAAACTTAACAAAACAACCTTCATTATTTACAAACCTCTTCTTGTTCCAAATCTATAATTGATTCATAAACATAGGAACAGAAGACAATATCATTTCAAGGCCTGAGGTACTTTTGCAACTTCTTTACTACTTCATAAACAGAGCCTTTCCTCAAAAGACTACTTTAAAAAGAAATCTATAACTCTTGGGCGAGGTTTAGTGATGATTAACTAAGTTGCAGAATAGAGTTAGGAACTAGTCTTAGAGTAGAGATCTTATGATGGTATCAAATTTTTCCTCCAAATATGCTTCAAAAAATCTCTAATCATGGATAAAATGTTGCATCATTATAAGCTAGTTGTTTAATTGTTTAGATTAGGATAGTTTGCATACTTAGCTTAGGAGAATTTGTATACTTATTTGGCCATTTCTTAATCTCTTTCAAAATACCTTTGACAAAAGAATTGGACAAGTTAGATTTATGTTTTGATTCATTTTCTAGAAGTCATTATCAAGCTTTGTTTCTGCTTAGTCATAGTTTAGATTTGATTCTGTTTCAATATTTACAATTGCATTTGTCATTTGTCATCAACCAATTAGACTTCACTCTGTTTTCAATCATTAGTTTCTTTCCACTAGCTTTTCAGTCATAAAACTATCAAAAGACCAAAAACATCATAAATAATCACAAAAGACCAAAAACATCATAAAACACTAAACACAACGCATTAAGAGACAAACACCTAGGCACATGGGTACTTCATAGGTAGTTCAACCACCGGTTGACAATTAAATAGACTCAATTGAAATTGAGTTGAGACCTGAGCATTTTAGTAATGGCGTTGTGGTAAAAAACTAGGTAACCTTGTTGCCAACATCAATGTTACATGCGTAGGGAGAAGATTCAAGGGGAAGATTGCAAACGAAGAAGAAATTTGTTTCACTAGAACACACTTGTTTCATCTGAATCAGGTATTTATCTTCACTGGACATTCCATCATGCGATCTGAGGACTTCTAGAAGATCTGAGTCATTATTCAGTAGAGCAACTTCCAATTCATCCTTGAACACCTTAACAGAAAGGTTTAAAGGAGAAACTCAAAGCAGGTTTATTCCACAGGAGAGTCAACCATGGCAGAAGAAGGAGGAGGAGGAGTCTTTAATGGAGAACACACACTATTTTGAGGTAGAGGTAGAGGTAGAGGAGAAGGAGGTAGAGGTGCAGATGGAGGAAGAGGTAGAATAGGAAGCTCTTTTGGGTTCCCTATAATTGATGAAGAAACCAATACAACCATGAAAAACATTTCACCCCCTCATCAGCCAAAATTCTGGACTAAAAGTGAGAATCACAGGCCTTGTTTGAGTGCAAGTGTGCATAGAGTCAATGACTGCCTAGTTCTCAAATTCCAAATTATTCCCTTAAACATTGAAAGAGACTGACATTGAGAAGTGGTTTATGAGTACGATCGGTTCTATTAAGACAGCAGAGAGACATGGGCAGACATTTCTAGAGAGTATTTGGATTATTGTGTCACAGGTTAATCATGGAAGAGTGTTTCAAACCACAAAAAAGAGATGAAGAGTGGAAGATTTATTGGAAAAGATTTAATTACAACATAAAAAGGGCACAAATGGAAAACCTAGATCAAGACACTTTGAAAGCTCTTTTGTTGAAAGCAATTAGGGATGAATGGTTGGATATCCTTAACATGATGGGAAAAGGGGATATATCACAACTCACATTACCTGAAATATCTGAGTTATGTATCAACCTTTCAAGAGGAAAATCTAAAACTGTCAAAGGTCCAAGAGATCCTGCTCTTGCAAGGGCAAGTAAGTCTGCTTCTGGGACAGTAAGTAGATCAGAAATAGGACACATGCTTGATGATTTTAAATATGACATCTTAGGGAGTCTTAGTGAACAAATAGACACCCTTAAGATACAAAACAAGCAAAAGGCTGAATCTGACGCCTTGGCAATCTTTTGTCCCAAATGTAGAAAGAAACATGCCTTGAGAGAGTGTCCTTTGGATGTAAAAGTTATAGAAACCTCTGTCATTTGTTCTGAAAAACATGAAACCAGGAATTGTCCTTCTCTTCCTGGTCTCTAGGCTATTTTTCAGGAGGAAACTCCTACAAATTCCACAGAGTCTCTCAATTTTGTATCTAGAAGGCCTTGGCAGGGACCTCAAATACAAGGATTCCATGATCAAATGTATAATCAACCTCCACCTTGGAATTCTTGGCAGCAACCTTGGCCCCAATTTCAAAATAAATCTCAATCTTGGGCACAAGGAACACAAAGTCCCTATGGAAGATACTCTCCATACTATCAGTATCCACCATCCTATCCACCATACCCACATTTTTATCCTCAAAATCCTCAACAAATTTTTCCTCAAAATCTTCAACAAAATTTTCAACAAAATCCTCAACAACATCATCAAAACCTACCACATCAAAATCAACCACTCCCATTACCATTTCCTCAAAAATCAAATCAATTGCCTGCTCAACCCATACCAAACCCCAATAATAAAAATCCTCAGAACACATACATGATAGAAGGCCAACAGTTTCCAACTTATTTAATTACTCCTCTAGACCTTAGTGATGTTCAACTTAGGTCTGGAAGAATACTTGAAAAGAGGAAACCTTCTATGATTATACAAGAACAAGATAACTCTGAGGAAGACTCTCTACGGGTGAATAAAAGTCTTGAGGGAGACACATCTTTTCAAGACCCAAACACTGAAAAATCAAAGCAAAAAGATCCAATAATCTCAACTCCTGTATTAGAGCAACCATCCACATCTACTTCTATGCCTCCCTTTCCAGAAAGATTACAAATTGATAGAGGTGTAGAAAAGCAAATTATGGTGCCTAATTATGATTTCCTAGATGAGCTGAGAAATGTTTGCATTAAAATTCCATTATTACAAGCCATCAAGGAAATTCCAATTTTAGCCAAAAAAATAAAGGAGTTGAGTATGAAGAAAACAAGAAAAAGAATAAGAGAAACAAAGAAAATTCAACTGGCAGGACAAATAGCAGACATTATGATGGGCAAGATTTCTATTCCAAAGTATCTTGACCCAGGAAATCCAGTTGTCAAAGTTCACATCAATGGAATTGAAATCCAAAACACACTCATTGATTTAGGAGCAGCAATCAATATCATGAGTAGACAAATCATGGATAAACTGAAACTTCCTAATCTTCTCTTTACACCCACACTTTTACAATTAGCAGACAGATCTGTGATCAAATCAGATGGGGTAATAGAAGACATTCCAGTGTCCCTAGATTCTTGGGAGTACCCTGTGGATTTCATGATCCTAACTCCTAAGAATAATCTAGGAGGCCATCCTGTTATATTAGGAAGACCTTGGTTGGCTACAGCTGATGCTTTTATTAGTTGTAGATCTGGTGATATGTATATCTCTGATTGTAGTTCAACTAATAAATTCACTTTATATCCTCCAGCTAGGACAATTACAGATCTAGATGACACTCAATGGATAGAGGATGAAGAAGATTTACAACCTCTCTTCACAATTTCAAACACATAGTTAATCACCCTAAATACTGGAAAATTTTAAAATCTCTTCAACACAACAGTGGGATTCCATTTCCCTTTAAGAGGGATCAACATTAAAGCTTTAACACAAAGGGGACATCATTCTATGGACAAATTTGGCACTTGCTGCTAGAGATTTTTCTAAAACTTTTGAATACAAACAAAATCGGGAAAATCAACAAGAAGAGTTAGTCAAAGTATTACAGAGACATTCTTGTGCATATGCATGGGAATACACTGACATGAAAGGGATAAGGCCCAAGACTTGCACTCATCACATCTCTATAGAGGAAAATTGCAAACCAATCAGACAACCTCAAAGACGGATGAATCCAAATCTTAGGGAAATTGTTAAAGAAGAATTGCAAAAATTGTTAAATGTCAATTTCATCTATCCCATTTCAGATAGTCAGTGGGTTTCTCCTTTAGTAATTGTTCCAAAGAAAAATGGAAAATGGAGGGAATGTGTTGACTACCGAGAACTAAACAAAGCTACTCTTAAAGACCATTTTCCCTTACCTTTCATAGATCAAGTGTTAGATACATTAGCTGGCAAAAAGTACTTCTCATTCTTAGATGGGTTTAGTGGTTACAATCAAATCCAAGTAGCACTTGAAGATCAAGAAAAAACCGCATTTACCTGTCCTTGGGGTACCTATGCTTACCGAGTATTTCCATTTGGATTATGCAATGCACCTGCAACATTCCAAAGGGCAGTATTAGGAATTTTTTCAGATCTAATGCATGATTGTGTAGAAGTATACATGGATGATTTCACAGTTTATGGAAATACATTTGAAGAAGCTTTAGAAAACTTGGAAAAAGTTTTAAAGAGATATAAAGAAGCAAATCTTTCACTTAGTCATGAAAAATGTTTTATGATGTTTACTGAAGGTGTTGTTTTAGGGCATCACATTTCAGGGGATGGGATTAGAGTTGATGAGTCAAAAGTTGAAGTCATCTCTAACTTATATATTCCAAGTTGTCAAAGAGATGTTAGAAGTTTTCTAGGATTTACAGGATATTATCGGAGATTTATAGAAAACTTCACCAAAATAACATCTCCACTCTTCAAATTACTCACCAAAGATTGTGAATTCAAATGGACTTCTGATTGCCAGTTAGCTTTTGAAACCCTGAAAACCAAAATTTCTGAAGCACCTATATTAAGGGGACCTAACTGGAAGTTACCTTTTCATATCTTGACAGATGCTTCCGATACAGCTTTAGGAGCAGTATTGGGACAGAAAGATTTAATTCCCTATGCCATCTATTATATCAGTAAAAATTTGACTCCTGCAGAGTTAAACTATACTGTAACTGAAAAAGAGTTTTTAGCTGTTGTTCATGCCATAAATAAATTTAGACACTATATAACAGGCTATGAAACTTTTGTTCACACTGATCATTCTGCAATTAGATATTTAATGAACAAATCAATCACTAATGGCAGAGTTATAAGATGGTTATTGCTCTTACAAGAATTCAACATTACTATTCTAGATAGGCCTGGAAAGCAAAACACAGTAGCTGATTTCCTATCTAGACTCCAAAATATCAAAGATGACACTCCGGTTGAAGATCAATTTCCCGATGAATATCTTTTTTCAATCTCTACTCAAACTCCATGGTTTGCTGATATTGCTAATTATTTAGTTTCAGGAAAATTTCCTTCAATAATGAATGCAAGGGATAAAAGAAAAATCATTCATGATAGTGCAAAATATTCATGGGTTGCTAATGAGTTGTACAAGACAGGTCCATATTTAATCATTAGAAGGTGTGTTCGTGAAGATGAGATGCCTGAGATTCTCAAAGCATGTCATGATGAACCTTGTGGCAGACACTTTGCTGATAAGAGGACATCCTATAAGATCCTTAATTTAGGATATTATTGGCCATCATTGTTTAAAGATGCTAAAGAGTATGTCAAAAGGTGTGACAGTTTCCAAAGAGTAAGGAAACCTTCTCCTTCAGGTGAAATGCCATTACAACCTCAGGTACATATTGAACCTTTTGAAAAATGGGCTTTGGATTTTGTAGGACCTATTAGTCCTCCATCAAGACAAAAGAGGTATATATTAGTTTGCACTGATTATGTTACTAAATGGGTAGAAGCCAAGCCATTGCTTGTTGCTAATGAAGCATCTGTAGTTACTTTTCTTTTTAAGGATATTTTTACTCTTTTTGGTGTCCCAAGGGAAATTGTTACAGATCAAGGAGCTCAATTTACATCAAGGCTAGTGGAGCAAATGATGGAGAGGTACAGAATCAGGCATAGAAAATCTACTCCCTATCATCCACAAGCAAATGGTCAAGTGGAGTCTACCAATAAAGTTATTGAAGGGATCCTAACAAAGACTGTCCATTTACATAGAAAAGATTGGGTGGATAGGCTTCCTGAAGCCTTGTGGGCCTATAGAACTACATGGATAAACACAACAGGCCATACTCCTTATGAGCTTGTTTATGGAAAGCAAGTTTTGTTTCCCATAGAGTTCCAAATTCAAACCTTCAAAATGGAAATTCAGTTAGGACTTGATTTGACGGAGGCACAGAAGCATAGATTGGAGCAAATTAATGAATTGGATGAGATCAGACAAGATGCAGTTCAGAAAACAAGTCTAGTCCAACAACAAAGGGCTAGATGGCATGAAAAGTACATCAAAGAGAAGAAATTCAAAGAAGGTGACTGGGCTCTCTTTTTTTATTCAAAATTCAAGGATTTTCAAGGTAAATTTCAGACACATTGGCTTGGGCCATATGAAGTTGTTGAAATTTTTGATAATGGGGCAGTACAAATCAGAACTATAGATGAAGAAGAGGTCACTTTTCTTGTGAATGGTCATAGATTGAAGTTTTATCACAAACCACTCTCAAGAGAAGAATTTGTCCAGAAGTTCCAAGAAAGAAGAAGATGTGAAGAATGAAGAAGAATCTCTCTTCATCAACTTGATTAAATTTTTCTCAAGCATTTCTTTTTAAAAATAAAAATAAAAATAAATAAAATAAATAAATAAATAAAAATAAATAAAAAGTATAAACATGAAAACCAATCATTGATTGGCATGTTTATACAGAAAGATAAGGTGAAAAATCGTGAGTTCTCCCATGACTTAATTTTTCTCCATTTGTTTCTGTATAGCCATACAAAATCATAAAATTGCATCCATGTATATTATAGATCTATCTGCCTACTTACCCATTCATCCATCCATATTCCAGTTCATTTATTCATTCATACTTCACTTCATTCCATATTTCATTCATCTCATTCCATACTCCATCCACCTCATTCTCATGTCAAAATTTAAAGTTTGAAGTCTTGCTGCAAATGAATAACAAATGTCATGGATTGCAGGGCAGTTCTTATATTCTTCCACTCCATTTCATAAACTGAATCCATTCCATTTCATCATCCACATCATACATATCATAACTCATCATTCATCTTCATTCATGCCATATAACATTTCACTTATGTCCCAAGCCACTCCATTCCATGATTAAAATGCTCTACAGGTACATTCTGCAGCTTAACAGACATTCTGTAGCTGATCAAACTTTCCGCAGCCAGACAGTCATTCCGTAGCTACAAATCTTGAAGGCACTAATCAGCAGACATTAGAATTGCAACAAAATTATCTAGTGTATCCATGAATAAGAATAATCAAGAAGGATTATGAAGACTCTTCCAAAGGAGAACAAAGAAGACAAAGACTACAAAAATCAAATGAAAAGTAGAGGTAACAAGTTTTGATTATAATGGAATTTCATAAGGTTTAGCATAGTTTTAGTTATGAATCATTTCGAAAAGTTGTTTTAATTATTTTTATTGATCATGACCAAAATACCCTCCACAAACTTTGGATTAAAATCTCTCATTTCAAATTCTATACCCGACATCATTTAAGCGGCTAAAAAGGCTGAAGTGTTTAATTTCCTCACGTCACCCAACCAAATCATTCAATGATGATTTTCTTTTCTGTTGTAAAAATCTCCGCCGTCTTTTCACTCATTAATTCATTTTCTCCACCTCACTCCATTAACTCATTTCCATAACTACTTCCATCACTCCATTCTGTAGCCAACACTTCATTCCGCAAAATAGAGATATTCCTATCACCGTGAGCAGAGCAAAGGGTATATCAGTTTGAATATCAAAGCCCTATCACCATGAGCAGAGATTGAGCATTATCACTGTAAACGCAGAGGTATAGCAGTGTAGAATTTGAAGCCATTTTTCACCAGGAGACAGAGGTATAGCAGTGGAAAATTTGAAGCCATTTGTTACCGGGAGACAGAGGTATAGCAGTGTGGAATTTGAAGCCATTATCACCGAGAGACAGAGATATATCAGCGAGGAATTTGAAGCCATTGTCACTGTCAACCAGAGGCATATCAGTTTGAAGTTTGAAGCCATTGTCACTGTCAACCAGAGGCATATCAGTCCGAAGTTTGAAGCCATTGTCACTATAACGCAGAGGTATATCAATTCAAAGGTGGAAGTTATTGTTTCCATGGGTAGAAAGAGTATTAATATGAACATTGAAGAAGCAATTATGGGTCTTATTGTAAGAACTGAACCAATGGGTACAAAATACTTGGAAGGATACCCTCAATGTAAAGAAATGTTGCAACAGATAGGATGGCTACAATTTCTTGAGAAATTTAATGGCTTCCACAAAGAAGTCACTAAAACATTTGCAAGGTCATTTCAAGGAGTTGAGGTTGAAGTGGGGGATGTTAAATTCACTGTCACTGAAGTTTTCATTGCAGAAGCTATGGGATTTCTTAGAAATGGAGAGAGATGGTTCAAAAACAGATAATTCTATAATGAATCCTGGAAGCAAATTCTAAAATCACCAGGTATGGATATCACTGTGTTTAAGAAAGGAATTCCAAGTTCTGCATTGAAAAATAAATGAAGAAACATACTACTTATTCTGCAAAAAATTATTACATGTGAGGGTAGATATGGCACATTTTATGTTTACCACATTAGACTGATAATGCATTTTTTGGGGGAAGAGTTAAACTTACCCTATTTCTTGCTTCAAAGTTTGAAAAAGATGGCTTCTTGTGTTCAAAGAAGGGTTCAATTTTTAGAGACAACTCTATATCATCATGGCTTGGTTAAAATTTTAATTGAACACCATTTAGCCAAAACAAATGATACTTGGGACAATTTCTTGATAAGAAATCATTTTGAAGAGCCAAAAGAGCCCTCACCTGAACAACAGCCTACAAGGAGAAGCAGAAAATGGAGAGCTTCAAAAATTGAAATTGACAAAATAGTCCTGGAAAGTAGTGAGGAAATCATCTTAGAGAAGTTGACTCAAATCAAGAAACAACTTAAGAAAGAGAAGGTAATCAGGAAATCTGCCACAGAGAAAGGAGAGGGATCTTCCCAGCCAAGAAGAAGCCATAGACTAAAGGGGAAACTAAGGAAAACTCAGATCAAACAAACAGGGGTGATAAATATAGAATATGAGGAAACATCTATTGAAGAAGATGTTGAAGAGAATTTTAATGAAGGAACCCCTGAAATTGACCCTGCTCAGCAAGAAGTTTATGACTATGTTGAAACTTTGGAAAGGAAAGCTTCAGAGAGTAGAGAGAGAACCCCTAGTCCTCCACTGTCCGAAATAGATGTGTTAAGAAGGGATAGGTATGAGCTAGAAATACTTAATAGACACATAAAAAATGAGAATGACATTCTGAAGGAACAAGTCAAACTCAAAACCGATATGAACTCAACCTTATCTCTACATATGGACAAAGTGGAAAAGGCTAATGAAAAGTTGAAAAAGAGGAACAAGAAGCTAATCAGGGCACTTACCAACTTAAGGTTCAAACTTGTCATCAGAAAACCCGGAAGATATTTAGCTTCCAGGCAAAGGAGAAGGAGAGGATTAGATGTTCTTGCAGAAGCCTCTGAGTTTATGGAATAAGTTGCATGAGGACATGCAAGAAGTCAGCAGTGGGGGTATGTTGAGCCTCAAGATTGTGCTTTCTTTCATCTTAATTTACCTCATTTTCCTTTGTCCATTGTTATCCTAGACCCAATTGATCAATGAATTTAGTTAAAAATACTTTTAGAATGATTAACATGACTGACTTGCTAAATTTTTGTGATTTTTGTCATTTTAATGCATTTTGACCGGAACTAGCTGCAAAATGCAGACATTCCGTAGCTAACCGGCAATTCTGCAGCTGTCTTCACGTTTGGGTATGTTCCAGGTGGCCTCTCAAGAAAAACCGCATATGGGTATATTCCACATCATGTCTACATTGTTCGTTGCTCACCATGAAGGAAAAACCGAATTCTGGATATGGTTTTGGTACGTGGGAACACATTTAAGAAGGCAGACTTCTAATAGGACTGTCTTAGTCCAGATGTCCTTTTCCTTTTTACGCAGCCACTTCAAGAGTCCTAATGTGATTTCGATAAGGAAAGACAATGATCCTCGAATTGTTGCAAGTCTTGTTATGTAAATTTGTTATAAAAACACTTGGGAAACCAAGAGCTAGGCTAGATTTTGTTCCAAATTTTGCTTAGATTTTGTGCTACATTTCTGAAGACGCAGATTGCTCTGTTCAAGTTATTTCACCTTTAATGAAGAAGACAGTATTGTTTTGAAAGCGTTGATTTGATTTGGAGTTAGATTCCGTCTGGTGGTAGAGGGCCCCTGCCTCCTACACGGTTTTACTTGCGTAATTTAGATAAGTATCTTAGCTGCCTTTACGTTTTTGAAGTTCGAATTCGTAGTTGTTTTCATTAGCCACTATAGTTATACTCGTTCTAAAAACTCTTCCAAAAGAAGAAGCTCTTCCAACAGATCATGATAATGAATGAGAAATGGCTATAGTGTTGTAGGATTTAATTATGATTTCTTTTGTTCACTATCACAGTTACACTTATTCTAAACACTCTTCCAAAAGAAGAAACTCTTCCAAAAAATCCTTATGATGTCTAAGGCATGATTGTGATAATGAATGTTTCAGTTGTTTTGTTTTCACTAAGTAACATGGCTGACCTTGCTCTTAAAACGCTCTTCCAAAATATCATAATGATGGGTATGAGATAGCTGTGTTATCTTAGTTTTTAAATTGCTTTCAGTCTTTATGTTTACATTTGCACTGAATTGTATAGTCAGGATTGTTCTAAGAAACTCTTCCAAAATACCAATCATGATGGACAAACAGACTGTATAATTCCATAGAATAATGCATGATAGCTTAGTTAGGATACTCCGGAGTCTAATTGCATTTAACTCATGCTCTGTTATTTTTTTTTGAGTTTGATAATGATTCGTTAGTTCAGCACTGTTTTAGACTAGTGACATCTTAAGTTCAGTTTTAGCTTAACTCATTGCATTTGCACTCCACATTTAGTTGTCATCCACTGCATATTAGATTACTTCAATTGTTAAACTTAACAAAACAACCTTCATTATTTACAAACCTTTTCTTGTTCCAAATCTATAATTGATTCATAAACATAGGAACAGAAGACAGTATCATTTCAAGGCTTGAGGTACTTTTGCAACTTCTTTACGACTTCATAAACAGAGCCTTTCCTCAAAAGACTACTTTAAAAAGAAATCTATAACTCTTGGGCGAGGTTTAGTGATGATTAACTAAGTTGCAGAATAGAGTTAGGAACTAGTCTTAGAGTAGAGATCTTATGATGGTATCAATGTTTTCCTCCGAATATGCTTCAACAAATCTCTAATCATGGATAAAATGTTGCATCATTATAAGCTAGTTGTTTAATTGTTTATATTAGGATGATTTGCATACTTAGCTTAGGAGAATTTGCATACTTATTTGACCATTTCTTAATCTCTTTCAAAATACCTTTGACAAAAGAATTGGACAAGTTAGATTTATGTTTTGATTCATTTTCTAGAAGTCATTATCAAGCTTTGTTTCTGCTTAGTCATAGTTTAGATTTGATTTTGTTTCAATATTTACAATTGCATTTTCCATTTGTCATCAACCAATTAGGCTTCACTCTGTTTTCAATCATTAGTTTCTTTCCACTAGCTTTTCAGTCATAAAACTATCAAAAGACAAAAAACATCATAAATCATCACAAAAGACCAAAAACATCATAAAACACTAAACACAATGCATTAAGAGACAAACACCTAGGCACATACGGTGCACTTCACTTCAGCAGTTTACCAACCCTAGTTGACAATTAAATGAACTCAATTTAGGAGACTAGGTTGAGACCAAACACAAACAGTTAGGAATGCTGGAGTTCCCTTGCCCTACTGTCTTAGCTAATTGTTATTCTTGAATGTTATTTTCAGTTCATGTTAAGTAGAGAGAAAATAAGGAAGATATGGTGAGCCCTGGTCCTAGTTTTATCCCCAAAGACTGTCTGAAAGTTTCCCTAAGAATGTGTTGAAAGCTGGATAGTTTCAAAGTACTTACCAGATATTAGACCACTCTTTTTTATCTTATGTGTTTGTCTTGAAAGTTACCAAGTGAAGCAGAGCTAGGAGAGGTTTCTGGTGAACCCTGCCCGCTAGTTTCTTCTCCAACAATTGTCTTTGAGTTTCCCTTTGTTTTTAAATGTTTTTCTATTGAAAGTGTATCAAAGGCTGGTTAGTTTCGAAGTACTTACCAGATCCTAGTTTAATTTTATGTCTTTCTTAAGTGTATGTAAAAAGCTGACTAGTTTCAAAGTACTTACCAAATCTTGGGCTGCTCTTTGTTCTTCATTTGTTTAATTCCCCTTCTTGTTGTATCATTTCATTCCATAAATCAAACTTTAAAGAGATCCTTAGACATAGCTGAATTTCCCCATGGACCACTCTTGCCCCTTGTTGTTTCAATTAAACCCTAGTATGACTCCATAGCCCAATGGACTAAAACCTGCAATTATCTATCTTTTTGGCCAAAGCTTACTCTGATTACTTGCAACTTATCACCTTTGAAAATCTTTCCATTTAGAAATTTCCCCTCAAATAATAATCATGATCAACCATCCAAAAATAAAAAAAAACCCTCGGCCTTCATAACTAGCCTAATATCATCATCCAAAAGCTTTTAAAGACAAATCTATCTTTTTCACTTTATTGGAGAGATCCCTCTCCGGATTCAGGAGGGCTAGATCCTAGAATCCCAAAGTGGTTGAAATAAGTGTTCTCCCTGCAGTTGGACTTTGCCAATATTGCTAATTACAGGGAGCTAACAGCAGTCAAAGTTGAAGTTTTGGAGAAAGTCAAAGTTATAATTGTTGAGTAGGTCAAAGTTGTTGGAAGGAGAAACTATCCAAAGAGGAAGCATTGGCTTGTTCTTGGAGGGGTTCTTGGTCAAGCGTCTAGGACTTGGAATTCGTCAATTGAAGATTCTATAAGAAGAATAATTCTTGTCGGTTTTCCTCTCAGGCTGGAGAGATTTTGGCCATCGATGATCACCTACATCTTGTGTCCTTTGTCTCATTATTATTTATGGTTTGGTATTTTTTTGATTAATAAGAACACATAATAATAATTACACACAAGAAGAACCTAATTAAGAAAAGTAAAAAGTCCTCACAAGAATTTATCATTATAAGAGAAATCATCTAATATTCTCTACCCTAGATTTCTCAACATTGTATCAGAGCTAAGGTGACAAGTCAAGGAAGGGAAACTCAACAAGGGACGCTCAAGATATCAAAAATAAAGATTCTAGAAGGAATCAATGGCATTAAAGAATAATAATACTACTTCATTATCTTGAAGGAAGTGTCAAAAACCCTTAAATCGATTAAAAAAGAAATTTCATAGTTAAAGTATTATTGGGATCCATGCTGAAACCATCATCTCAAGGAAGGAGACCTCAAAAGACCCTATTTCTACTCAATTAAAGAAAAAGAAGAAGATCAATTTGTCGTAGATCAAATTCTATGGATGCCAAGAATATGGGCACTACAAGAGAGATTATCCTAAGCTCAAGAAGGAAAACAACAAATGAAGAAGAGAAGAATCCCATTTCATTGAAGAAGTGGAAGAAGCCAAAAAGAAGAAATTCAAGAAAGAGGCAGTAAAAGATCTCTACTACTATTGAGATAAGTCTTCTACACCTAATTCTTTTAAATTTTTGTGAAATATAGATATCATGGTGGGAAACATTATAGGAGTTGTAGTGTATTCGATGCATGGGTGGATGAAATACATTGTTCTTAATAGGGAGGATGATTTCCTACAAGCAATTCATAGGTTGATTGGTTTTTCAAACGTTAGTGGAACAAGTTCGACATGTAATAAGCTAAGTTAAATGGAAACATAGAATGCTACATAAACAAACAAATAAAAACAAAATAACATGTACAAGAACACACTCAATCGAGCTAAAACACTAATAACTCAACAATGGAGAGCTCTCTCCCTTTATTAGGTGCTGGTAGTAGTAGAAGATAGAATTATAAATCTCTTATAGTGGATCCTTAGAGCTATGAAGCTCCAATATCAAATATAAGGGGGTATCTTCCCCTCAAGCTTTCAGCAAGCCACTCTTCCCTCTCGAAGGACGGTAGATCGATGGAAACATGGTGAATTATTATCTCTGGGATTGAGGTGTTCGATGGCCAAAAACTGAATCCTTCCAATCCTCTTGCTGTTGTACAACACAGGCTGGTTTGCTTCTGAGCAATTTTGCCATCATAAAATGCGTTCTCATGTTTCTCTTCCCATGGTTGGCTTTTATAGAAAAATTTCAAATTTTCCCTCCCTTTCTTGGTACAAGATGGATTTTGACACAAGAGTGGGGGTATGATTCCTTTGTGCGTTGCACTAAAGCCTCAAGGTGGCTCCAAGGCGATAGTACTTGGCTAGCTTGAGTGAGAATATTTTTCTCCAAGTGTACCAACTGGTCTCGGATGGTACCTTTCCACATCCTTAGGACCATGTGGCTCTTTGAGGGATATATGCGATGATCTTCAAGGATATCGAGGAAAAATATGCAATGATCACTTGGGTCAGTGCTTCCCATGCACAGTTCAATAAATTTTCCCGCTTGACCTTAGGAAAGGTTAAAATTTTCAGGTCCTCTAATGTATTTCTTCCCTGTAAATCTTTATTTGTACCTTCTTCTTGAAATTTTCTAATGTCTTTTGCTTGTACAATTTTCTAGTGTTAACAGTTTCCCCATAATGTATGAGGTCTAGGAATAACTGTATAGCCAAAATACATTATAGTTTCCTTTTCTGTGTAATCCTTTTGAGAGAGAGAGAGAGTAACTTGCTTGAAAACTAAGGTTGGATACCCCTTGACATGAGTAAAAGCGATACCGTGCTCTATTGGAAAAATGCAAGAGATAAAATAAATAAAATATTTCCATGAGGTAGGCATGTCCTATGCTTGTGATGTTTTGACTAGTTAAGCTTATCTAACAGATAGAGGTTCTGTCTATGTCACTTATGTGGTAGTGACCTGTTGTTGGTTGATGATGACGAGAGTTGAATCTCTCAGGGGCATTTTTTCTTTGAAAATAGGTTGAATGTGGTGCCCACATGCATAATCTTGGTATGGGATGTTTTTTTTAGAACAAATTATCATTGTATGCATGGGTCTCTAACTATTCGGGAACTTACCATGTAAGCATTGCTGAAAGAGATACTTATCATGGCACGGTTCTTCGATGAATTCTGACAGAGTGCAACGGTTATGAAGTACGATACCATCTTCAAATGAAATTTTATGTTGAAGTAAAATTTCAAGAGGATCGATGAAATCAATGGGAAATGATGAATCCATAGTGCAGTTTGAGGATGCCCCTATTAAGGTGAGGAGCCATCCAAGGTACTGCCTCCTCCTTGGAAAATGGTTGTTGAAGTCGAAAAGAAGGAATCACCAACTGACCGAGAGGAGTACAGATGCAAGGGACCAAGGTATTTGATGTAGCAGGGCAGGGTGTGATAGGTTATCTCAGGCATGATGATGAGAAATGGATGTAACTAATGATGGAATTTTAGTGGCCTGAGGTTGGAGCTTGTAAATGCAAGTGGCAATGTAATGTTCCCAAAATTTCCGACAATAATTTGGAACATTAATTTTTGTTGATTTCACCTAGGAGGAGAATAAATGGGTAAGGATACCCATGCATAATAAAAATATCAATAAAATCCCTCTATGTATGAAAGTGGATCATCATTAAAGCTGGTTTTCACACCCTCATGTGTGAACAAGGTTATTTGCAAGTGGACAAGGTCAAGTTTGACCAAGTCAACAACGCTGGGCCAAGAGGTGGAGCACACTTAGAGAAGCAGTGCAGTATGAATGAGGAAAGGGTTATTTGGTGGAGGAAACCCTAAAAGGAGTGGGACCCATGGAAAGGGGCTTTCATTTGTTTAAAAGGAGGACAAGGCAACCATTGTTTCTCATGCTTGTATTATTCATCTCATTGTCCATTCCGACAATTGAGCATTGTTTGCTGTTTAGCAAGAATTTCCGGGGGAATTCCTGTTTAGGATTCCTTCTCCTTCTTGAGAGGTCTCTTGAGGGATTTTTCTTCATTTTCCTCAAAACCAGGCTTGAGCCCAAGCATCCTCCATCAAGACAACATTATTTCTGTAGCAGATTAATGTTGTGTTGTTGGGTGTTGTAGTGAGGGTTCACTACACCACCTTCATCAACTATTTTCAGAGGAGGAGTCCCACTTTCCTTTGAGATATCAGATTGGAGGCATCCCAGAGCTTATTACAGATTTTGGCATCAAGGCCAACTCATTCCATAGCCCTACAACACAGTTCCATCTAGTGATTGCGTTATTTTGAGAGGAGAAATTGCAGTGGGGCTCTTGTAGAGTATTGGAGGGAGAGATCTTTGGTGAAGGGATCAGCCTTTCACTTGAAAGATCCATTGGAGGAGGCATATTCAGTTTGAGCATCAGATTCAACCATCTCCATCCAGTTCTATTTTTGAGTTGCTGCAGCTACCCAACAACTTTGAAATTTCTAGAGAATTGCCATTTTGTATGTTTTGCAGCCAATCCTTTTAGGGATTGTGCATTATTGTTTCCAGGGGTTGAGATCTTGCTCCCCCTATTGTATTTGAGCTACATATTGACATATTTGTGTATTGACACTATTATGCAGTAGTGTCCCTTCATGGATTGCGCTGCCATAGCTTGAGTTCATATGTATAGCAATGTTTTCATCATGATTTATGTACTTGTTCTTTGAGGCTGAACATTTCTCCTCTTGAGTATCATTTTCCTCAAGATCTTGTATTCTATTGTTGCTGCTATTATTTAATAAGAAGGCTATGGATTTCTCTCACATTTATATGAGCTGCGTGTTGCTGCTGCACCATTATTGTGTTTGCTGATTGCCGGAGCTCCAACTTTAGAATATCTTGAGATATGCTCATTGTTGTAGAATTTTCCTGAAAAGGGAACATTACAGTGGTATCAAAGCATGATCTCTGGCCCAGCCAGTGGATCTCAGCCATCATGCTATCAAGGAGAGAGAATATTAAGACTCCATTATATGGAGAAAAGAGGGAAGAAGATCTTACAAAGCTTCTTCCAAAACTTGTACAGAGCATTCATGAAGAATTTGAGAAACTGATGAGGGATATTGGTATAGGATCTCCAAGAGGGTTTGAAACTGAGTCAAACTCTAGATTTTCTTGTAGGGAATGTGAGCATGCAACTACACCGTATGATATACAGTGCAGTCACATGGCCAGTTTTTCCGTGAGAGAAGAAGGAGAAGAATAAATTCCGAAGGGAGGAACTCTTAGAGGTTTCTTGCATGAGTATGAATCTCAAACCTAGAGGTTTAGAGATCATATTAATTTTTCAGAGTTTTGCAAGATCATGGTGAGGAGGACCAAGCAGCATGATGAGAATATATTTCTTCTATATATCTTTGATGGTTGCCCTACTTGTTCATCCAGGGCTTGGATAGAAGAGCTAGACACCTTTTTGCAGCAGCATCAGATTTCCGAAGATGAAGCCATCAGAGTAGCAGCGCTGCACTTGGGAGGTAAGGTCTATGCATGGTGGTTATTTGAGTCTTTTACTTTGAAAAATGCAAATACCTCTTCCTATGCAATGTTCATTCGAACTTTGATAAGGAGATTTGGTAGAAGAAATTCTGAAACACTTGTGAAGGGAACAAACACATTCAAACAAACAAAACCCTTGCATGTAATGAAGAAAACCATAGACTCAGAATCACTGCAGAAAGCTATGAAGGAGGCTGATATCTTGCATGAAGCTTTATTGGAGGCACGATATTCATTTTTGGCACAAAGAGGCAAAGAGATCTCTTTTTTAAAAGAGGATCTAATCAGTGGAGGGTTTCCCACTCATATTGAGGAGGCTGAGGGCAACAACGTTGTCATTTCTAGAGCTGATCTAGTACCTCATGCAGAGGAAGGAGGAGCTCTTGCTCCAACTAGAGGGATTCTTGTAGCTTTTCAAGGGAGTCCCCAGGATCTCATTCATGGAGGTCCAAGCACAATCAATGAGCAGCATGATTGTGCAGCATTGTAGCTGGAAGGAGGAAGGGAGGAAGAGAAACATCTTGTGATGAGAGGCACACACCCTTCTCTATTTCAGGGAGCTAGTGCAAAGAGGAGGCAGACTGTATCGCGCTATGAGAGCAAGGGCAAGGTTTCCCAACCATATATACAGTCCACTCTTGACATTGATGTCTCACTGCATAGAGGCATTCCACCAGGCAGGCCACCTGATCTATCATTGATGAGAGACATTTTGTCTTTGGGTTCACCACTCTTGGATTGTGGAGGAGTGAAGAGTTTGGAGGATAAATTTGACATGGGGGATGTCAAAGTAGCAGACAACAGCATGAGGAGAGCTACACATGCCAGATCACGAGCGCTGTCTTTGAGGAGGATTGATCAGTACTGGAGATCTCAGCTCTTAATTGAGTAATCCAAGGATCTTGGTGCATGCATGACCCTTGATGACCCAGGGAAAGATGATAGATAAATTATGGATGATATGGTCATCTATTCACATGACAGAGTCTTCTTGACTAGAGATTCTAGCCTCAGGGAGAAGTTGTTGCATGTAGCACAAGAGAACTTCTTTTCCATGCATTTTGATGCATATCTTGCCTGGGCAGAGGAGTTCATTTGGGAGGGAATCCAACAAGACATACATCAACATATGGAGAGATGCAGAGCCCGGATGATGATGGAGAAGATGTCACAGCTACCTTCCTACTCATTGGGAGTAAGGGAGCATTTTCAGTTGAGCCATTTCAGCTCAAGCCTTCAAGTACATAATGGAGAATGTACAATTTCACCTTATGTTTTGTAATTCTTTTCTTTTTATGAGAAGAATAATGTACCAAGAAGGACTATTCCTTCTTGCATATTGTATATTGATGTACTTGAAGCCATTTGTAGCATTAAGATTGGCTATCTCATTGGTGGTTTGTTGGGAGGGCCACATGATTTTTGGTGTGCACCATTGACACCCTTTTGTACTTTCATGTTCACATCTTGTAGGATGATTTTGGTAGAAAAAAAGTGGGTAGAGAGGCACTTGTTTTTGTTTGATTTGATGCAGGAAGGGCATGCACTACGTTGGTTCCTTGTATGGGGCCTTGATCCACTTCCTAGTTGTCATTTGGAAACTTGTTCTTATTGTACTATGCTTCCATGTATTGCTGCTATGTTTATGTTCATGGGAGGCTTTTATTGGAGAGTGGGCTTGAGATTGAGGATGCCCATTGGGAGCATGATTCTCCTTACTATACATGTTGTACATTTCAGGAGGAACCATGGGCCGACCATGAATGCCACATTACATTTCTTTCCTTCTTGTGGGAAAAACCACTTGGAGACTTTGTGGAGGCACTCCATGGATCATAAGGAAATGGAGGAGTTAGCATAGTCAACTCTTTTCCCCTTGAGGATGAGGGGAGACTCATCTATGAGCCACTCCACTTATATGAGCAAAACATATGGTAAGAGTATTGTTGGATTGCATAATGATTTGTCTATATATATGCATCTCTTAACCATATATGTGCAGGAATTTGCTCAAAGAAGGAATATCATTCCTTCTAGAGTTTAGGGTTTACATAAGGCCATTATGGATGATCACTCCCTAAGAGGAGATGGGGAGGAAATTTCTCATGGAGGACATACATACATTGCACATTACATCATTCAATTTCTCTAGGAGAATGGGGTAGCAAGCAAATGGAGGGGAGGCCACCCATCATTTTATTTTCTATGGAAGTGGAGAGTCAAACTGCGTTGGCTACATTTGAGGGACCATTGCCCTTCTCCTTTACTACACATGGCAACCAGCATGATTCTCCTTATGGTTCCCTTTATTGATATTGCTAGAGATTTTCTTGGGAGCATGATTAGAGGAGAGACACATTGGGTGGATGTGTCCTTGGAGGGAGAAAACTCCCACACACTTTGCACTATATGTTCTAAAGGGAGCATGGGAGATGGTATGGCCACTATAGCAGCTCATTTTTTTCATTATGAGGTGAGCCATATGTGGAATGAGATGCCATATGATGATGAATTTCAACTCATCTATATGGAGAGACTTGGGCCAACATGATTTGCAGCGTTGGAGGAGAGGTCCTTGGGGATCTAGTCTTCATCTTGACACTTGAGGGAAAGTATTTTGCAGCCTAGGATCGGAACTTTCTCTACACTTATTTGAGTGGAGGGAAGGAAAACATGGGTTAGGCTAAATTTTCTACCATGAGTAGATTTTCATCCCACCTACATTGCCGGAGCTAGAGGTTGAAGACAGTTTCCAGGAGTTGCCTAGTTGGGAGGTAACTCATTTTGCATGGATGATTGCTTGGGGGATGGAGGATCCACATGAGGAAGATGTTCCTCAACACATTTTAGACTCCATGCCTTGAGGAGAGGCTATCCAGTTCTATCCTTGCAGTTTCTTGGGACAAGCAACATTTGGGAGGGGAGGACTATAATGTTCCCAAATTTTCCGACAATAATTTGGAACATTAATTTTTGTTGATTTCACCTAGGATGAGAATAAATGGGTCAGGAGACCCATGCATAATAAAAATCTCAATAAAATCCCTCTATGTATGAAAGGGGATCATCATTAGAGCTGGTTTTCACACGCTCATGTGTGAACATGGTTATTTTCAAGTGGACAAGGTCAAGTTTGACCAAGTCAACAGCATTGGGCAAGAGGTGGAGCACACTTAGAGAAGTAGTGCAGTATGAATGAGGAAAGGGTTATTTGGTGGAGGAAACCCTAAAAGGAGTGGGACCCGTGGAAAGGGGATTTCATTTGTTTAAAAGGAGGACAAGGCAACCATTGTTTCTCATGCTTGTATTATTCATCTCATTGTCCATTCCGACAATTGAGCATTATTTGCTGTTTAGAAAGAATTGCCAGGGGAATTCCTGTTTAGGATTCCTTCTCCTTCTTGAGAGGTCTCTTGAGGGATTATTCTTCATTTTCCTCACAACCAGGCTTGAGGCCAAGCATCCTCCATCAAGGCAACATTATTTCTGTAGCAGATTAATGTTGTGTTGCTGGGTGTTGTAGTGAGGGTTCACTACACCACCTTCATCAACTATTTTCAGAGGATGAGTCCCTCTTTCCTTTGAGATATCAGATTGGAGGCATCTCAGAGCTTATTTCATATTTTGGCATCAAGGCCAACTCATTCCATAGCCCTACAACACAGTTCCATCTAGTGAGTGCGTTATTTTGAGAGGAGAAATTGTAGTGGGGCTCTTGCAGAGTATTGGAGGGAGAGATATTTGGTGAAGGGATCAACCTTTGACTTGAAAGATCCATTGGAGGAGGGGGGATGCTGCCATTATTGCTCACATTGAGGTGGATGAGGCTCGGGTGATGACGGTTGAGGAGCGGCTAGCTGCTGCTGAGGCTGAGGTTCATGTTGCGGACTCTTGTGCATTAGATTTAGCCGACTCATGGAGTCGGCTAGATAGGTTGACCTGGGGTATGCCAACCTGGGGGGTTTTTTGATGACTTGGATGACACATGGCTCGAGGCATTGATGGCTCAAGAGAGGGCTCATCACTCGACATTGCGCCGTGTGGAACTTGCAATTTTGACTGCTGCACTTGTACTAGCACCGGGTGCAGCTGTGGGTCCAAAGGACCCACCTGGTGGGGCTCAACCCTAGAGGTTTTGTATGTTCAGGGAAAGCGCTCGATATGAGGATGATTCCCTATTTTTTGATGACATGTAGACATATTTTTTGATTGAAATTCTGGTCAAGGACATGACTTGTATATTGTGACTCATATATTTTTTGATGTATATATTCGAGATGTGTATTTTTGTAGCTCTTATGATATGTCTATGGTTATTTTATTGATGGATGTTATCTACCTATGATGGATATCTAATTTTTCATGTTTTTTTCTTTTCTATGGATGATGGTTTATACTAGATGCATTCCATTATAGAATGTGATTAGCTATGTTGGGGCCCTTGTTTTGAAATGAAATAGTTTTGAGTTGTGGGTAACAGGTGGCAGAGAGCAACTATGATAGACAAAGAGCTGTCACGGTTGCGAAGAGGGTAAGAGCAGGTGGCGCGGATGTTGCAGAAACAAGCACAGATGGTGGAAGGGAGCGACAAGAACAAACAATGGAACTCCCAATGATCAGAGAGATGCAGCAAACAACAAAGCATAAAGGAAGGGAAAAATGACAGTTGCTTTGGAAAAGGAACAAATAGGCAGTTGGCCAACGTAGACAGGAGGTTGGCACAGTAGGGATTGGAGGAAGAGAGCCGTAGGAGAGCTCTATTCGCTCTGTTCGTTCTGTTCTCTTTGTTCATTATGTTCCGTTCTATGTGATAATATTGTAATCAGTCCTACTAGGATCGATCTGAGGAGCAATGTAACGGTCCTCTATTGTTAATGCAATATACTATGATCTGGGTTTGATGTCTTGAGTTCTGTAATGTGTTTCTAGTTAAGTTGAATGTGTTCGTCACTTTAAATTTTGTTTTTCATCCTGAATACGTTCATGATTATTATCATTTGCAGAGTATTTACACCTGTTCGGAGCACTCAATTCTATTCGCTTTATTCTATAAGTTTTTATTGATCAATACCTGATCTGATCCTAATATTACTAAGGTCACGTCATGCCTTGGGTGAGACTCTCCACTCTTCGGAGTAGAGTGAAAATGCCAGCGTTGTGCTAGACTAATGCGGAAACCTTGTTGGCCTCTATCCTAAACCTGAGTCTTGCCCAAGAGACCTTCTTCCTCGCCAACAAATGGTTATGTTTCCAGGACCCGAAATTCCATTTGGGAACTAGATCATGGTATTGTGGATCTTTGAGAGAGAAATATGAAGCTAGTGGGATAACCACTTAGATCAGTTCATAGCACAACAAGTTGAGTTGAGACAACATAGGGAGAAAACTGTTAAGGATCGGGTTCTATTCTCTGAATCTGCCAGTGATATCTACGAGATCTTCTGGGGAAAGTTTCTAGAGGAGCTCTATAATTGGTTGCGGAGGTTACAAGCCAAGGAAGTTCAAGGAAACTCGCGAAAGGTTTGTCGCAAGTGGTTGCACGTAGATCTGGTATCACTCCATTGGTTAGATACCGATTTGACCCAAGCTGTAGATTTCTGGGTGCAATCTACCTTGGAGGGATACATAATAGAGTTCGCAGCTGAGTGTTACCAGTATTTCTCGAAAGCAGAGGACATATTCAAATCAGGATTGCAAGGAGATTTGTTTAAGGAGATCCCTCTGTGGATCAAAGCCTTAATGGTAGATGAAGGATTGATGGAGTTTCAAAAATCTGAGATGGAGACTTAAACCTCCAGTCGTGGGAGAAGGAGCTGAGGGAGAGATGCTACAAGTACATTGGAAGGGGGAATAGGGATATGGATGCCGATACCTCCAGTAGGTTGAGGGAGCGACGAGCACATTGGAGGGCAAAAATCATTGAGAAGTGGAAAGAAAGGGTGATGAAGGAGTTGGAGAAGAAAGAAAGTAATCAAAAGGACAAGACGAAGGCGCCTCAGATGAAAAAGGATATGGAAGTTTAGATGGGTTCCCAAGAAATAGGAGGGACCATCAAGGAAGTTCGGCAGGTGTATAGGAGCCCAGCCCAAACAAAGAAGGGAAAGAAGTCCAATGGAGAGGACGCATGCCCCGGGCAGATGTCTGATGTGGAGTTGCATGTTGCGGTGGAGCAACTATTCTGAGAGGGGCCAACACCCATAACTCAAGGTAACTCTATTCCCCAAAGTTCAAGTAGCTCTAGTCTCGACCTTCCCTTGGTACTCTATTAGCCACTAGGTGAAATTTCTATTAAGTTACGGGAATTGAGTAAGTTGAATAGTGTTCAGTCTACAGCAGTAATACACACTAGAGGTAGTGCTAGTAATACCATTACACAGCCGGGAAATCAGAGTTTTATTTTAGTAACACCCACATAAGAAAGCATGGTAAGATCATTAACCCGATACCCAGAGTTCTCTGGAAGGGGTAACGATGATGTAGAACAACACTGGTATCTATGTGAGGCCATATGGAGGGCTTGGCAGACACCAGAGGCAAGCAATTTGATCGAATTTCAAACTACTCTCAGGGAGAGAGCTCTACGCTGGTTTATCAAATGGTTAGAAGCTCATCAAAACCCAGCGATAGATGATGTAAGGAGAGAATTCGCTAAAGAATTCAAGTTACCCCAAACAGATCAGCAAGGTTTATCCAAAATGTGGAAGATCAAGCAGTGAGAAGAGGAAAATGAATGGGATCTGATGAGAAGATTCAAGGATGCAATTTGGAAACTAAGTTACCCAATTGATTCGAATCATCAGAGAGATTGGTTCATCAAGGTGCTTCTTCCATTAACAAGAAATCTGTTAACACAACAGAAGATTGACACATTACAAGATGCATTGGAGAAAGCTACGAAGATAGAGGTCATGGAGGGATATCCGTAGGAGTTCAAAGGAGGGGCCGCAGCTCAAGACCCTTCCATACTGGGTTTACAACATCAGATAGCTAGCCTAATAGAAAAGTTGAAATTGATTCAGCCAATGCGGCCGACAAGACCAAATTTATGTTGTACACGCTGTTTAATGGACGGACACGTGGTAACCAAGTGTCCAAGGTTGTAGGGTCAGAATGGGGGGACATCAGTAGCAGGGGCACAGGGAGCTACACCAGTAGGAGGAGTTGCACAGATAAACACTCAAGGGTTATATCTACCGCAACACCAGTACCCATGGTTCCCTGCATAATAGAATTAGGCCACAACTTAATATTGTGAGATTTTCAAAACCGTGGGTCATTCGCCTCGCCTATGTCCGATCTTGCAAAAATAATCCAACGTTCCGAACAACATATACTGTGATTTTTGTGTGTCAACAACACACAACACAGAGCAGTGTACGGCTCTAGATGCATTGGTGGAACAATTGGATAGGCCTTCCTATAGAGTGAATGAGGCTCCCAAGGGATGAGGGGGAGGCATGAGAAGAGGTCGAGCTGGAGGAAGAGGACCAGTATGATACTACAACTATGACCAAGAAGGCCACGTGCCCAAGGAATGTCCACTTCCTAGAAGACCTTGGTGCTCTCAGTGCAGAGTTAACACGCATGCAACAGAAGACTGCCCAGAGCTAATTACAATATGGGAAGAAAGAGCCAGACAAAAAGGAACAAATCTGGTAAATGCAGAGCCAAGAATAATAGAGGCTCAAGCTATGCAGAATATAGCTATAGTGACACGAGGAGGAAAAAGAACCAGGGAAGATGCGCAAACTACAGACCCGATAAAACTGATAAGGCCATCATCTCTGAAGCCAGTGTTTAAGTGAGAAAGACAAAATAAATACTTTAAAGAAGCAGTGGAAACCTTCGCCCAAATTAGGGGAAGCAAAGGCATTGGGTTACCACAACCCAAGGTAGATAAAGAGAACCAAGCTAGTACAAGTACTACGATTGAAGAATGGTTCTGGCTATTTCTAAAGATTGTTACCAATGCTGGAACAATTGAAGAAGAATCTGGAAATGGTGGTGTAGGAGACCACAGAGCCAGGAAAATCAAATGACGTGACATTGAAATACATACGAAGAGTCAAAAGAAATAATAGGAGAACAGGGAAAGAATTCCGGGTGAACACTCAAGTCACGTGATTCCAAATTAAGGACACAATGCTTGACCTAGGGTTAGATGTCAACATTTTTCCAAGAAAGACATGGGAAGCATTGGGAAGGCCGAAGCTAACGTATTCACCAATCTAGCTCCGCATGGAAAACCAATACTACATTGTGCCCATAGGTAGGCTGGAGGAGGTCGAAGTTGATGTTGTAGGAGTTAATACATACATAGACTTCGAGGTAATATAAATTATGGGGGATAAGGATCCCTATCCAGCATTATTGGGGATCGACTAGGCTTTTGAGAACTATGCAGTAATATGTTTGAAGAAGGAACTGATGATCTTTGAAGATGGGGAAGTCAGGGTCACCCAGCCACTTGACCCATATCAAGGTCCCAGATACATAGAGTCTGTTGACAACAGAGAAGATGCTAAGCTTCTTGATCATCTTTATCAAATGACAACTGGAAAAAGGGACGATTATATCAAACCCACAGCAGGGGCGACTGTGAGTTGGAGAAGTTTTCAAAGCTTAGAATTAGGCTTAGAGATAGCCTGGGATGATTGGCAGTAGGGGGATATGAGACAAATACAAGAAGATGCGCCAGCATCGGAAGGACCAACTGGATCGGAACTGAGGTAAGAGATTATCCAACTCTGTCAAATATGAATGTTGTAAATACCTTTATTACCAGAATATAAGATAAGGTACCAGTGGACCATAGGGTTCCACTCATGGATGTGGATTTACAATCTAAATTAGCAAGGTGGTAGAGCAATCACTGCAACTCCCTGTTGCAATGGGACAAATTTGCAACAGCATTGAAAGCCAGGTTCAAGGAAGAAGAGGGACCAAAATTCACTAAAATATACCAAGGGGGCTCGGACCCCAGGAAACATTTGAAATATTGTGAGGACTAATGGAAGAATGAAGCATAGCCAGAAGATATGTGGGTACACAAGTTCTTACATTCATTGGATTTTATTCCACAGGCGTGGTACCTAACTAAAGAGAAGAAAAGAGGAACCAATACTTGGCAAGTAGTTGTGGATAAATTTACGCAATGCTTCTCCTTTGAAGTAAAAACATAACTAGTCACCCAAGAATTGCAGGCCATAAAAATGGTATTTTTCTTCCCAGAGATTCAAGAGGAGGAAGAACAACCGCTCCCAAACCAAGGCATCAGACAATCGATAGCATGCTAAAAGTTAAATAGCAATATGGATGATAATATAGAAGGTCTTAGACATCTATATTTCGCCAAAAAAGAGGGGGATTAGGATATTAAAGAAGGACCAACAACAGAATGAATTTATCTGCTACCTTTGAAGACCAAGAAGATGAACATCGGGACAGAGGAAAAGCCCAAACTTGCATCAATTGGTGATTATTGGGATGCCGAGACGACTAAGGAGATATTTAATCTTCCACAAGGATATGAAGACTTGTTCCCATCGTCAGTAGCGGAGTTGAAAGGAATAAAGGGAGACATGGGGGAGATGCGTATAATTTTGAAGCCCGATGTAAGACCAGTCAAGCACAGACCCTATCGTCTGAATCCAAGAGTGAAAGAAAAATTCAAGGCCGAGATTCATAAGATGCTAAAGGCAAGGTTGATATTCCCGGTGGAAGAAGTAGAGTGGGTAAGTCCTATAGTCATACAAAGTAAAAAGGAAAAGTCTAAAATTTGATTCTGTGTTGACTATAGGAGCCTCAACAATGCGTGCATACATGACCCATTCCCTACTTCGTTCAGTGACGAGGTTCTCGACAATGTTGCGGGGAATGAGGCTTATTCATTCACAGATGGATTTTCAGGATAGCATCAGGTAAGGATAGTCGAGGAAGATAAGAAGAAGACAAATTTAACCACCTAATGGGGCTCATTTGCATATCATGTAATGCCATTCGGGTTGAAAAAGGCACTGGCCATATTTTCACGAATTGTGATAGCAACATTTCAGGAATACATCCACAAATTCTTGGAAGTCTATATGGATGACTAGACAGTCTACAGCCTGTTAAAGGACCATGCAACATTATTAAGGATAATGTTCAACAGATGTAGGAAACTCCATATTTCATTAAACCTAAAGAAGTGCATCTTTGCAATACATTTTGGGACAATGCCAGGACATTTTGTATGCAAACAAGGGGTTTGTGTTGATCCAACAAAAGTGGAATTTATAATTAATATTGAGGTGCCAGAAACTGTGAAGCAGTTGAGATCACTGCTAGGCCACACAGGCTACTATAGGCTAATCATCTGCAACTATGCGAAGATAACTGTCCCGTTGGAGAAGTTGTTGCAGAAATCAGAGCAGTTCAGTTGGACAGAAGATTGCACTACAACCGTGAATACCTTGAAAGAAAAGTTGGCAAGTGCGCCCATATTAGTTTACCCTAATTGGGACAAGAAATTTCATGTCCACATTGATGCTTCTAGCATCGCACTTGGAGCAGTTCTGGCTCAACCAAGAGATACTTCAGTTGATCACCCAGTTTATTTTTCAAGCCGAAAGCTATCAACAACTGAGAGAAACTACACCACAATATAATGGGAAGCGTTGGCAATGGTGTATTCCCTTCAAAAGTTTCACCACTACTTACTAGGAGGTATGTTTAAGTTTTTCACAGACCATTCAGCTTTAAAGTACCTAGTTAACAAACCGGTCTTGGAGGGAAGAATCTGCAGATGGCTCCTACTATTTCAAGAGTTCACCTTCGAGGTGATAGTGAAAACTGGGAGATTGAACGTGGGTCCTGACCACTTGTCAATTCTAGAAAATAGAGAAAATGGAGGGTATCTGGATGATAAGCTGCCAGATGCTGATCTTTTTAGAGTAGAAGCCATCCCAGACTACTTAGATCAGATAGCAACCTATCTGAGAATAGGACAGTGCCCGAATCAATATACAGCAGCCCAGAAAAGACATCTAGTAGTCCAAGCAGCATAGTATCAACTAATAGCGGGACACCTATAGAAAATGGGGTTAGACCAAATCTTGCAAAGATGCGTCCTAGATCATGAGAGGGAAATAATACTGTGGGAATGCCACTGTAGAGTTGCGGGAGGGCATGTCAGAGAAAAACCAACGGTGAGGAAAATACTGCAGGCATGCTTATGGTGGCCGATAGTACACATGGACAGTAAGGCCTTTGGAAAAAAATGCGATGTGTGTCAGAGAATGGGACGTCCATCACACAGAGACGAGCTACCACTTCACCCTGTAAAAGCACTACAGCCATTTGAAAATTGGGCCGTTGATTTTATAAGACCAATTACACCTGTTGCAAGGCACTCACAGGTCAAGTATATCATAATTGCAACAGACTATTTGACCAGGTGGGCAGAGGCAATACTAGTGAAGGATTGCACAACCAAAATAACAACTCGATTCATATTTGAAAATATCATCAGCAGATTTGGTTGCCTGAGAAGTTTGAAAAGTAATCAAGGTACACCTTTCATCAATGCAACGATTAGATCTATGCTAGATATTTTCATGTTACAAAATCATAAAAGCATTCTGTACCATCCACAAGCTAATGGTACAGTAGAAGCATTCAACAAGATTCTGGAAAAGGGTCTAACGAAGATCTGCAACACTGATCGAGACGACTAGGACAAACGTATACTAGCAACACTGTGGGCGTACAGAACAACTGTCAAAAGACTAAACAACCAGACCCCGTTCCAACAGGCGTACGGGAAGGAAGTAGTGGTATCGGCTGAGTTTGTCATACTGAGCCTCCTAATTGCATCATCACTTCACTTATCAGAGGAAGACTCACTGAAATAGAGATTGCAACAGCTACAAGAACTAGAAGAGGACAGGTTCCTAGTAGAGTTCCACCAAATTGTCCAGAAAGACAGAAAAAAATCTTGGCACGAACACCATATCAAGCGCAAAACGTTTATTGTTGGAGGAAAAGTTTTACTATACGACGGCAAGTTCCAGAAGTTCCCAGGTAAACTAAGAATGCATTGGATGGGACCATACCATGTAATTGAAATCCGAGATTCAGGAGCAGTTCGGTTAGCACAACTGGACAGCCAGATACTACCAGGATGGGTGAACAACGCACGCCTCAAGCCCTATCACGAGTAAGTTCTACATTTCAATTTTCAATAACTCTCGCAACCGAGAGGATTCAGTCGGGTAGATTAGAATAGATAGAGTCAATAACTCTCTTGCACCTGAGAAGAGATTAGATAGAAATCCCAATAAAGAAAACTCCAAAATCAGAGATAAGTCATAGTTGCGATGCGGAGACCGCAACTCAACCGATTGTGGTCGAGGGGAGGGTAGTGTCCAGCATGTCATCCATGTCAGAGAAAAAACGTGTCGAATATCATTCCATCATCATGACTCATAGTACCCATGTCAGTTTGTAGGATTACTGAGATTTGAGAAGTAATTTCCATAATTAGTATCATCCATACTGCAATAAATTTTCCATATTAGGCCATAATAATTACCCATCATGTCTGCCCAATTCCCAAAGTCACAGTCAGCTTTGTCAGAACCCACCTCATCATGCTAACTAATCACACGATTATAGCCACGAGGGAAGTAGGAAAAATTAATTAGTTATGGGGTCTTATCAACCTCATGTGTGTCGATTACTTACATAAATTGCATGAAATAAAGCACGAGAATGCCAGAGAAGTCTGAGTTAGAACTAGAAACAACAATAGCAGCAAGAGAAGCTTCATCAGAACAAGTCTAGAGGGAGTATCCAGAGGCAGGAATTTACAAAGAAAGAGCAGGAGTAGCTTTGCGAGTATACCATAGAAGAGAAAAAATGACCAAGGTGACAATAGTAGTCATTGAGCAAGAGCTCGACGAGAGAATCCAGAAGATGGAGTCGCTGGTGGGGAAATATGATAACGCGTCATTGATCGACACAAACCTCACGGATTCTTTCCAATTCCGAGCAATGAAGAGACAAGTTTATATGGAAAACTATGCCACTAAAGCAGGACAAGAAGTGGCAAGAGTACTCCCAGAATTTAGAGGTATCCAACAATCAACCATACTAAACCTCAGAAATCTTCCAGTGTTTGGAACCACAGGGGCTGCGATGCAGTGTACAAAATTCCTGTTGAGAAGGATCCAGAATGGGTCATTGTGGCTAGGAAAAGAAATACCAATCCACGCGAAAGATATTCACAGGTTGACAGGGCTATCACAAGAAGGCAGAGACGTCTCCACAACGTTCCAAAATGTCTCAAATAGGGCGAAGAAGGGAGGAAATGGCGATTACTACAAGAAATATGACACTAAGAGAGGAGGAAAAGTGGTAAAGATAGACATTATAAACAAGCCAACAGTCAAATTTTCTTGTTATCTGATTGCGAGTAAAAGCATAAGGCATTATACAAAGGGTGAGTGTACACTTGATACCATCTTAGTTGCGGAGCACTGTATCCAGGGGACAAAATTAAATTGGTGTTCATTTCTGCTGAATGAGCTATTTGAAGCTTGTGAGGATAACTACAAGAGAGCCACTGGGTTCATCTATGGCTACCTTATCATGGAATTTGCGATGTGGAAATGGACTTTCCCGCGAATCAGACAGCCTGTGGAACTCACAATAGGTCAGCCGTTGGCAATGAAATTCACACCCTGGAAGGCGTCAGGGGACCCCAGCACCAAAGAGGTGAATGAAAAGGCATTCAAGTTCCAGTACAATCATATGGTTGATGTTTTGGTGACAAAACAAAGAATTCAAAAGATTTTGCTGGATAATTACTCTGTGTAGATATGGTTTGGAGTCAGCCACAGGCAAACCTACATCAGAGCAACATGTGTGCCGGAAACGACCTTCAAAATGAAACCGTTGAAGTTTCAAATTGATGAGAAATATTTCCACACCAAAGTATGTTCCTGGAAATGGGTAGGAATGGAGGTCAGAAGCGGGGTCTATCATTATTCATTTGATGGCATGTCGCCAAATGCGCTGCTAGGGGAAACACGAGATGAAACAATGGCCATAGTGTCACAACTGCAGCTGACACCCTGTAATATTCCCAATTTTTGCAGCTAATGGGAATATTGCATTTTAATTTCAGTTTGCTTAACTCATGAATAAAAGTGTAAAGGAGGGACTCTAAAACTCCTAATCAGAAAAATAAATCAATGCCCAATGTGAACATGGACAAATCTAGGCCATTTCAATAAAATACACTTAGGTGTGAAAATGAATGAAGAAGTTTGACTAGGTCAACAGGACCAAATCACAGCAGTGTCTAGATGCATTGAACCTCCTTATTGATCAACAGTTTTAGATGGAGACCCTTCATGTGAAAAGGGTTAACTCATTGGAGGCAGTTTAGGGTTTTCTAAGCCCTAATGTTATAAAATGAAGAGGAAGGCCACAAGGAAAGGTTGTTGAAGATAATTCGATTTTGAGATTGCTTAAGCAACTCAAACTCTCTTGGCTGCTTAGCTAGAGAGAGAGGAATTTCCTGTTTAGGAATTCCTCCTCCTTCATTGAGGAGCTCTTGAAGGATTATGTTATGAAATTCCTCACATCTAGGCTTGAGGCCAAGCTTCCTCCTCTGTGTTGCAGGGTGTTGTAGTGAGGGGTTTTCAACACCACTTCCAAATCTAGTTTTGTAGAAAAGGGAGCATTCATTTCTATGGAAGATTAGTGAGAAAGCCTTGAGCTTCATATTCATATCTTGGCATCAGGCCAAAGGACCTTCCAACATCATCTGTGCAATATACTTCAGAAACTGCGTCATTTTTCCAGTGCATTGCTGCAGCAGGGTTTCTACCCTAGTTTGGTGCTTATTTCCTTGAGGAAGGGCCATCCCTTCTTCCGGAAAGTTTGTATTGCAGCCCTCTTCTATAATTTTGTACATTTCAGCTCATATACTCAGAGTTTCAGTGATTCTGTGTTTTTCAGATCCATATTCTGCAGATCTGATACTTGTATTTGTTCTTTCATGAAATCCCCTTGCCGGGTGATATATTTGATGTATAAAAGGAGTTGAATCTCCATTTTTCTTCATGCTAAGTTATAATAAACTTCAGATCTGATATTTCAGACATATTTTGTCTAATTTATTCAAAAATCACGCAATGTATGCTTCAACCATTTTCTGCATACTCCAAGTCAAGGGAAATCAACGTTTTTAAGCTTATCCAGGGATGGAGGAACTGTTTAACATAGATATAATGCTTTGTTTGAGATAAAATTAGGAGAATAGTTCCCTCATGACCTAATATGAAATAAACTCCCGTAATTTCCATTAATTTTACGTAGATTTCTGAATACATCTATTTTAGGGTCGAAATCACTTCTTTTCCTCACTTTTTGGATCCTAAATTCAGATCTAAGTTGCTGCTATACTTGAAATCAGTTTTTGAGTGTCTATCAACACATTTTATGCATTTATAGCTCTCTGCACTTTCTGTAGAGCGTTTTAATTTGCTGCAACCCCTCATTCGGCCTTCTCTTGAAGATAACTAGGTGCGGGAGATCTGCTTAACCCACCTAGTCTTATTTGTTTCAGCTAAAATATGGGATTTAGTTTGTATATTGTCTGATATAAAGGATAAAAGATTTATTTTCTTGTTCTAAAGCATATTTTTCTGAAAATGCGTTTTTAAGTGCATGATTTATGAGCTGTTCCTAAATAGGAATATTATAGTGGTATCAGAGCATGATCTTTGGCACAACCTGTGAGATCAAGCTATCAGAGAAGTAAATAGTAGAAACATAGATCAAAATGATGGAGAGGATGCTATTACTCTCATCAGTGTTCAGATCTAAGAAGGGCCTTTCCAAAGAGGTAAATCAGAAGAGAGAAAGAAGATGCACCGAGACTCCTGGAGGGTTTCGAGAAGAAGAAAGCCGCAGTAAGATCTGCATGAAGATTCAAGAAGAATCAGGAAGCCCTAACACTTCATATCAGCAAAAAATAAGACCGGAGGATCCTATATCTCATCATAGATCCACTATGCCCACTTTCTTTGAAGAAGGTGAGAGGTATAGCAATGAAGAAGAGAGATGCAAAGAAACTCCTAAAGGGTTTCAAGATGAATAAGAGGAAATATACACTTCCTATCATCACAGAACAAGGAGAATGACTAAAGAAGAGATCTCATTGCTTCTTTTCCAAACATTGAGGGGTATTGAAGAAGATCTCAAAGAGTTTGAGGAGAAGAGGAAAAAGATGAGCTACAAAGAGACATCTCCCAAGGAAACAAAGGAGAATGTCAATCTTGTCACTTTGGGCAAGAAAACTCCATTTTCACCATCTGCTGCTAAGGTGCTTGCATCTAGAGAAGAAGCACTTGCATCTTTGCAAGGTAGTCTTGAGCTCTCAACATATGGAATCCCATGCATGAGCCAGGAGATGCATGAGGAGGAGAAGGAAGATACCAGCGCTAGTATGCTTGAAGAAAGGAGACCATCATTCTTACCAGTATTTGGAGGCATCATTGATCCAGGTGGAGAAAATATTGTGTTATGTCAAGAGGTTCCCACATATCACTTTATCCAAGGTATGCATGAAATTTCAGCACATATTGTTTCAAGATTAATGCATAGCCAAGGATTAAATCAAAATGTTGATTTGAAGCAAAGACATGTCATAACGCAGAGGACCCTTGATCTAATCAAGGATGAGAAAGGAAACTATCCCTATGCATCATTTTTGAGCTACATTCAATATCTTGGGTTGAGATGTAGGGTCTCAAGAAAGGGGATTAGTACTATCCTATGTTCAATGGCTGATTGTGAGATCAGTAATGAAACTTTCTTTGAGACAATACATGCATCACTTTGCAGATCTACAACACTGTCACTTAGTGACTGTGACAAAAAGGCTTCAGCTCTCTTGGAGCATTCTAGATGCAGCTTCAACCTTGAAGCAGTGGAGAAGAAGAAGATGAAGACTATACATCTTGAGATGTGAAGCATTTTCTCCCCTCTAGATGACACTCTCTCAATGAGCATGCTACAGCTCAAAGAGAGACTTCTACTTACTGCAGATTCAAAGCCTCACTGGTTTTTGAAGGCCATAGATGGAAGAGAGGTCTCACTAAGAGATCTCAACAAATATGCATTTCAATATTTCATGAGATGCAATGTTATTCATTGGTTCAAAGGATATGGTATTCTACAAAGGGAGGATGCCATGATTATGCAACAAATCACTCATATTCCATATTGGATTGAGTGGATGAGGATGATGAGAAAGAGATCACATGATCACTTGCAGACATATATGGGCCAGCAAGCTTGGTTACGTTGGTTGCCCTTGGGAGACTTCTATCACTCTCTAAAGGCACCTATTTCTCTAATCTATGCCTTGAAGAATGATCATGAAATGAATAAGGAGGCATGGCAACGCTGGTTGCTTTGGGGTTAGCATGATCACTACCCAAAGATTCTCATTCTCTCATCTCATGCTTTATGCATCATTAATAGAGTATATGCAAAGGAATCATGGTTGATGTGGTTTTTAAAAGGAGAGTTTGGACATCACATGTTAAATCTCATGTCCATGTATTCACCCATGTTTGAAATATGTCTCATTTATCCACATGTATTTTTGTTGGAGGGATGTTTCATGAATGAAATTTGGCTTGGGAGGAGGGATGACTCCCACATGATGTGGTATGAGGGAGCTTGCTTCTACTATGTTGATGAGACATTTCACATGTCCATCATTGTGTTGTTGCTCCATGATCCACATATTGATAAGGCAAGAAGGTTGCAAAAGTCCTTGTTGCTATGGCTACTCTTGGGTGAGTATTGTTACTACCCAATAGCTCATTATTTTCTGAATCATGCCTTGGATTTCAATGATATGTTGCAGCAAGAGAAGGCATGTATAATTTTGTTTCACTTGAAAAATTATGGCCACCACATGACATCTCCTATGTCTATGTGTTTTGCATTGTGTAAAATTTGGCATATTGATCTCATGATGTGCACTGATGATAATACTTTGTATTGGGATGATGTGACATATCATATGTCCATTAGTATGGTTTGGTTTCATGATGCACATGAGGAGGAAAGAAGGCAACAAGACCTCTTGTTGCTTTTAAATGAGTACGGTGACCACCCCATAGCTCATAATTTTATGATTCATGCCCTATGTATTAAAGATAAATTGCAGCAAGGGAGGGCATGTACATCATCTTTTGGAAAGCTTGGCTTGCCCATCTTACATGGAGGAGATGGAGGATGGTAGCAAAGGGCCTTGCTCCGGTGGTTATTATTAGGGGAATATGGTTTGACATCTTTGTCCACCCATGTTGCTCCTTCACTTCTTATTTTTCATAATGCTGAAATGATGGAGTTTGGATCCAACAAGGCCAACAAGGCTAAGAATGAAAGCATAACAATGCTTAATCAAGTTCATAAAACATGGATGGAGGAATGTTATTGCATGATGAAGCTTTTCCTTTATGGAAGGAGCTACTTTATTTTATGTCTCTCATGTGTTTATTATGGTGTTGGACATCATGTAATTGTCATTTTGTACTTCATGATAAGAAGAGGACATCTAACCTTACAGTTGGAAGTCATCTCATGCATTTGTGGAAGACAGCTTTGGAACCAAACATACATAACCTATTGCAGCAAATGGAGGAAGCCTTCCTTATGTGGATTCCATTTGGAGGGGAATAGATGGTTTTCATCTACAATAAGATTTTCTTGAGGGCAAGCAAAATTTTTCTAGGGGAGACTGTAATATTCCCAATTTTTGCAGCTAATGGGAATATTGCATTTTAATTTCATTTTTCTTAACTCATGAATAAAAGTGTAAAGGAGGAACTATAAAACTCCTAATCAGAAAAATAAATCAATGCCCAATGTGAACATGGAAAAATATGGGCCATTTCAATAAAATACACTTAGGTGTGAAAAGGAATGAAGAAGGTTGACTAGGTCAACAAGACCAAATCACAGCAGTGTCTAGATGCATTGAACCTCCTTATTGATCAACAGTTTTAGATGGAGACCCTTCATGTGAAAAGGGTTAACTCATCGGAGGTGGTTTAGGTTTTTCTAAGCCCTAATGTTATAAAATGAAGAGGAAGGTCACAAGGAAAGGTTGTTGAACATAATTCGATTTGGAGATTGCTTAAGCAACTCAAGCTCTCTTGGCTGCTTAGCTAGAGAGAGAGGAATTTCCTGTTTAGGAATTCCTCCTCCTTCATTAAGGAGATATTGGAGGAGTATGTTCTGAAATGCCTCACATCTAGGCTTGAGGCCAAGCTTCCTCCTCCATCACAGCATTATTGCTGCAGCAACATAATTTTGTGTTGCAGGGTGTTGCAGTGAGGGGTTTTCAACACCACTTCCAGATCTAGTTTTGCAGAAAAGGGAGAATTCATTTCTCTGGAAGATTAGTGAGAAAGCCTTGAGCTTCATATTCAGATCTTGGAATTAGGAAAAAGGACCTTCCAACATGATCTGCGCAGTATACTTCAGAAACTGCGTCATTTTTCTAGTGCATTGCTTTAGCAGGGTTTCTACCCTAGTTTGGTACGTATTTCCTTGAGGAAGGGCCATCCCTTCTTTTGGAAAGTTTGTATTGCAGACCTCTTCTGTAATTTTGTACATTTCAGCTCATATACTCAGAGTTTCAGTGATTCTTCATTTTTTAGATCCATATTCTGCAGATCTGATACTTGTATCTGTTCTTTCATTAAATCCCCTTGCCGGGTGATCTATTTGATGTATAAAAGGAGCTGAATCTCCATTTTTCTTCATGATCAGTTATAATAAACTTCAGATCTGATGTTTCAGACATATTTTGTCTAATTTATTTAGAAATCACACAATGTATGCTTCAGCCATTTTTTGCATACTCCAATTCATGGGAAATCAACATTTTTAAGCTTATATGGGGATGGAGGAACTATTTAACATAGCTAGAATGATTTTTTTGAGCTGAAATTTGGAGCATAGGTCCCTCATGACCTAATATAAAATAAAATCCCGTAATTTCCCTTAATTTTATGTATATTTTTGAATACATTTATTTTAGGGTCGAAATCACTGCTTTTCCTCACTTTTTGGATCCTAAATTCAGATCTGTTAGTGTCCCGTGATTTGGATGATTGGCAAACCAAATGACAGCGTAACATCAAACCAATCTTTGGAGCCCGAGGACCTAGCATTCCTGGACTCAGAGAGGGCTCTCTCTATATGTGTAAGGGATATCTGTGTGTTTGCTTATTTGTGTTCTGATTTTAGGCTAGTTATGAAGTAGGTTTTTTGGGTTTTAGTTTTTAAGTTGTGAGGGATGAAACTGATCAAAGATATAAAATAGATAACAAGATGTTAGATTAACTGGGCTATGGGGTCAAAAAGTCAAGAAAGCTATTAGATGATGATACAAGGCTGTTGAAGGGTCGATTTGATTCAAGGTAGAAAGGATCTTAGGGCAAAATGGAGTAAATGGACATCAAGTTTGTGAACAACAAAGAGTTTCAAGCGTAACTAGTTTAATAGATAACATAAACATGGTAGGGTGAACCATTAATCATGCAAAATGTAACTACAAGCTAATCAATACTTAGAAATAAACATTCAAGCCATGCATAGAAGTATAAGACCCTCTAACTTTGGGAAATGGCTATAAGACTTTGGGGAAAACACATAAGACAGACTAACAACTCAAAACACTATGTCGGAACGCCTAAACACAGTACTTCAAGTTATTGGGCACTTTGAATAACAAGATTCACATAGTTTTAGGCAAAGGGCTAGATCGGAACTAGGCCTCCTTGGTTCAACAAGATGATAATCTAATCAGTCAAAGAGACAGTTTCATGGATGGGACTATGGACAGTCATAGGTAAGCAGGGCACACCATACATCCTACTTAACATGCATAGAACTATGAATGAAACTAGCAACAATATCCTCAAGTTGTTAAAGAGCAGTTAAGAATTATTTAATGCAACTAAGGAAGAAGAAAACATAAAAGCTATGAAGATTCAGGAAATTTTAGGTGCCTCCATGGGCATATCTCAAACTTGTTCTCTACTGATCTATAGCAAGCAAGAAAAATGTATTCATGAATGAAAACTAGAGGACAACAACAAAGCAAGAGACACTATACCATTCTACCAAGTCATGGAATCCATCAACAATCCTTCATCATTCATCAAAGAACATCCAAGAGGCAATCCAAAAGCATAACACAAGTATTTTCTTCCAAAGCTCATATGACCATATATTGCTTCTCTTCTCAAGTTTAGCCTCTGTTTTACAATGAAGCCTTTGGAATAAATAGGCTCAAGTGAGGAAAACCTCATGGTTCAACTAGCTATCCCATTGGCCTAATCAAAATATCTAATTTTGTCCTTGAGGCTTTGCAAAGCCCAAGGCACAAAAATATCTCATAAAATATCTAGAAAATGATAAAAAAGGAAAAATAATTGACTTTGCATCATTTTCCAAGTGCAAAAATAGCTAAACGCACATTTGGAAAAAGCAGATTTTAGAGGTTCAAAAATTACAAAAATACTTCAAATTTTCATCAGCAAAAGGTCCCCTGACTTGCCAGTAACATTTGGTAGCCTTCCTGGTGTCGAAATGAGGCTCATGATAGCTCTTTGGAAAGCTATGAGTGTCTACTTTCCGGAACAACTAAAATTTTCTAGATCTGATGTCTGGAAGTCCTCCAAATCTACACCTGTGTGTAAAAAATCAGAAATTTGCAGTCTGCTGATAGACCAGGCAGAGTGTGCAAAAAGTGAGCATTTTTCGTCGTTTTGAGGGGGAAAATGATCTCCAAATGGTCTAAAAATCGCTGAGGGTATGCTCATGAAATTATGGCATCTAATGATACCATTCTTCTCCTTTTGACGGATCCCCAAAATGAAATGGCGAATTTCATGAGGTTTGACCAAAAACTCAAAAATGCCAAAAAACCAAAACATGTCAAAATGTGCCCAGAATTGGTGTGTATGACCCTCAAGGGTTCTCAGCAACATGCTCTGAAACTGAAGTCAAAATTTCAAGTCCTGATGTGACCTTCTTCTCTTTCCATGCTGGGCGCTTCTCTTTAGCCTCCTTGTTCATCACTGTCATGCTGCTCCTGTTGATATCACTGTTTAATCTTTGATTCATTTGCCTCAATGCTGTGTGAAATTTTTTCTGTGACATCAGGTCTCTGCTCCTCCTAAAACACTGCCTTTTACTTGGTATGTTACTCAACAAGTAAACTTAAGGATAAAAACCCAGTCAATAAAAAATACACAGTCAAAGTGATTATTCTGTGTTTATAGTAAGGTCACCCAGCTTTTGGTGTTTTGAGGACAATAGACAGCCTTGTATTTTTAGATAAAGGCAAAACAAACACCTTCTCAATTCAAGACATTGCTCTTTCTTCTTTGTATGCCAATCAATAGGTAGATTCAACAATCATCACATAATCAACCAAAAAGTAAATACAAAGTCAAAGGTGACTGTGTTATAGGTAGAGTCATCAGAGTTTATTGTGTTTTTGATGTGGTCACAAAAAGTCCTATAGGAGTCAGAAAAAAAAATTCCTCAAAATCAACACCCTCCTTGTCTTTGCTTTTCCCTCACACTGATTTTGACATACATCTCCAAATGGTAGTGACAGCTTCACATACTGCAGCTTGCTTTAAGGTCAAAGAGGTGGCAGTGATTTTTTTCTTGTTTCTACCCTACAAAGATGACCTTTGACAGTGACCAAGCAACATATGTATGATTACCATGATTGAAAACAGGCCCACTGTTTCATTTGCTCCAGTACTGTGTTTCTGCCTTCAAACAGTGTTTTCACCCTTTAACATTGTTTAGGGGATAGTTTTTTTTGTCCTTTGTCATTCATCAAAATACACTACTTTTACTATGACAGTGTTGAGCAAACAAAGTCATTTCAGGCCTGGATCCTTAAACAAGAACATCAACTCTCCTCAATACCGTCTTCACTAGTGCACACACCTAACAGAGTTTGTGTTTTGTGCTACAACAGTTAGAATGTTCTTGATGTTTGACAAACTCATTAGAACAGGAGTATGATGTCTTAGCACTATTACGGGCAATTCTGGGCTCCTCGAAACTTGAATTAACACTTCATTACCAACCCACTGTAAACCTCTTCAAAAATTGCACTCAACATATCTTGACTTACACCAAGGCTTTTACTGCCTCAAAAGTTATTGAAATGTGTTTTTAAACAAAAATCTGCCTTCCCTATTAACTTACTGTTTGATCAAGATAAAATTGGTTTTGAATGCTGTGTAAAATGTATCCTTTGATATAAGATCTCTACTATTCAAGCACTGTCCTATTTTGTATGCCAAACAACAAGCAGTTTCAAGAATAAGCATACTGTCAACATAATCAAATGATATTATGAGCTTATGGTAACATAATCCAGCTTTTAGTACTTTGGAGGACATAGGATAGCCTTGTTTTTTGGGTAAAGGCAGAACAACAATCTTCTTAGTTCAAGACACTACTCTCTTCTTTGTATGCTTTTCAACAAGTATATTCAACACCATTACACAATCCAACAAAATGCATCTACACAGTCAAAGGTTACTGTGTTATAGGATGAGGTGATAGAGCCCTGCAGCATTCAATCAACCATCAACTCCTCCTCAACCAAATACTGCCCTCTTTATACCTCCACTATTTCTCCTACCTCAGATTTTGATAATACCTCCAAGTGGTGATCTACAGCTTCACACACTTAAAGTTGGTTTTATGGAGTCAAAAAGGAGACAACACTGACTTTATCTTTTTAACATACGAAGGAGAGTTTTGAAGGTCAAGAAATGCTCATATAATGACCACTGCCATTTTGAACATAGGACCACAGTTGCACCTTTCAAAACCCTATGTTTCTTCTTCCAATATTGTTTGAGGGCAGCTTGTGAGGTTTTGAATCATTAATAGGAAAACATCATTTGGTTAAGCTTACTGCCAGGAAAATATAGTTATTGCAAACTCAAATTTTAAATCAAGCACCTTATCCCTCTTTCAAAACAGCCACTTAACATATCTCGTTTCAAACTAGACTTCCTCTACCCCAAACACCATCTAGCAATCTTGAATTTAAGGGGCAACAAGACACAGTACCTCAAAACATGATGCCAATATTTGCTTGAGAGTTGGAGACACTTTGAATAAGTTTTTGGAGGTTTTTTGGTGAGATTTTTACTGATGCTACAGGCACGCCACGCGCTGCTACAGGCGCGCCGCGCATCAGTGCATTCCTTTGGAAGCTTTCTGCCTGAGCACGCCGCGCAGATTTCTGAACGCGTCGCGCAACTTTTCAGCCCATTTTGAAGGCCTTCCTGATGTCGGAATTTGGCGCGAGATGGCTCGTTGGAAAGCTGTGGAAGTCTAATTTCCAGAAAAAACTTTAATTTTTCCATTTGGAGTCCATTTTATTGTTCAAAAATTCATTCTCCCAACACTGGTCAAAACTGGTGAATCCTGGTGCAGAAATGCATAGTGCTGTTTGTAAGCCACTTTTGGATGCCTTCCTTGTATCGGAATTGGGCCCGAGATGGCTCGTTGGAAAGATATAGAAGTATAATTTCCAAATATGCTTGATTTTTTTCATTTTGTGTCCATTTTGGTGTTAAAAAACTGACTGTCTCATCACTGGTAAAAAATGGTGAATGCTGGTGCAGAAAAATATAGCGTTGATTGCAGGCTACTTTTGGATGCCTTCCCGGTGTCGGAATTGGGCTCGAGATGGCTCGTTGGAAAGATAGAGAAGTATAATTTTCAAATATTCTTTATTTGTTTCATTTGGTGTCCATTTTGGTGTTCAAAAACTTACTGTCCCATCACTGTTCAAAATGATGAATCGTGGTGCAGAAATTCTCCCGTGACATCTGAACTTTTCACATTTCTCACAAACCATGATACCTGTGTAGAAAATGAATGATTTTTTTACTCTTGAACCTATGAGGGACAAAATCCTCTCTCACTTTTGTAAATTTCATCTCTTTTTGGTCAGAAAATCATTTTGAATCAAACTGCCCGGGCGCTCCTTAACCCTAATTTCACTATGGCAGAGGTATTATGGTTCAACAACCATGCAAATTTTACTATCGCTTTGTATTTGCTGAGATGAGATATTTGAGCCTCTTTTTGACTGTGGGGGATGGCATTTTTGACAAATTCTTGGCTTCCTTTTGACCATGATGGCAGAGTTTGTTTTGAGATCAAGACCCCTTTTTACCATTTTGACTATCAGTTTTCACAACCTTTCTCTAATGATGATTGCTCAACTTGCACTGATATGGTACCTTTGGCCCTTAAATAATGAACAGGCCTATATCTATTTTGAAATCCTCTGCGGAATCTGAAAGTAGGCAAAAGTCCCCTTTTTGAATATTATGAACAACTGAGTTTAGTTGAATTGCCTCTTGAGGAGATAAGCTCAGATTTCCTTTGTTCAACCATGATAAGCATATTTGAAAAACACCTTTTAATGAGTAGAGAGACCAGTATTCCTTAAAAAATAATCATCATTAGTTTCTTTGCCTGTGTAATGACACAACTCATCAACCACTCTTCAATTTGGTTTTGTTTTGACTGCAAACTGTCTTTTGAGAGAACAACTGTTAAGAGATAAGCTTGACCTCTTTGGATTGCAGTGGTACCCCTGCTTTCCTTTTGGTCTCTTACCTTGCTTCTCTGTTCAGTTATCCTTTACTGTTTCTTAGCACTCATCTTTGATCAATCACACCTTGAAGACAGTCAATGCCCTGGCCCTCTACTTATGAATGAAGGAGGCCTTTTAATTGGCGATATGTCTGATGACATTTGATGCGCATGCTTGACAGGGTTCTTCTTATGTATGATGGCAAGCAAACAAATTTGAAAACATCACTTCTTTCACCTCTACCTGCAATCATCATTTTCCTTTAGAAAACCCTATTTACTGTTTCACTATTTATTAAAGACAAGTTTGCCTTTCAGTCAGATTGCAATTCTTCAAGTCAAACCATGGTCGTCGCCCTCTGCTTATGGATGAAGGAGGCGCCTTAACCTTCTGCTTATAGATGAAGGAGGTTCTTGGCCATGACAAATTACAAGTCTGTTTGACAGTGCTGTCTTTCTTTTACTGTGTTATCATGTTGAATGAAGCTGCAAGAGTTTGATGAGTAACTCCTGGCCCTGCTGATGTATCTCAGGCTCATGTTCACATTGAGAAGTAGCTGTTCTTCTAATGTGGAGTCAAGCATTTATTCTTCTGAGATGATGACATGTTTCTTGTCTTTGTACAATCCATAAAACACTGTAAAACACCTAAAATCAGCTTGAGACTGTGGTCTATGTATTGCTGGGACTTAGGGGTGTGTAAGTGGCGCGACTTAGAGCTATGATCAATTTCATTAGCAGAGTGGAAGGTCTGTTATGACTGGTTTGTAGCAAATGTAGGTTTTTTGGCTATTAGATGTTTGCTAAGGGTGAGATGCCTTAAAGCGCCACTTCCTAACTTAGGGGAGGGATTTTGAACAGACTTGGATTGTCCTTTTAGAGCTGACAGGCAGACTTAGTATGGCTGAGGTTAGGTAGGATTTGATAATGGGATTTCAACTTGTCATGGGCGAACTGAAAAGGAAGGAGAGCAAAAAAAGTTTTATGGGTGTTTTCCCAGTTGGCAAACTTGACAAATTTTAGGATCAGCTGTTGGAAAACTGGGCTGTTGAACTAGCCATCACCAACAAGTAAAAAATACTGATGACTAACAAGATCTAAGTTGTTTTTGTACTTGAAATAATTTTTTGAGTGTCTATCAACACATTTTATGCATTTATAGCTCTCCGCACTTTCGATAGAGCATTTTAATTTTCTTCAGCCCCTCATTGCGCCTTCTCTTAAAGATAACTAGGTGCGGGAGATCTGTTTAACCCAGCTAGTCTTATTTTTTTCAGCTCAAATCTTGGATTTAGTTTGTATATTGTCTGATCTAAAGGATTCAAGAGTTATTTTCCTATTCTAAAGCATATTTTTCTGAAAATGCGTTTTTAAGTGCATGATTTAAGAGTTGTTCCTAAATAGGAATATTACACACCCATCATCGAGGAGATGAAAACAAAGGTACAAGGCTTTAACCAGGTAATGCAAACTCTAACTAGTGATTCTCAGTTGTTTCCCACTTTTTTGTAGAGTTTCTGCCAATTCTGCCTCTTCTTCCATAATGGTCCCCATATTCATGACGTTACCACTCAACTTGTTTAATTCACCACTGACAACCACCATATTTCCAACCAAAAAGAACAAAGCACCTAATTCACCAGTAGCTACTTGTTATGCAGGTAAATCCTCTCTGGGGACAAAGACGATCCCTCTAGCCCTTGAGTGGGTCTAGAAACAAAGAGACATGTTAGAGTGTTGATTCCTAATTATTGAATGAAAAGAGGACATGGTAGATCGACCTACCTAGAGTCCAATGCTATCGTCATTGCTGTAATGGTGGTGGAATCTCACTCCTGTCTCGACAAGTCATGATCCTTTCACAGTCATGTTAGGATACCCGCACATAGAAAAAAAACAAGATCAACATACAACATAATAATTTCACTCATAAATACTACCCAGTCAAAGAGGGCTAAGCATATTGCATTAAACATCTAACATAATACAAAATGGGAACCAAACAATATTCAAGTGTATGTATTGATATAAGGAAGAGTTACAACCAATTCTTTGACGTCACAGTCTCCTCCAGCGGGGTTCAATTAGAGCGCTTCTCAGATGCTCGTTAGGGAATTCAGACGAGATGAAGGCATGGACTCAAGCTCTCTCAAAAGACATGGCCTTAAGCTCTCTCAATGTAATTCCTTCTTATTCTATCTCTCCAGTATGTTTAATTCTCCAAGTTCAGTTCTTCTGCTGTTCAACTATTCATCTAGTTTGTGCAAAGAGAGATAACTTCTTTTTATAGAGGAAAAGGAGGAGGTTAGGATCCCTACAAGGGTGGGAGGGAGGCCTATCCTTTAAGGAGTTCCCATAATAGGTGGAAACCATAAACTAAAGGAGGGAGTCTATGGTTTTTCAGTTCAACCACTCCCAATGACTCATCCTCGAGGTGGTTGGAGTGGAATCTCCACCTCTATTTTTAAAAAACATTCCATAAACAAATTGTCACAGGTGGAAAACTGGGACAAAGCTCCAGTTGGCGCTGGGCCCAGTGTTAATCTTCCTCTTCTGCACGAGGGCATAACTGACTACATGCGCTAAGGAAAAAAAAATGGTTTTTGAGTCTCTGCTCAGGGAATTTTCAACAGAAGGAATATTACTCTCATGTAAAGGGATATAATGATGGTATTTGCAAGGCATGACACTACTTATTGATCATGAAAATGAAGCTCCAATGGGTGAGATGGGGATTGCAGGGACAATGAGAAAATTTTGTGTAACAGATTCCCCCTAAAGCATGAGGTCCGAGGGAGAGGGAGGGGCGAAATGATTTATGAGAACGCATTTGAATCAAACACCATTGTCGGACAACCTGCAATTACGAATACAAATGATATCTCTTATACATGAACATGTGGTATGGGCGCAGTGATCCATAATAGAGTATATAAAACTGAGATCTGAGGTATGGACACAACCATCCAGTAGTAAGGATCAACAACTAGACTTAGGTATGGTCGCAACCATCTAATCAAAAGAGTCATTGTAATATCCCAAATCTGGAACAACTACACTATTGGGAATATCTCAAGATATTACCAATGTGGAGATGAGAAATACATAAAAATGAGCTGGAAATAGCAGTGAATAACATCAATACCAAGAATGTCGGAAGATCCACATAACCATTACATTAGAATATAGTAGAAAAAATGTATACAAGATCTTGAGGAAATGATCTCTCAAGCTAGGTAATGCAGCGTCAATAAAACATACACATGAAAAAAGGAGAAATACTGCTACATGCAAGAAGCCCTGGCTATGACAGTGCAGTCTATTATGGAGAACTGCTGCAAAATAATGTCAATACATGAATATAACAATATAGAGCTCAAACATATATGGGGGAGCATGATCTCAACCCCTGGAAACAACAATACACAATCCTTAAAATGATTGGCTGAAATATACACAAAATGGCAATTCTGCAGAAATGTTGGAGTAGCAGTGTAGTAGCTGCAACTCAAAAATTGGAAATGGATGTAGATAGCTGATAATGCTGAAAATGATGGATGAATCTCATCCAAAGTATCTCTCAGGTGAAAGGATGATCCAATCCCTGAGGATCTCACCCTCCAAAATAGTGGAGCAAGTCCCCACTGCAATTGCACTTAGAAATAACGCAGGCTAGAGAAGGGACTGCGCTGTTGGTGAAGGGAAGTGCTTGGCCTGATGCCAATGATCTTAAATAAGCTCAGGAATCTCCCTCACTAACCTCCCAGAGGAATAGAAGCTCCCTCCTCTAAAAGATGAGCCAAGGAAATGGTGTTGTGGAGTCCCCCACTGCAACACCCTGCAACACAAAGTTACCCTGCTTCAGGAATAAAGCTGTGACTGAAGGAGGTGGCTTTGGCCTTGAGCCAAGAAATGTGGAGAGTGAAGAAAAATCCCTCAAGAGGCCTCTCAAGAAGGAGAAGGAATCCTAAATAAGAATTCCCCGACAATTCTTGCTAAACAGCAAAAGAATGCACAATGTCTGAATAGACAATGAAATCAATAATCCAATTCATGAATAACAATGGCGGCCTTGCCCTCCTTTTAAACAAGTGAAAGCTCTCTCTCCATGGGTCCCACTCATTAAGGTTTCCTCCACCAAATATCCTCTTACTCATTCACACTGCGCTATCTTCCACAATGATCCACTCCTCCTATGGCAGCGCTGTTGACTTGGTCAAACCTAACCTTGTCTTCATGCATTTTCCCCTTTTCACACTTGAGAGTGAAAAATAAAGCTACTCTGATGATCCCTTTCACATTATGAGGGATTTTATTCATGTCTTCAATAAGAATGGGTTCCCTTACCCATTTATTAAGCTGCTAGGTGATAATAAAAAAAAAATTAATATTCCATTTAGCTATGTGCTAAAATGGGAATATTACAGTCCTCCCCTCCCAAATGTTGCTTGTCCTCAAGCAACTGCAAGGATAGAACTAGAAAATCTCTAGCCAAGGCATGGAGTCTGAAATGTGTTGAGGAACATCTTCCCCAAGTGGGTCCTCCATCCCCCAAGAAATCATCCATACAAAATGAGTTACCTCCCAACATGGCAACTCCTGAAAATCATCTTCCACCTTTGGCTCCTGCAATATAGGTGGGTTGGAAATTTGATCTTGGTAGACAAAATAGTCTACCCCACGTTGTCCTCCTCTCCACTTAGGATAAGTGCAGAGTATATGCTGATATTGGGCTACAATAATGTTGCCCTCAAGTGGAAAAATGAAGACTAGACCTCCAAAGATCTCTTCCCCAACGTTATGAAACATGCTATCCCAATCCATCTCATATGTGATGAGTTGGAAGTCACCATCATATGGCATCCAATCAATCATAAGGCTCACCTCAAATGGAAACAAATGTTTTGCTGTAGTGGCCACATATTCTCTCATGCTCCCATTAGAACATGCAATGCAAATAATTTGGGAGATCTCTCCCCCAAGGGACACATCCAACCAATGTGCCATTCCCCCAATCATGCTCTCAAAAAATATAAAAACAAAAACAACATAAGGGATCATAATGAGAACCATGCTTACTATCATGTGTAGCAAGGGAGAAGGATAATGGTCCCTCATTAGTAACCAATGTAGTCTGACCCTCAACTGCAAAAGAGTATGACAAAAAGTGTGGCCTCTCAACCACTTGCTTGTTGTCCTACTCTCCTCAAATGTATGGAGAAAGTGAGTGATGTATGGTGCAAGGTGACTATGTCATCCAAAATATATTTCCTCCCCAAGTCCTCCTAGGGAGTGGTCACCAATAGTGCTCATGGCCTCAAATAGACCATGGGGTCTAGAAAAAAGAATTCTCCTTCTCGGAGCAACATCCTGTACATATATGGTTAAGGGATGAATATACAAATAATCATGCAAATAAACAATACCCTTACCATAAGTTTTGCTCATGCAAATGGAGTGGCTCAAAAATGAGTCTCCTCTCGTCCTCAAAGAGAAAAGAGGTGGCTGTGGTAAGTCCTCCAAAAAGTTATGTATCATCTCCATCTGTACATGATCTATGCATCTCCTCATATGCTAATCTGTCAATATCATGCAAGTAAAATGATCCTGGGAATATTCCACCAACAACCGGGAGCTCCAACATGGATCTATCCTCCATAGTGACAGCGCTGATGAGCCCTCATGAAGGACATCTGTCATATGGTCATCTTCTACTTTGACATCTCCCATGCCAAAGATGCAAGTTGGAAGGCTGCTATCCTCCCCTTGTTGCTTCTGCCACAACGCAGAATCTGAAATGGGAGTGGGTACAAATGATGTTGAGAGAATGTCTCTCCTCCCTGAGTCTACCCAAGACTCTCAGCACTGTAAATTTTCCTCCCAAGGTCTCCACTCCTCTGAAACCAATGAATGGTGCCTCAAAATGTGAAGCATCTCTCATCATCTGTTGATCTGGTAGCCTCCTTGGTGAAATGTCTCCATGCAATGAGACATCATCATCAAGAGTAGACTGCATACATGAATGGAAAAAATTTTCCCTGCTCTCACTATGCAATCTAGTCCCTCTCTCAGGTGCATCAACCTCATAAAATAGACAAGGATGTGTGCCCCTCATCACATCATGATGGTCATCCTCCCTATCTTCTCCTTGTGTCTCCATGGTTTCACACCTCCTCAATAATGGCACATGAATTGTGCCTTGATCTCCACACATGAGATCCTGGGGACTTCCTTGCAAGGATGCAAGAATCCCTTTACCTGGAGCAAGATATCCTCCTTCCTCTGCATGAGGCACTAGATAATCTCTAGATGGCATAGCGTTGTTGCCCTCAGCTTCCTCAACATAGTTGGGCAACCCTCCAATAATGTTGCTACAAATATGGAATCTCTCCCAAGGTGGAAGTAATTCCTGATCATCAAAGGCCAAGGTGTATCCCCTTTGCACCATGATAGTGTCATCTCCTACCCCTGCAACATCATACAATAAATGAGAGCAAATCTGCCCTTGCTCTCCAAAGAATAACCCAAGCAACAAAATTTTTTGCTGCTTCCTCATGCTCTCATCATACAAGACATGTGATGAAGACATATTGAATGATATGAATGTTGCATCATCACTATGCATCCATACTCTTTGCTGCTCCATGATGCCACCATCCTGCCACATCTTCTCTATCCTTATACCCTTGGAAAGAGTGTATGCCAAGTGATGGCCAAACTCCTTCAAGAGTAACCAACGCAGCCAAGCCTCCTGCTGCCTGGTATCATAAATTGGCAAGTGTCTTACCAGATTCTTGCTCACCATCCACATCCACTCAATCAATTGTGGTTGTCTCTTTCCACCCTTCATCTTGGTACTCCTCCCATGAGGGCTACCATCATCCCAAATCAGATTTTTGCATTTCATGGGATCTTGAAATGCAATCCTCCCAAGGATCAATTTGACCCTATAAGGACCCAAATAGGTGGTAGGCAAAAACCTCCCATCATGATGGGCATGGCTCAAGAAATGTCCAACACAGTCATGAGAGATGTTATCCATCCGAAGATGTCCTCCATCTTCTATCTGCTCCTGTGAGAAGGGAAGAACCTCCTCAAACTGTTGAAGAATTTTTCACTCCATGATGTGTGGGAGTGCACCTCCACTGAAATCTCTCCTTGAGATCTCCTCCTCATGCATGGTCCTCCAAAACCAAACAGGCCTTGGATCTGCTGCCAGTATAAGTCTCTCTTTGAGCTGTGGCATGCTCATTGAGAGAGTGTCATCTAGAGAGGAGAAAGAGTTTCTTATCTCCAGATGTCTACTCCTTCTCAATGCTTCCTTCATGGCTTCCCGAATGAAGCTGCTCTTTGAGTGCTCACATGAGGAATGGCACCTCTTTTCTCCATCACTACTCTTGTGTAGCGCAGTGCTATTCTGCTGCTCTAGGTCAACTGCATGCAATTATGTAGACCCATCCAAAGTGTTTTTTGAAATGACAAGAGATGGATTTTTAATCATACCTTGGTGAAATGTGGAAGCTCCTTGCAGGGCTACAAGAGTTTCCTCCTCATAAGTGTTGGCCTCCCAAACTATTGAAGATGAAGGTTACTCCTCCATGGTCTCAACAATGCTGGTACATGCCTCATTAACTGGTGGTGAGGGCTCCTCCCTCCTTTTTCCAAATCTTCTGATCATTCTTTGATAAAACTCAGCAAGAGTTGAAACCCTTGCATGGCTTAGTTGGCTGATCCACCAAGTATTTGCTTCACCTTCAAGGTGCAACACTGACAACCTCTCTGTCTACTACAGGATGTAGTAGGAAGAAAGCCTCTAGCTTCTTCACCCAAACTTCTGTTGCACATGTGAGTGATCCATCAAATTTGGACAATAGAAATCTATTGCCTCTCATCATCCCGTAGCTGTGGGGTCTTCTTTCTTCTTTCTGCTGAATAAATTTTGGTAAAGCGAGAGTCTCTTGGAAGGCTCTAGGTTTAGCTCGATATTCAGCAAGGTACTCACTTAGAATTTCGAATTCCAAGTGTTCTTCATGCTTCATGCCTTCTTCTCTGTGAGAATAGGAAGTGCATGGTCCTTCCGTTTCTCCTTCTTCCATCTTCTTGACCTCCTTGGAGAGGTTCTCTCTGGATCTGAAAATTGATGAGAGAAAGCTCATCTTCTTCATCACCTTGATCTTCTTTGGCTGAGAATCACAGGCTGAGCTAGAGATCATGCTTTGATACCACTGTAATATCCCAAATCTGGAATAGCTACACTATTGGGAATATCTCAAGATATTACCAATGTGGAGATGAGCAATACATAAACATGAGCTGGAAATATCAGTGAATAACATCAATACCAGGAATGCTGGAAGATCCACATAACCATTACATTAGATTATAGCAGAAAAAATTTAAACAAGATCTTGATGAAATGATCTCTCAAGCTAGGCAATGCAACCTCAATAAAACATATACATGACAAAAGGAGAAACACTGCTACATGCAAGAAGCCCTGGCTATGACAACACAGTCTATTATGGAGAACTGTTGAAAAATAATGTCAATACATGAATATAACAATATAGAGCTCAAAAATAGATGGGGGAGCAAGATCTCAACCCCTGGAAATAGCAATACACAATCCTTAGAAGGATTGGCTGAAATATACACAAAATGACAATTTTGCAGAAATGCCAGAGTAGTAGTGTAGTAACTGAAACTCAGAAACTGGAAATGGATGTAGATAGCTGATAATGCTACAAATGATGGCTGAATCTCATCCAAAGGATCTCTCAGGTGAAAGGCTGATCCAATCCCTAAGGATCTCACCCTCCAAAATAGTGGAGCAAGTCCCCATTGCAATTGCACTCAGAAATAACGTAGTCTAGAGAAGGGACTGCGCTGTTGGTGAAGGGAAGTGCTTGGCCTAATTGCAATGATCTGAAATAAGCTCAGGAATCTCCCTCACTAACCTTCCCTCCTCTGAAATATGAGCCAAGAAAATGGTGTTGTGGAGTCCCCCACTGCAACACCCTGCAACACAAATTTACCCTGCTTCAGGAATAACCTTGTGATTGAAGGAGGTGGTTTTGGCCTTGAACCAAGAAATGTGGAGAATGAAGAAAAATCCCTCAAGAGGCCTCTCAATAATGAGAAGGAATTCTAAACAGGAATTCCCCGGCAATTCTTGCTAAACAACAAAAGAATGCACAATGTCTGAATAGATAATGAAATCAATAATCTAATTCATGAATAACAATGGCTGCCTTGACCTCCTTTTAAACAATTGAAAGCTCTCTCTCCATGGGTCCCACCATTAGGTTTTCCTCCACCAAATATCCTCTTCCTCATTCACACTGCGCTATCTTCCAAAGTGATCCACTCCTCCTATGGCAGCGCTGCTGACTTGGTCAAACTTGACCTTGTCTTCATGAATTTGCCCCTTTTCACACTTGAGGATGAAAAATAAAGCTACTCTGATGATCCATTTCACATTATGAGGGAATTTATTCATGTCTTCAATAAGAATGGGCTCCCTTACCCATTTATTAAGCTGCTAGGTGATAAAAACAAAATTTTAATATTCCATTTAGCTGTGTGCTAAAATGGGAATATTACAGTCATGCAAATAAGTCACGATAATCCACCAAAATCCGCAACCTAGATTTTATCAGACAAAATATAGGGCCTTGCACGCCATCTCGACCTGAAAAAGTACAAATTCAAGCATGTGAATATTTGAGCTGAAGTCGAACATGAAAGAAAATCACCTGATTACCAGCCAATGATGAAAGTTGTTAACAGGCACGAGAGAAACCACCAATAATGACAATGGCTCTCAAGGTACAACCATTACAATCAATGGAATGTGAGCAATGATCTAGCATAGAACATCCGCAGAATCACTCGATCAAAGGCCAATGATGTGGACCTTGCGTCGAATGCAAAGAACCTGCCATTGAGGCATGCAGGCTCCAAGGTACCAGAAGGGAGTCTCTAGATCAAATTCCTGGACAATGAGCTGAAGTTGACAGGAAGTGACCTGATTGAAGGCGGGCCATAATGTTTCCCACATCATTGACATGAGATAGAGGAACATGATAATAGTGAATCAGGACCAACAGAGAATCAGAGGGAGGTTGAAAACTGCAGAGGCAAACTTCTCTTGAACATATCAGCAGCACGACATTAGATTTGGAATTATTTGAAATCAAAGTATCTGAGGTCATGATGACATGGCAAAGAGAATATTAGAGGTCAAAAGAGATTACCCAAACCCATGGAGGCAAAAATGATGAAATGATATGTCCCCAACCCGACACGAATGCAGACAAGTGCTATGTTCAAGAGTGACATACTGCCAACATAACTAAAACTTGGTTCCATTTTCCCCCACCATTTCTGGTGAGTACCCCAATTATTTTTTAAAACAATCTTGAAGGGGATAAAATATGCTTGTGTTGTAAGTTTTTCCTTCGGAAAAATCCATCCTAGTACATTTTACGAGCCATAGAAAGGAGGAACTCGAGTAACGTCATGGTGATGAAATTCGATGTCATTAGGTTTTAACGAGTCTGACAAAGGGAGAACTCAACATCTTTTCATGTTTAGAGAGTTTGAAAAGAAGGCAGAAAAGAAAACTCCATCATGGCCCTTTTCGTAAATAGTCTCTCGGATCCGAAAAGGTAGAAAACAATATCTGAAAGAACCTCTTAGTCGCGATAGGATAAGGTATTCCTTTTTCGTAAACAATATATCCCAACTCGAAAAAGGGGTAAACTTATACTGGGTAGATATCGCTTCACATCCATTTAACAAGTTCAAAATGACAAGAGTCTCGAAAATCTTTTCAATTTTAGAGAGTCGGAAAAGAGCTGAAAGATGACTCCTCCTGGAGGAATGAGTGGTTTTACGGGTAGCAACTGGTTCCAGTGATGGAGGAACTACTCAGAAAAAATAAAGGTCAAGAGGCTGGCTAACAAGACCACTCATTGCAGCGGTTCCTCAGGAATGGGTAAAATAATCAAGTGAAGGCATATGATCGGCCAAGAAGATGGTGATGGTGGAATGAGAAAACCAAGGCTCATACGGAAAAACAGGCTAATAAAATGGCAATAACGAGAGTAAAAATAAGAATGGTTTCATTTTTACACAAGCTTGAAATCATGGGAAACTCTGCTTGGAGTTGGTTTCATTTTTACACAAGCTTGAAACAAAGATAAACTATTCTTAAAACAGGTTTCATTTTTACACAAGCTTGAAACGGAAACAAACTATGCTTGAAATGATTTGCATGCCCCCCAACATGGTGACTCAATTCGAGGTATATGTCGCCCAAGCTTCAATCCATATGAAAGGAAGATGGAGTGAAGGTTCAAATTACGAGATCAAGAGAAAGACTCGACTGGGATCTTATGAGATTTGGCAAAGACTCGAATTGAACAAGAATGTGTTCCATTGTTTTAACAAGGTTGACACATTAAAAGAACTATCCTCATGACCTAATTCATTTTTTTAATGAGGTTGACATAGAAGACGAACCATCCTCATAACACCTTGTTTGATTTTTTAGTGAGCTTCAACCAATAAAAGGAACTCTGCTCATACAACCTTGTTTCATTTTTTAAGGAGCTTGACACAAGAAAACAAACTCTGCTCTAACCAACTTGTTTCATTTTTTAAGGAGCTCGACACAAGAAAACAAACTATGATCTGACGAGATTGTTTCATTTTTTAAGGAGCTTGACACAAGAAAACGAACTATGCTCCGACGAGCTTGTTTCATTTTTTAAGTAGCTTGACACAAGAAAACGAACTATGCTACGACAACCTCATCATGTTGAATAAGAATTCATGGCTTCTAAGAGGTTCTCATCTGATGGGAGAACAAAATCTCGGAAATTAAGACCCAATGCCCTCAGCACACGATGCACAACAACACTATCACTGAGTAGGGGCACGGGACAGGTAGCCACATAATTAACCTGCTGCAGGGAAGATACAACAGAAAGATAAAGACCTAGAAGGGACAATGGAGGAATAGATGTCACATCAGGACCAAAGAATGAAAGTTGATCAATGTTCACGATCTGACCTTTGTGTGGAAATCAAATCACACGAAAGAGGGAGGAGACAATCGTGCCCACGACATAAGCACAGTCATGTCCCAAAAGTAAATTAAAATCCAAGGGGCCTGGAACCACCATCAAATCTATATAGACAGTTTTCCCTCCCAAGGTAATAGGCCACTTTGGAAGGACCCATAACGGCTGATTGGTTCCTCTGTTAAATGCCAACAGATTCTGCATAATAGGCACAAGCAGTGGAGAACCAAAAGCTTGCCAATTAGTGGAAGAAATAATACTAATAGATGTGCCTTCATCCATAATGGTGTTGGGTACAACCACATTGAAGGCATGTACCATGATTTCAAAAGGCACGTAAGAAGGAAGGCGATATCTTGTGAGTCGACTCCAATCGAAGGAAGCGACCAAACTACTTGGAGGGCGTACCATAGAACTAACATGGTCATCCCTTGGTGTTACCGGAGCAAGAGGAGCATCCTCCTGGACCACAAACATGGGAGAAGGAATAACAACTTCTTGAGTCACAGGGACGGGAGGATCTGTCTCCAAGTCTGAGGAATCTGAAGAAACAAGAAGAATGTGAGGGGGATGAGATCTGCTCTCGACGGAAAAGACCTGATGAACCATGGGCAGGACTAGATTGATTGTTTCTATGACCAATGGTTGGTTGGGAAAGGATTCGTAAATTTGAATTTCCGAGGAAACGGGATCGACCAAGGATGACTCTTGATCGATCGTTGAATCAAATAGCGGAGAACTCGAAGAAAGCTTCTGGTAACCAGCTGGAAGGCAGGGTGTAGAAATAGTAAGTTTGTCCAACACTCTGGTGGCTTCATCAATGTATGGACAAAGGTGAATGAGATGATGCCCTTCACACAAATTACAGGGATTGGTAATATCACCCTATTTTTTACGAGTCTTATCAATACTAGTCGAAGATGTGCTACGAACATGACTTCCAGAAGTCAAAGACAATGGCGGATGGCCATCGGGGCATACTTCTAGTGCCTTGGGAATTCCAGGGTAGTCTCAAAGAAAGTGGTCACCTTTGCACAACATGCAAGGGAATTTGACTTTCTGTGGAAGGTTGGATGGTTTATCAAGGGAAGGTTTCTTAGGCGCAATAGCCATAGAGCTGGCCTCTCTCTTATGTGATTTCTTCTTCTTCTTCGTCTTCTTCTTCTTCTTCTTAGCCACCTGGTTATTGGAATCCAAACTTCACCAGGCGAAGTAGAAGAGGAGGACAAATAAATAGGTGAAGAAGGGGAGAGGTCCACCTTAGAAGCAACATGATGTTGTTAAGGTGGAGGAGATGGTTGTACAAAGGGCGGGATACTCGAGACCACAGGGGTTGAGAATAAACAAACAGGCAACCCAACAGTTAACCCAGGTAGGGATAATGTTGCCATATAAGGAGCACCAACATTCCCAAAAGCAGGAAAAGGACCAGGATTCCCTTCGGAGGGGATTCCTTGGTTGGTAAACTCTGGAAATGTTGCCATTGGAAACAACCGTAAAAAAAAAACACTAAGGAAGATAACTTTAATAAGGAATATTTCATGGGCAGTTAATATTTTAAGACATTGAAACAAAACTCTGTTGTTTCATATTTTAAGAGTCGAGAGACAGGAAAAAGGTGACTCTAGTCAGTTTCAATTTTAAACGAGCGTGAAAGGACAAGTGCTCGACGATCTCTTCTATTTTTTAAAGAATCATGAAAAGATCAAAATGACTACTCTAGAATGCTAAGCAAGAGGGTATACCAAGTTTCCGTCAACTGCCATATACACCTTGGTGATCAAATGAAAAAGAAATGACCAAGGACTTGATGTACGTGCAGGTAATCTCCCCGAATGCTGTGTTTGTTGTATCAACGTTACAAGGTGACAAACTTGGCTTCCTATGGATAAAAGGATTGCAACCTAGAGGGGTCTCCCTTTATATACTCGACGGTATGGGGAGCACAAGTCCGTACTAGCGTTGTCTAAAGCCAGATGGCGAATGATAACTACTAGGTTTTAAGACACCAGGACACGTCTCTAGCCTAGACCACTAAAATGTTTCATTAGGTTTCAATGCTTCCTTAGGTCAATTAAATAAATTTTAAAGTTGATCTTGGATTATGTTTCAGTTTTAAGGGATTAGTGAATTTAGATCTCAAAATTCCTAAATGCAAGCTATATGCAAATGAACATCATTTCCAATTCAATGAATGCTAGTTATGAGAAGGATAGAGATCTTTCAAAAAAAATCAAACAATGAAATTATGTGAAGAAATCCACATCTAACAGAATCAAACGAAAATTAAACTCTTTCCTAGACAATCAATTGCTAGTTATGCAAAATAATATTTCACTTTCGGTGCAAATAAAGAATGCAAAATATGTTTTTTTTTTTTTTTCAATGAAAAGAAGTACATGATGCACTAATTACATGAAAAAATGAAAACAAACACTAGCTTAAGTGTTGTGTAGGAATCAAAATTGAATGACGCAAAACAAACACAAGAAAGCACTCAAACTAATGTTGCAATCTTCCAAACCAAGAGAAAGTTTTCAAAATGATCCAAAACAAGCAATGTAATCTATGCTTGGAGAAATAAGGAGAAGAATCAATCAAGAAACGAAATGACTCTGCAATCAAAGCAATCACTCAAAAAATATCAAGAAAACTAAGTGTAATCGATCTAGAATTGAGACTGGCAACAATCAAAACGACTTGGTTCCCAAACAGAAGGCTCAGTGTACCAAACCCTTAGAAACCCTAAGGCTTCAATTCACACTGATAAGAAGATGAAAAAACGGCTGAGAAAAGAAATTCGACGGCAGTCAAAACAGTCTCAAAGGCATAATTACACATAAAAAACAACCCAGAAGCAAGCACAATTGACCAAAAGACTCATTAAGGAGGTCAAACCAAATCCTACAGGATTTGGCACGACTGTAAGGCTGTAATCCGCGCCATACAGGGGTTGGCACGACTGCAAAAAGAGTAACCTGCACCAATAGGCGCGACTGTTAAGAGGAAAAGCACGCCAAGCCAGATAACTATGGGAAAAAGAAGAAAAAGCAAAACCTAATGAGCAGAGGTCAATCTTGACACTCTGGAGCTGAACAAAGGATGTAAACTAAGGAAGAAAACTAGGAAAGGAAGATAAGCAAATCAATGATTGAAACTAACCCAACAAGATGAAACGAAAAACTCGCACTGATCCCTAGTGGAGTCACCAATTTGTTATGCAGGTAAATCCTCTCTATGGACAGAGACAATCCCTCTAGCCCTAGAGTGGGTCTAGAAAAAAAGAGACATGCTAGAGTGTTGATTCCTAATTATTGAATGAAAAGAGGACACGGTAGATCAACCTACCTGGAGTCCAACACTATCGTCATTTCTATAATGGTGGTGGCGTCTCGCTCCTGTCTCAGCAAGTCACGATCCTTTCGTAGTCATGCTAGGATACCTGCACATAGAAAAAAAACAAGAACAACATACAACATAATAATTTCACTCATAACTACTATCCAGTCAAAGAGGGCTAAGAATATTGCATTAAACATCTAACATAATACAAAATGGGAACCAAACAATAGTCACGTGTATGTATTGATAGAAGGAAGAGTTACAACCAATGCTTTGATGTTGCAGTCTCCTCTAGCGGGGTTCAGTCGGAGCGCATCTCAAATGCTCGTCAAGGAATTTGGACAGGATGAAGGCATGGACTGAAGCTCTCTCAATGTAATTCCTTCTTATTCTATCCCTCCAGTATGTTTAATTCTCTAAGTTCAGTTCTTCAGCTGTTCAACTATTCAACTATTCAGCTAGTTTGTGCAAAGAGAGATAGCTTCTTTTTATAGAGGAAAAGGAGGAGGTCAGGATCCCTACAAAGGTGGGAGGGAGGCCTATCCTTTAGGGAGTTCCCATAAGATGTGGAAACCATAAACTAAAGGAGGGAGTCCATGGTTTTTCAGTTCAACCACTCCCAATGACTCATCCTCGAGGTGGTTGGAGTGGAATCTCCACCTCTATTTTTAAAAAACATTCCATAAACATCTTAGCACAGGTGGAAAACTGGGACAGAGCACCAGTTGGCGCGAGGCCTAGTGTTAATCTTCCTCTTCGATGCGAGGGCATAACTGACTACCCATGCCATGGCAAAAACAAGGGTTTTTGATTCTTTGCTCATGGAATTGTCAGTAGAAGGAATATTACTCTCATGTAAAGGGATACAATGATGGTCTTTGCAAGGCATGACACTGCTTTTTGATCACGAAAATGACCCTCCAATGGGTAAGATGGGGATTTCAGGGACAGTGATAAAATTTTGTGTAACACTACTCCAAAGGCCAAAAAGGCAAAAGTTGTTGTTTCTAGCCAGGTCGTTGATCTCACTGGGGAGGATCAACCACAACCCTTGGATACGGGAGTCCCAATTCAGGAGGAGCAAGTGACGGAACCCAAAGTAACTCTAGAGCTACCTGTGTTCAAACCATACTCATTTTTAAATACTCATACATCTCCACCTTACACCTCATTCACTTCAAAATACCATTCCACCCAAACGCCATCCACCTCAGCCACTATCTCGAACCCAATCAAAGCAAAGGAAAAAAAAAATGGAGATCACGAAGCAGAGGTTAACTCCAGTACAGCATTGGTACCTGAGGTTAACCCACCCCTAGTTGAACAAATAACTTTCTAGGAACTTTTAAGTCGAGGGTAATCCTATAGTGCAAATATAACACCCTTTCCCAAGGAGCTGAGCCCGTTTAAGCAAGAATACTTGATACTCCACCAGATTCAGCCTACTCCAAGCATGGGTAACCCTAATAATCCGCCACTGCAACTAACACAATCGACATCTCTACAACAACACTCAGCCAGGTCCATAGCCAACGGTCAACCACTCCGGGAGAGACCGTCAAATCAAGATACGTACGGGGCTGAAAGCATGTAGACCTGGGAACGACACAGTTATGCAGTTTTATCCAGCGGGCAGCACAACAAGCTTAAGGTCTCCGCACCGAACTCCAACAGAAGTTTAAGCAGCAGCAGATACAGATCATTGTGCTTACTAAAGGGCGCGATCAGTTGAATATCGAGAAAGATAACTTGTAGCACCAACTGGAAAATGTGAAAGAGGTTTTCAAGGATCTCTGGCCAATAGTAACGGCTCAAAATGACCAGATATCGGTCGACATAGTAGCTGGCACGCTGGTCGAGCAATCCATTCATGTCAGGATACCATGTTCGAATCTCAGCTAGGAAAATCAAGAATTGAAAGCGACGCTAGCGACTAGGCCAGCGCTGCCGGACCCCACGATCATCTACACAGACAAAATCACAGAAAGAAAGAACCAAGTAACCGAGATGCAGGAAACTCTGAGCACCACGGTGAAGGAAGCATACGAACTTCTGAAACATCTACATGATTGTTCATCCTTGCTGAATATGAAGTCACAATCGATCTCGGCACAGTTGCAGCAGGTATCGAAGGAAATTCAAGAGGCCACAGACCCTGATGGTCTTAACCACTTGTACAACCAAGTGGAGGAGCTGGAGACTAAGATACATAAAATTGAAGAACATTTAGCAACAAAAAAATAGGCCTTCTGAGAACTAAGGCAACTCGTCAAGCTTACTGCCCAAACAATACAACAAATGGCCACTGAGGCCGACATCAAGAATAAGGACATATTTAGTAAGCTTTCGACCATCTCAAGGGAAAAAGAAGCAGAACAGGTCACCACAGAGATGGACCTGCTCATGAAGGGAAGGCAACAGGCCATTTATGACTTCAAAGAACTCAAAGCATCAGTGTCGGCAAAGGTCCCTGAGTTGGGGCCCTTGTTTGGACAAGAAGAGGAAAAGGAGAAGGCAGGGCCAGCCACGGAGGCAAGTGGAACAATGGAGACCGAGGTAGGGGAAGAGGATTGACTCAGGATGAGTCAATAGCATGTGGTTGGGGTCTGTTGGGTCCCTTGTTTTGAAATGAAACAGTTTTGAGTTGTGGGTAACAGGTGGCAGAGAGAAAATACGGTAGACAAAGAGCTGTCATGGTTGCAAAGAGCTGAAGAGTAGGTGGCGCGACTGTTGCGGAAACAAGCACAGATGTCGAAAGGGAGCAAAAAGAACAAACAATGGAACTCCCAGTGATTAGGGAGATGCAACAAACAACAGAGTGGAAAGGAAGAGAAAACTAACAATCGCGTTGGCAAAGGAACAAATAGGCAGTTGGCCAATGTAGATAGGAAGTTGGCACAGTAGGGATTGGAGGAAGAGAGCCGTAGGAGAGCTCTATTTTCTCTATTCGTTCTGTTCTCTTTGTTCATTTTGTTCTGTTCTATGTGATAATATTGTAATCAGTCCTGCCAGGATCGCTCTGAGGAGAAATGTAACTGTCCCCTATTTTTAATGCAATATACTATGATCTGGGTTTGATGTCCTGAGTTCTGTAATGTGTTTCTGGTTAAGTTGAATGTGTTGGTCACTTTAAATTTTGTTTTTCATCCTGAATACGTTCATGAGTATTATTGTTTGCAGAGTATTTACACCTACTCGGAGCACTCGGTTCTGTCCACTTTATTCTATAAGTTATTCTTGATCGACACTTGATCTGATCCTAATCTTACTAAGGTCACGTCATGCCTCGGGTGAGACTCTCTGCTCTTCAGAGTAGAGTGAAAATGCCGGCGTTGTGATAGACTACTGCGGAAACCTTGTTGGCCTCTATCCTGAACCCGGGTCTTGCCCAAGAGACCTTCTTCCTCGCCAACAAGCTATGCGATAATTTTTTTGGTTCTAATTTCTTGGTATATGTGTGAATGTAATATGATCAAACTGACTTAATCTTTGTGCATGCAAATACTTCTAAATAGTTGTGAATTTTGTACTTCAAAATCTTGGTTTAACTATGAAACCACTCGCTGGGAATCAAGGTAGACATGTACATGGAAAATTCTTGGTTGGAGGCATCGCTAAAAATCCTGATGAGTGCATCATATTGGTGGATGATCCAATGCATACTCTGTTGGTGAAGAACGACGATCGGTCAGGATAGTAAATGGCCCAGGCGGTTGCAACTAGATTTTGAGACCATTGTGAGGCTCCACCTGTGAATCCAAAATAGCAGATGGCAGGATGATCCATATATGACATGAAATCATTTTTTAGAAAAATTCTTGGATGATTGTCATCATCTCAAAAATAGATTATGCTACATGCATCTTATCTCTAAGGCTGAGACCTCCTGCCCTTATGGGTAAAATTTTTTGAGGTAGAGCCTATTGACAGGGTTAGCTAGGAATGTACCTTCAGGCTCTGACAGGATGTATGCCCCCTTGAGGAGGCAATTTTTTATGATGTAAGAACCTTTCCAATATGTTTCGAACTTCCTGGGTTCTAGGGCCTCTTTCACGACATTGTAGCGGAGGACTAACTCTCCCTATGCAAATGAGCGAGGGGTGATGTTGCGATCAAATGATGATTTTACCCGTTTTTTATGTGCCTCATTATGTTGGAGTGACTCACTGTACCAATCATTGTTCTAAAGGCTAGGTATCATCGAGGAATGCTGCGTGTAGGTTGGGGATTTTGTTCTCAATGGGAATCACGACTTCTACTCCGTACATAAGTTGGAAAGGTGTGAAACCTGTTGAGGTCTTAACTGTTGTGCAATATGCCCACAGGGCTGAAAAAACCATGTGGTGCCAGTTTGTTTTATGGTTATTCACCATACGCTGTAACATTGTTTTAAGAACTTTGTTGATAGATTATACGTGTCCATTGGACTGAGGATAATATGGTGATGCGAATTCATGTGTGAATACTAGGTGATGAGAAAACTCCTAGAATATTTCGTTTTCAAAATGATTTTTGTGATTGGAGACTAAGTCCTTAGGCACACCGAATCGTGTGATGACATGATTGAATAGAAATCGTGCATCAGTTTCTTCTGTGTTGTCATATGTGGACATGGCTTCCACCCATTTGGTAAAATAGTCAATAGCGACAATTATGTATTTTTGGTTGCCAGATGACGCAGGGTTGCAAGTCATAAAGTCGATTCCCCATTTGCAAAGGAACCAACTACAATGATAGGGTGCAGAGGAGCGAGAGGTGCTCTTGCCTTGTGGACGAAGCATTGGCATCGTTCACACCTTTTGACTGCCTGAATGAAATTGCGGAATAAGGCGGGCTATAAATAAACTGACTGTAGGATTTTTGGGCGGTAGCCATCCCAGAGAGGTGGCCACCACAAGCTCCACTTTGACAGTCATTTAGGGCTTGCTCAGCTTGGTCGTGCGTGAGGCATCCTCGAAGGATAGTATCAATACCTCGTCAATAAAGTACATATCCTATAAGGAGGTATCGTGGGGTCTGGTGATGTATGGGCCTTTGGTCGTCACATGTGAGCTTTAAATTGAAATTTTGGGTTTGTAAAAATATGAGGATATCGTTGTACCAAGTATCGTTAGTCTTCACTAGAAATAGATGTTTGTCAGGTACTGAATTTTTGACTAGGGATCCTTTAGTATGACTTGGGAGGTCAGTGATTAACTCAGCTAAGATCAAATATTTTTTTCTCTTGGGGGAGCTAAACTGTAGGTCAAATTAATGCAGTATGACTACCTAGTGAGAATATTTTTGGTTCATCAGACGATGGGTTAGCAGGTATCTCATTAGGTTGATAGCTGCTACAATTGTTGTAGTCCATAGGATAATGTAGTGTCGAAGATTTTTTACTGCGTGTATAAGGACTAGGGAACTTTTTTTCTTTGGGTTCATATCTTAAGGCGAGGCCCGATAAGTTCTTACTAACATAATAAATTACATTTTCTTTACCATTAGGTCCATCTTGGATTAACACCCTAGCTATGGCCGTTTCTGATGCTGACAAGTATAGGGTGTACTATTTGTCATAATTTGGTGGGATGATCAATGGGGTTGAAGACAATGTGTATTTTGGCACCTCAAACAATTTTTGGGCTTGATCTTCCCATTGAAATGGGATATCCTAACAGAGCAGGCATAGGAATCCTTGCACACAAGTGGTGTAATCTGGGACAAAGCGTCTCAAAAAATTGGCTTTCCCCTGCAAGCTTTGGAGTTGCTAGAGGGATTTTGTGGTGGCACCTGTTTGATTTCTTGGACCTTGAGGGGGTCCACTATGATCCCTTGTTGGGATATGATAAATCCTAATAGTCGACCTGTGTTGACGCAGAAGACACACTTGAGAGGGTTCAAGTGCAGGTTGTAATGTTAGCATCTTTGGAATACCAACTGTAGATCCTCTAGATGATCACTTCGCTTCTTGGGTTGTGTTGAGTCTCAATTCTGCATATTTTCCATACACTTTTCTATACCTTTTTCACTTACCTGAACCTCCCAAGTTGTCAATATCATTTGCAAAAGAGCATCTAACATGGTTTTTAATTATATTTTTGTGTTTTCTATTTGATTTAGATTTTGTTCATTCAGCTGCGGAATCTTGCCACTTTCCGCAGCTACTGCAACTTTCCGCAGCTATTTTGTGAAACTATATGTTACAGGTGTCTACAGGGAAAACGAGCCACATGGGCAAGTCAAGAATGATGTGGACATGGTTCGTGTCCTATTGGTTTGAGCAAACTCATCTAAAGAAGCCGCGGTCAAAGGCGTCCACATGGAAGTCAACCATAGAGTCTTACGGTGACAGGACTCTGTTCCGTGTCACGTAAAGGTTCATATGGCCGTTTCTGAGCTTGCGGAGGACAAGTCGACATCTGTACATGGCTCCATGGTCGAATTCAAGCATCCACTTCTCATAGATTTATTTTCCAACATGGCCATGATCCTAGATCCGTGGACGTAATGGTCTACGTGTTCTACACCAGCATAAACTTTAGGAGACAGTTATATTTCTTTTGTTATATATAACACGTTTGCATACGCATATAGAGTTAGTCCCGATTAGTCTCTGTTAATTTTATTAAGTCTTCTCTGTAATGTAATTACACTGCCTTTGAGCCGTAATACTACCATACTATTATGACTGCATTTTTAATATAAGAAGACTCTGTTTTCCAACTTAATTCGTACTTGAAGATCGTTGCCAAGGCTAGTGTAGAGGGCCCCTGCTCAGCTAAGGTTTTGTGCATTAGTGTATAGTTCTTATTTCATTTCTTTAAAGCTCATTGTGCCATAACCCATTCACATGTTTATACATTTCATTTTTTTTCATTTCTATTTATAAACTTTCCTGCTTTCCATTTCACTTCTGTCTTTCATGTTTTATGTTGTTAATCACTGATCAGTGTTCTTGTTCAAGGTTATAGATAGGCAGCCCGAGAATTTTCATAGCTTTTTGACTAATGACATGGAATTAACATTGTTCTGCTGCTAATTTGTTTTTCTTAGTTTTTGTTTCATTTCAGTATTGCTTTGTTTAACTCAGTTTTGCTTAATTGTTTCAGTAGTTAAATTTAGATATATTAAACTGCTCATAGCATCTTCAGTTGCCTCCGAAAGCCACAGCTGGACTAATGGTGAGGGATTGTATTATGAAATGTGTAGTTTAGTATTAGTTTCCTTTCTGCAAAATTAGATATATTAAACTGCTCATAGCATCTTCAGTTGCCTCCGAAAGCCACAGCTGGACTGATGGTGAGGGATTGTATTATGAAATGTGTAGTTTAGTATTATTTTTCCTTCTACAAATTTAAATATATTAAAACCAAGCAAATGAAACTTCAGCTTTCAGCCCGAAAAGAATATCTGATAATCGATGGTGAGGGATTGTGGGCTATAGAAATGTGTAGTTTAGTATTAGTTTCCTTTCTGCAAGTTAGAAATGTTAAATTGTGCATGACATCTTCAGTTACCTCCGAAAGCCACAGCTGGACTGATGGTGAGGGATTGAATTATGAATGTATGGTTTGATATTAGTTTACTTTCCGCAAGTTAGATATCAGTTACTCAAGTTGTTTATGGTTACTTCCGAAAATCATAGCCGGACTAATGATGAAGGATCAGAAGATAAATTGATGTAATCTGATTTAGATTTACTTTGTTGCAATTTTGAATTTCTTTAAGCATAGTTTATTTTTGTTTAGACAGCAGCAAGAATAGTTTAGTTTCATGCTCACTAGTTCACTGTTTTTGATTTATTAGACTTACAACATCTTTTCATTTCAGCAGTACATTTTCATTTCCTTTCAAGTTTTGTCATTGAAAATGTCAAATTCCTTTTTAAGTTTCAAGTTGGTAAATCATTATAGGGGATATCATTTCCTTGAACAAATATAACCATACTTGTTTTCATTTTAGAATTTCCATTTCACCTTAGAAAACCAAAAACGACAAAAAGTTAAGAAATAGGCTATCTTGCACATATAGTGCGACGCACTTCATCAGCTTACGAATCCTGGATTGACAAATTAAATGCAGCAATTTAGGATACACTAAATTGACCAAACATTTTGGCGCCGTTGCCGAGGAAGTGTAACTAGGTAACCTTATTTCTTACATCCAAAAAAAAAAAAAACACAAAAACAAAAACAAAAACTTCAATTACCTACCACATCCACTATATCATGTGGTGCAGTAAGAGCCACACATCCACATCATGAATTCATATTTGCATGTAGAAGAAGAGGTGACAAAGGAGGTTGAAGAAATGGATGGAGATGATGACAATGAGGAAGATCCTTTTGGATTTCCTATTCAAGAAACTGATATCAACATTCAAATGAAGAACATCCATCCATCTGTACTTCCTAATTTCAAAGGTATGAGATCAGAAGACCCGAAAAATTTTCTTTTTGAATTTGAAATAATTTGTAGATCTTATGGCTATTCATTGCACATTCAAAAATTGAATTTGTTTGCGGCAACATTGAAGGATAGAGCTCTTAGATGGTTCATGACTTTAGGAACAAATTCTATAAGGACATGGGATGATATGAAAAGAGTATTTTTGGAAAAGTATAAAGGTTATTGCATGCACCATGACCTTAGAAATGAAGTCTTTAAGATGAACCAAAAAGAGGATGAAAGCCTAGAAGATTTAGTAGAGAGATTTACTTATAATATCAAAAGATCTAAATTGCATAATTTAGAATCAGATGCATTAAAAACTCTCCTACTAAATGCTATAAAGGATGAATGGATTGATCTTCTTAATCTTGTGGGAAAAGGAGATGTTTATCGATTGTCATTTCAAGAAATTTGTGAACTATGCAAGAACATATCAAGAGGAAAAGCAAAGTGTGTAAGGTCCCCTCAAGATCCATTTATGACAAGGGTAAGTAAGTCAGCATCAGGATTGGTAAGTCAAACTGAACCTAACAATCTGCTAAACATTCTTGGTAATTTAAATGAACAAACTAACATGCTAAGAATGCAAAACAAGCAGAAAGCTTCTTCATTTATATTTTTCCCTAGATGTAGAAAGAAACATGCTTTGCATGAATGTCCACTTGATAACATTAAAATGTGTAAAATTTGTGCAGGATCACATACTACTGAAGATTGCCCATCATTACCAGGGTTGAAGGAAATTTACCAAAAGGATAATGGAGCAAATCAATCACAAGAGCAACTTTGTTATGTAGCTCCAAGAGGGCTATGGCAGCCTCATCAACCCAATATGATGCAATATCCTTATGCACAGTTTCAAGGTTATGCACAGCAACCTCAAGGTAATTGGAGAACACCCTTGCCTTGGCAACCTTGGCCATCTCAATCCCAACCTCAAAACCAATCTTGGCAACAAAGTTGGCAAAGGCCCTATAAAGGAAATCCACCATATCTTCAATCTTTCCCTCTCTATCCTCAATACCATGATCAATGTTATCCATACCATTTACCTCCACTACAACAGCAATATCACCCTTATTTTACCTCAATTCAACCTTTCCCATTATCATCCACACAAGCACTCCAAAGATTCCCCAATCCACTACCTCCACAACCATTTCATATCCCCAACAATAAAACACCTCAATCAACTTACAAATCTGAGGTATTGCAAAAAGATTCACCAGTTGTCATTGAAGAAAAAAAACCAGCAGAAGAAGACTCAGATGAGGTCCAAGAATCATGGATGTCTATTGATAGAGAGAAGATATTGGAACCAGAGATTGAAAAGTCTCATGCATGCCTATCATCAGATTCTATGAATGAAGATCACATCTCCGAAGATTTTCATTTCATGATAGAGGAAAGACAAGGAAGACAAGATTACATTGAATCTTGGTTCAATTCTGTCATTGGATTCCAATGCTCAATTATTCAATATCTTCTGACATCATCTAAATCAAGACAGTTGGCATCTCATATACTGGTACATATAAAAGAGTATCTTTCAAACCTGCATGTGAGTTTATCTATCATCTTGTTACAAACATGGTTCCATTGGAAGTACTCATATACTTGAACAAGATTTTCTTTTTCAAGTAGAGTAGGACATAAAAATAAATAAAAATAAAAATAAAAATAAAAATAAAAAAATAAAAAAATTGGTATAAGCCTGAAAACCAATCACTGATTGGCAGTCTTATATAGAAAATATAGGGTGAAAATCAGGAACACCTGACACTCTATATTTTCCAAAAAAAAAATCTCTCTTTCATTTCACAAGCCTTGTGACCACCCACTCCATTTCATTCTATTTCATTTCACTTCATTTCACCCCATTCCACTTCATTTTATCCATTTCATTCCATTCCATCAATAAAAATCTTTTTGATGACCATTTCCATCTGGTCATTTGTCATCTGTTAATTTCCATTCATCCAAGTAATAGCTGTGTCAGTTTCGGCAACTGACATCTGTTTCCGCAGCTGACTCCAGTTTCCGCAGCCAGAAGCAGATTCCGCAGCTACTACTCTGTTTTCAAAAAGAATGTATAGTCAGATGTTATTTCCATAATCATGAAATAAAATGCAGGTGAGAGGATCAAAAATGAAGACATGGAGCATTCAAGACACCAATGAAGAGCAATTAGTTGAAGACCAAAGGAAAAGGCAAGGATTCCAAAGGTATGAATAAAATTTATTTCAAATAGCATTGAAAACACATTTTTATATAGTTATGAACCATGAGCTCTATCCATTATGTGCAATGATTATATTGACAATTCCGTAACCTTTCACGATCTCCATATTATCCTCTCGCATTCATTCCCAAACGGTTCCATCATTAAACCCCCGATTTTCACTCATGATCCAATATTCCACCGGTGACAATGAGACGTATTTGATTTGACCAAGGACTCTTACAGCCGCATAAATCCATAACCGTTGATTGAAACGTGTTCACATTTATTTCGCAGCCACCAAATTTCAAAACGCTGCCGAATGTGTTATACTCTGTCAATTGCACAGTCGTATCTCTGTTATGCTCACGAAACCCTTTTCTATTATGTCTCACTCCATTCCATTCATTGTGCTCATTCCCATTCTATAATATATTCCCACAGTCATTGAGCTCGTTTCCGTGCATTCAGCCGTTCTATTTCCATTTGAATCCTCCACACAGGAAAGTCTTTGAAGAGCAAAAAGAGAAATGGGTAAATTGCTAAGAGCAGAACCGGAAGGACCAAAGTTCATGGAGGGATATCCGCAAGTAAGGGAGATATTGAAGAAAGCAAAATGGCTACGTTTTATCTAGAAGTTCAGAGGTTATCACGAAGAAGTTACAAAAGCATTTGCAAGGTCGTTTAATGGCTTGGAAGCAGAAATTGGAGACCTTAAGTTTGCGGTCAATGAAGCATCTATAGCAACAGCCACAAAACTTCTTCAGGAGGGTGAGCGTTGGTTTAAGAATAAAAGTATCAGTGATAAAGCATGGAGAAAAATCTTACGAAACCAAGGTATGGACATAACTGTTTTTAAAAGAGGAATTCCTGTGCATGCATTGAAAGAGGAATGGGCTACTTTGCTGCTAGTTGTTCAGAAATTCATTACATGTGAAGGCCGTTTTGCGTCCATGTACATGTACCATACCAGGTTACTGATGAATTTTCTAGATAATCAAGCTCTCAATCTCCCATATTTTCTATTAAATAGCTTGAAGAAAATGTCTGTGACTGTTCAGAAACATTTAGGAGATGTAGAACCTCATCTATATCACCACGGCCTTATAAAAATTTTGATTGAAAAGGAGTTAAAGGAAAAGAAAGACACATGGGAACAATTTCTGGTTAGAAATTTCTTTGAGAAACCTCAGGAAATTCCTGAAGGTAGCACAGCAAGAAGAAGTAGGAGAAAAAGAAAAATTGATGAAATCCAAAATACTCCTACTACTGCAATTGAAAGAACTGATAGGGAAGAAAGACTGTCAAAGAGGAAGAAGAAAGAAATCAAGGGTAAGAAGCCAATAACACCAAAAGAAAGAAAAAATATTGAGGCTATACATAAAACTCCTTCTTCTGAAGAAGAAGATAATCAAGTGTTATCTGAAAGACTAGTTTATCTTCAAAAACAGTCCTCTATGGCCAAGAAGATAGAGAAAGGAAAACAAAAACAAAAGGATAGTGCACCACAACATGTGAGAAGAAGCAACAGACTTAAGGGGAAATTGAGGAAAACGCAAATGAAGGGTCCTCATTTCATTGATTTGGGAGAGGAAACATCTGAACAGTCCCCAGCTGACCATAGTCCATCTCAGTCAGTTAGTGAACCTGGTTCATTTCATTCCCAATCAGAAATTGAACATACTCCATCCCATTCTCAGCAAGATATTGATGTGAGCCCTCCTCAGCCAGATTATTCTCCTTCACGGCATTTTGGGGACAACCCAATAAAAATGACACCTGAAATAGACCCCAAGCAGCAGGAAGTATATGACTATATAGAATCTTTGGAAAAGGCAGCTACAGGTCCCAGTACTTCGTCTATCCAGCCTCATACAGTACATGATGATTTAGTCCAATCACTAAAACAGGAAATTTTTGAGTTAGAGCTTTTGAATAAACATATCAAAAATGAAAATGAGACATTGAAGGAACAAGGCAAACTGGAAAAAATCATCCATGATAATACTATGCTACATCTGGGAATATGGCAAAAGAAGAACAAGAAATTGAAAAGAAAATGCCAGAAGTTGAGCAGAGCACTGGTTAATATCAAATTTAGGTGCTTAATGAAGAAACCCAGAATGTTAGCAACACCAAGGAAGAGGAGGAGAGGATTGGATGTGCTGGCTGAAGTGTCAAGGCACATGAACTAAGGAAGGAATATTAAAATTTTGGTTGCATGAGGACATGCAACACCTTCACAGTGGGGGTATGTTGAGTCTCAATTCTGCATCTTTTCCATACACTTTTCTATACCTTTTTCACTCACCCGAACCTCCCAAGTTGTCAATATCATTTGCAAAAGAGCATCTAACATGGTTTTTAATTATATTTTTGTGTTTGCTATTTGATTTAGATTTTGTTCATTCAGCTGCGGAATCTTGCCACTTTCCGCAGCTGCTGCAACTTTCCGCAACTATTTTGTGAAACTCTATGTTACAGGTGTCTACAGGGAAAACGAGCCACATGGGCAAGTCAGGAATGATGTGGACATGGTTCGTGTCCTATTGGTTCGAGCAAACTCATCTAAAGAAGCCGCGGTCAAAGGCGTCCACATGGAAGTCAACCATAGAGTCTTATGGTGACAAGACTCTGTTCCGTGTCACGTAAAGGTTCATATGGCCGTTTCTGAGCTTGCGGAGGACAAGTCGACATCTGTACATGGCTCCATAGTCGAATTCAAGCATCCACTTCTCATAGATTTATTTTCCAACACGGCCATGATCCTAGATCCATGGACGTAATGGTCTACGCGTTCTACACCAGCATAAACTTTAGGAGATAGTTATATTTCTTTTGTTATATATAACGCGTTTGCATACGCATATAGAGTTAGTCTCGATTAGTCTCTGTTAATTTTATTAAGTCTGCTCTGTAATGTAATTACGCTGCCTTTGAGCCGTAATACTACCATACTGTTATGACTGCATTTTTAATATAAGAAGACTCTGTTTTCCAACTTAATTCGTACTTGAAGATCGTTGCCAAGGCTGGTGTAGAGGGCCCCTACTCAGCTAAGGTTTTGTGCATTAGTGTATAGTTCTTATTTCATTTCTTTAAAGCTCATTGTTCCATAACCCATTCACATGTTTATACATTTCATTTTTTTTCATTTCTATTTATAAACTTTCCTGCTTTCCATTTCACTTCTGTCTTTCATGTTTTATGTTGTTAATCACTGATCAGTGTTCTTGTTTCAGGTTATAGATAGGCAGCCCGGGAATTTTCATAGCTTTTTGACTAATGACATGGAATTAACATTGTTCTGCTGCTAATGTGTTTTTCTTAGTTTCTGTTTCATTTCAGTATTGCTTTGTTTAACTTAGTTTTGCTTAATTGTTTCAGTAGTTAAATTTAGATATATTAAACTGCTCATAGCATCTTCAGTTGCCTCCAAAAGCCACAGCTGGACTGATGGTGAGGGATTGTATTATGAAATGTGTAGTTTAGTATTAGTTTTCTTTCTGCAAAATTAGATATATTAAACTGCTCATAGCATCTTCAGTTGCCTCCGAAAGCCACAGCTGGACTGATGGTGAGGGATTGTATTATGAAATGTGTAGTTTAGTATTAGTTTTCCTTTTGCAAATTTAAATATATTAAACTGCTCATAACGTCTTCAGTTGCCTCCGAAAGCCACAGCTGGACTGATGGTGAGGGATTGTATTATGAAGTGTGTAGTTTAGTATTAGTTTCCTTTCTGCAAATTAAAAATGTTAAATTGTGCATGACATCTTCAGTTACCTCCGAAAGCCACAGTTGGACTGATGGTGAGGGATTGAATTATGAATGTATGGTTTGATATTAGTTTACTTTCTGCAAGTTAGATATCAGTTACTCAAGTTGTTTATGGTTACTTCCGAAAATCATAGCTGGACTAATGATGAAGGATTAGAAGATAAATTGATGTAATCTGATTTAGATTACTTTGTTGCAATTCTGAATTTCTTTAAGCATAGTTTCTTTTTGTTTAGACAGCAGCAAGAATAGTTTAGTTTCATGCTCACTAGTTCACTGTTTTTTGATTTATTAGACTTACAGCATCTTTTCATTTCAGCAGTACATTTTCATTTCCTTTCAAGTTTTGTCATTGAAAATTTCAAATTCCTTTTTAAGTTTCAAGTTGGTAAATCATTATAGGGGATATCATTTCCTTGAACAAATATAACCATACTTGTTTTCATTTTAGAATTTTCATTTCACCCTAGAAAACCAAAAACGACAAAAAGTTAAGAAATAGGTTATCTTGCACATATAGTGCGTCGCACTTCATCAGCTTACGAATCTCGGATTGACAAATTAAATGCAGCAATTGAGGATACACTAAATTGACCAAACAGGTTGAATGTAGAGGTCCTCCATGTAAGCTAGGATAAGGTGGGCTAGGTCATGGAATATATATTTCATGGCCTGCTGGAAGGTGGCTCCAACGTTTTTAAGACCAAATGGCATAACCTGTTATGTGAAAGTGCCCCAAGGGGTGGCGAACGTTGTCTTGTATCGATTGGTATGTCAGATTTGAATTTGGTTATACCATGAGAACCCATTTATGAAGGATAGGGCCTCGTGACTGGTGCAATCGTCAATGAACCGGGTAGGGTAGTTGTCCTTCGGACAAGCTTTGTTCAAATCTCAAAAATCAGTACAGAAACCAATGGTGTCGTGTTTTTTCATGACAGGAACAGGATTGGAAACCCACGATGTGTAAGATATTGGGTAAATAAACCCGACTTTGTGAAGCTGTCGATTTATCTCTTGATCACTTCTACCTTAGATGGGTGCAATTGACATTGTTTTTGGCATACTGGTGGTATGTCAGGCCAAGTGTCAATATGGTGCTCTACGATAGTGGGGCTAAGCCTCAGAATTTCTCAATAATCCCATGTGAATATGTCTCTGTACTCTTGCAGCAAGTTTGTGTAAGCCACTACTTCGTCTAGGGAGCATGCTTCCCCCAGTGAGATTTCTTCAATTTTTCCTAGTTTTCTTGAGATATTTACCTTGATGGTCGGTGAAATATTTTACATGTTCCCTTCTTCGAACGCGTCAGGCGCCGGGATGGGATTTTTCAACAATTCTACTTTCCCATATGGGAGGAATTATTTTGATTCAATGCCATTTATCTCTTGCTTTTCTAGCTTGTGAGGACTGAATGTTTTTTCTGGAAGAAAAAACGGGCGATGATGCATTGCGTTCCATGGACAATCTGGTTCCTTCATGGCCTCTAGAATATTCTCGTATAAATGGAAAAAGGTGTCTAAGGGGGAGTTGGTTTGTGTGAGGCTGTGAGGATTTGGTTTGGGCCTAACAGAGCTGGCCGATAGACATGAATAGGATTCCATAGTTGATTTTGTGGAACCAGACGAGGTCGACAGAGTGTAGACTGGTTGAGTTTGCACCATTGATGTTAGAACTTTCGTTGTAGTTGTAGTTGTCTCGACACCAATGATAGAGGAGCAGACAGCATGAGTCATGGTTCCCATGCATGATGAGATGAATCATATTTGGTGTTGTGTGTTGTCGACGTTGGATGGTGGAGGAATTTCCATTGTGGTGGCCTATATGAGAGAAATCTTATGTTCCTCACGTGGCGTAGTAAGGGTACTCACACTTTCTTAGATTTGGAAGTTGCACTGAGTGAAGAGGTGACTAAATGTTTCCATTAAGGGGCACAACTTTTTTTCATGATTGTGAATTATGAAAATGGTGCACGGTGTCAAGGTGCTTATTGAGTAGATGGTATGAGAGACAACACTATTCTTTGTGCCTGAAGTGGATGCTTGGAGATGATTGGGCATTGGGGCATGTTTTCACCACTTCCATCTTCGAGTTTTTGGTTTTGGTTGGTCTAGCTATTTTAGGGAGTTCAGACTCAAAGTTTCCCTTGCTGCTCTTAGCCTTGGGAGGTACTCACAATCCATCGTATGGTGGAATTGTGAGAAAATATTGCAATAGAAACGTGTGATCTTCTCTTGATTGGAGATATTGATCTCTAGGATGGGGGTGACCATGCAAAGACTGTGAGTAAGTTTCTTAAGTTCCTTACATTAATTGATTAAGTGATTGTTTCTATTGCGCAACCTACATGCCGTCCTCAGGTAGTTTTGGGATCTGTTAAGACGATGGGTTGTGTTAGCCTTCCTAATGTTTTGGTAATTATGGGGGATAGGATGGCTTGGGGAAGGTTGCCTTGCATTAGGTTTTCTTGGCTCTAGACAAATTATATTCAAGTATTGGGCATCCAACGAGTGTATGGTGTCTAATAAAGGGTGTACCTGAGAGATGTAAGTACAGTGTCAAGTCTGATGGTTGCCTTGACAAACCATACAAGATTGTATTTCCTTAGTACTCCGTTCCCTTTGGACTGCTGAAGTGATTGGGTACCATTTGTGATTCTATATTTGGGCATTAGAAAACCAAGTGGTTACGTGCTTTGCATAATACGCAGGTTGGTATTATCCATGGAGGGCGGTTGGGGTTGATGATATCCCCCTTCGTTGGTTGTTTTTCTATTGAAATGAAGAAAATGGACCTGGTTGTCACATTTTCTTGCATTGTCAAACTTCCCATGGATTATGAATCTGATCCATCTACTGTCGCGAGGCATACTATGACCTAGCGTAAACTGTTTAACGCCGAATGGAATCAGGGAATATAGGGACAATGACGAAACATGTGGTCTCCTGAACACACCCAACACGAATACTGGATTGCTCGTAAGCCATCGTAGTATACACGTTTGATAGGATACCATCTCTGAAACAGCTCTAGGGCTACACAATCAACAATAAAGTGATCTCGTTCATCACAGAGTGTGCAGAGATGGATAGGAGCATGAGGGAAATAACGAAGGGGGGGGGGCGTGTAGAGGTGGTCAGTCAGGCGATTTCCTCTCCTTAGACACATATAATATGGTCCTTGTTTTTTCCGTCCCTCTAATGGTAGTGTTTTTCGCATATTCTATGTTCGAGCTGACTAAGCCAAAATTTTCAGCGATGAATCATCGCATGAAATCCAACATGGACCGTAACCGATGGATGTGGGGAAAATGATGCATGTGATTTTTGGTTTGACAAATCTGACACATATGTTGTCGATGTGGGTCTAAGTTTCTTTGGGAAACGTGAGGGATTTGGTACCAACGGGTGAACACCCTTAATTCAGGACACTTTGTGACTAAGTGGTTAGGCTCTTCGCATAGTGCGCAAACTTGGGCCGACTGAGTGGCCTATTTTTTCCATCTTTGGTCTACTGGAACGACTGTGTATGAGTAGGATGTAGGCTCCTATCGTAGGTACAATATGGTTCTAGGCTCTCCCTCGTCCATATACATGGGTGGATTTGAGGGATCCTACCGGTATGATTGCTTTAGGGCTTGCAAGGCATCCCTATATCAAAGCATCTCTTAGCAATGATGGGTGTAATTCCCATAATGGTCACATATGGTGCATGTGTAGTTGGTGCGCAATGCTTTCCCTTGATTTTTCGTGGCATGTTCCCTTTTATGGGAACTTGAGGCCACAACATTTCTTTCGGTGCTAAGAAAAGTTTTTGATTTATCTAACTCCAGGAAAATATTGTCAAGATGGCCTAGGATATCACATAATACACAAGGTTGTAATGACCTAGGTATGTTGGGATTTTCGATTTTCTTCCATTTTTTGTTAGTTTTCTTAGTCGCATTAGCTGGCGCTACTACGGGAGTTTCATTAACCGATGTAGCCTTTTGAGGGGTGATAGGGTTATCCTTATATAAGTGATGCTAGGACTTCCTAGCATGGCTGGTGGGACCAAATACTAGACAGGTATTGCGAAATCCATGTTCGGAAATGTAATAGTTTCCAAGACTTGCTTTGACAAAAAACCAGGTGGGGGGTATAAAAATGGGCTTTGGGCGATGGTGTAGGGTAGGAAAGTCATGTCAATCACTTTAGTCTCCATACTACTAGTCTCCATATCTGGGCTAGTATCGGTATTTTATGATAGCATCATGCACACCGGTGCCCCTGTGATTTCTGGGGCTGCCTCTGGTATGAAAGGGGGATATCCTAGGATCGATGATGGTTTGAATTGACCGGGGCCAAATTCATGGTACCGCATGAGCGATTCCGTAGTTGTGTCTACGTAAGGTAGAACGACATTGAGAGTTGTCATGGGTTTCTTATCATACTATGTAAGTTGGTCAACGGTGATGATTCGATCTTCATGGGGAACATCATCACCTGAAAGAGAAAGGATGTTATCACAGTCATGGCATACATATAACTCCGCCCGAGGAGTATATTGTAGTCAAGCTGTGCGTCCAAGACTTCAATGTCTATAAGTACCATATTTTTTTTTTACTGAGTTTACAGGGACATTTTGATATAGATCGGCAAGAACTGAAGGTCGACTGTCGTATGCTCTTAGCATGATGTCAGATGGTTTCAGTTCAGATGATACCAAATTTTTCCAAACGGATTTGTACATGATGCATGTAGATGCTCCTTCATCGATGATGCATCGGTGTATGGTGATATTTTGGACTGACATCGATATCTGGAAGGCGACTAGAGAAGTAAGCCTCGAAGTGGATTTGTCTAGGTAAAAAACCATTAGGTGTGAATCATAGGGGTCGATTGCACCTAATGTGTAAAGTAAGGCTTTTCGCTAATTTGGGCATGATTGTAGGACTTCTAAGGTTGACATGGCAGCGGGTGATTGTGCTAAATCATCCACTATGTTGTAGTTGTGGGAAAATTTTGAGTGGTGTCCTACCTGCCTGGTTGGCCCCTTAACCGACTTGGGAAGGGGCTCAATAGGTACTTTGGATATGGTCAATGGTGCCGTAGGTTCACTTGTGCTTTTATCTGATGGGTTGGTTTCTGGAGGGACGTCAGAGTTCCTGTTCCTTGTTTGGAAGAACATTTCTTCGTTAGCCATGTAAATTTCTTGGTTGTCACTCCTAGTATCATTTTGGGGTGGTTGTTTTTGTTGGGCGTTAACCACTCCTTGGTGGGGGAAGGGCTCCTACATTACAATGGTTTTTTGTGTAGGTCCCCCTTGTCCATGGTTACCCTAAAATTTTTTCAGTTCAGGGAGTTTGGGACAATGGTGAGTGTAATGGCCATACTCACCACATATGACACAATAATGGTTTTTCCTTAGACTGGACCTCTTTTTTTTCCCTTGGGAGTTGTTTTTTGGCTCTTGGTTTTGATTTTGGTTGGGGTTTCCCTTAGACTAAGATCGTGGGGGGGACTGTTGGTTACTTCCCCCTTGTCAAGAGTCTCCCTTTTGTTTATTATTTGGCTTCTTCCTTGAAACATTAAGAGGATTATTACAGTTCTCCTGGTCATAAGACTGACATTGTTGAGCCTGAGAGGGTTGCACTAAGTTCACCGTCACATTGTTCTGTGGTGGTGGATTATGTACGGGGAAAGGGGAATATTGGTTTCCCTGTCCCTGGTTGGTGTAAGGTTACTGGGGGGGATATCTGCCATTAGCATTCCAAAATGAGTATTGGGTCCCCTACGAGGGAGGGTACGAGCCTCCCTACTGTTTGTGGTATGATGATGCCCTATTCGTCATATTCTGCAAAGGTGCATATTGACTTTGGTGGTAGCTAGGTTGCATCATGTTTTGGGTAGAATCATACGAATATCCTGGGTACTGGATATTGGTGCCTATGTGACCTTGGTTCAATGACCCAATCAAGCCATAGACAGTATTTGACGCACTTGGAAATTCTCTATAAGCTTTCAGGCGCAGGGTGTTTGGCAAGACATTGTAGATATATCGTGACTGGGTATAGATGAGCTCAAGATGCTGGGCTTTGAAAATGGAGTCCTCCTTAGAGGTAGGTCGTTGTGTCGCCACATCTTTTGAGATCTCTGATGTGAGAGTTTTAAAATACAAGTCTAGTAAAACTCTATGGTTGAGTTTGGCTTTGCACAAAATATGACGTCTCCACCATTCATGGAGATGGTCCGAGATATGGACAACTAACGTTTGCCTGAAATGAGTCAAAAATTCCATCCTCGAATCATGGTGGATGGGTAGCTGAAAATAAGTGAGGAACGTGTAGTGAGGGTGCTAAAGGTTCTATGCAAAGTAGAAGGCTTCTCAATATACCATTTCACAATAGGCACAGTTAGGGTGCATTGAAACAATCTTAGTCGAATAGTATCGTCAATAATACTATTGGACGAACACCATAGTGGAAAGTCATAATATGATTTCCGGGGTCTTCCACTTTCTTCCCTTCAAATTTTTGTATGTCTGAGGGGAGCTTCATGGGGATGGGGGGCCAATTAGGGCTATGTGTAATGGGTTCATTAGTTATCTTTGATAGATATGGAAGGTTTAATGATGCTAAAAAGGGTAACTGAGTATTGACTGCAATTGTGTATTGTGTAAACACAAGTATCTGATTGTAATGGTTTATGTGGGGTGCCTAGAGAATATTACCCTCTGACATACCTTGTTGTGTGTTTTGTTGACTCCCCGAAGGGGTATTTCTCCTCTGCCCTCTGGGGGTTGTGGGAGGATTTTAGTGTGGTGGGCCTGCTGGGGTTTCCACTAGTGTGGTGTTGGGTGACCCTTGGGGGTTTCCAACCAAAGGTGCCCCGATAAAGGATGAATCGATAATGGTGGTGGTGTTTCATCTTTGAAACCTAAAAGGTGAAATACCTTGCACCCCTCCCTCTAATGGGGGAAGTTCCAAAAAATGCCTAGATTGACGAGGTCTTGTTGGGTTTGTTATGGTGTCAATTAGATTAATATTTGGAAATATATTTGGTTTACTAAGAGAAGGAACATTATTATCAAAGAAAATATGATCACATATATAAAACAAAGAAAAAAAATAAGCGGTAAGTTTTCCTTTAGATTAATGCTATGTGATCAAGTAAGAAAAAATCATGGTTTGGTTATTTTGCATCTGATACTCAAAAGCCTAAGTAGACCTAATCATCCTTACACTCTCAAATGTAATTGGGTCTTGCAAAGATTTCTTCTAATGGTTATCGGGGCTAACATCCTGAAAGAACTAGCGATGCCTTCCAAAAGCCAAGGAATCAACCAAGGTAATGGTAAGAGGATCTAGTGCTTCCTGCACCATCACCTATAGGGAAGGATGCCCTAGATTTGGACACTAAATTACTGTCATCGCATGTGAGTGTTCAAGTCTTGAGCTTCTTTGTATTCAGCTACCAGTACTGAGCACTAGATGGGTCAGGTAGCCCAAAAACGTACGACATGCACTAGGCCTAAGCTTAACCTCCTTTGAAACGAGTCTCTCGTAATGCTCGGGTGTTTGTTCCATGGGCAGATAGATGGATTTTAAGGTCCCTTGAAAGTCAAAATCTATGTTTCAAAATGTAGAATGACCACGAAATCTTATTGGATGCCTACTCCCAATGGTCCTAATCTGAACTATAATTTATTTTGTGGCCCCTGTGGGAATAATTTAGTGAGTTCAATTAGTGGTTATTTTTAGAGAGTCTTAATTTTCTTAGGGTGTGCATTGGTGAAGTAACTGTAAGAAGAGGACAAAGGTCCCAACACATTGGGTGCCTTTTGGTCCAATGTTTACCGACGCTTCGTGTGTGCTTTGGAGTGTACAATCTCCAGTTTTATGATATGTGGATATGCAGTGATCCTTTACAATACTTCTCTAATTATGCTATGTGTGATTGTTCCTTGCAAAAATAAACGATGTGCGGATTATGGGCCACTTACACCTTGCCTAGTTACACTAAGTTTTTCACTATAGGGAGATGGAAAATTATCTTAAGATAGTGTTCATATGCATATCCAGTTTCACCGTGAGGTGTAAGGGTGGGAGATATTACTTGCTTTATTGTTGACAGTTTGGTCCTAGTCCCAAATCCTAATGCAAAAATTGAACAAATTTAATGAAAAAATTGAAAAACAAGAATTAGCTAAATATGTGTGGATATATAGGCCACTTAATTATCTTTTAATTACTCTATGTGTTTGGTATCTTTTACCAGAAAATCATTTTTTTAGATAGCATATGTGGATTGAAGGCCACTTACTTTCCCCTACTTAAACTATGTGTGATTTGCAATGATAAAAAACTAAAATTAAAACAAGTTATTTTCTAGGCTAAACTCCAGGAAAAAGTGTCCTAACCATTCATGAAATACCAGAGCACAATTATGGAAAATTTCTTATGGGTTGCCAACACCTTACAACTCCAAAAAATTGAGAAAAAACAATGAAAATTGAGCTCATTGCCTACTATGTGGCTTATCTTCACACAAGCGCGAATATTGCGCATCTGTCTAGACTGAATGTGGGCGAATTACAAAGACTAAAAAATTCCGCTTTCTCTAAGCCAAATTTCTCACTGAGGGTGATTGAAAAGTACTTAGACGAAGCAAGAGTTATTTTGCAGCAACTCTGAGCAGGAGAGAGGACCTGCATTAACAAACATTAGCTCAAAAGAAAGAATCTAGTGGAGTCACCATTCCTGTTTTAGTGTATTTTACACATGGGCGAATGAAATACACTACACTTAATAGTGAGTCTGCTTTCCTACAAGCAAGTCACAGGTCGATTGGTTTGTCAAAAGTTAGTGGAAAAAGTTCAACATGTAATAAGCTAAGTTAAACGGAAACATAGCATGCTACATAAACAAAAAAAAAAAACAAAATAACATGTACAAGAACATGCTCAATCGAGAAAAAATGCTATTAACTCAAAAATGGAGAGCTCCCTCCCTTTGTTAGGTGCTGGTAGTAGTAGAAGATAGAATGCTAAATCTCTTGTAGTGAATCCTTAGAGCTACAGATCTCCAATATCCAAGACAAGGGGGTATCTTCCCCTCAATCTTTCAGCAAGCCTCTCTTCACTCTCGAAGGATTGTAGATCAACGGACACGTGGTGAACTCTTCTCTCTTGGATTGAGGTTTTGGATGGCTAACAAATGAATCCTTCCAATTCTCTTGCTACTAGACAGCACAAGCTGGTTTTCTTCTGAGAAATTTGGTAAGCATAACAATGTGTTCTCATGTTTCTCTTCCCATGGCTAGATTTTATAGACAAATTTCAAATTTTCTCTCCCTTTCTTGGTACAATATGGATGTTGACACAAGAGTGGGGGTATGATTCATTTGTGTGTTGCACTAAAGCCTCAAGGTGGATCCAAGGCGATTATACTTGGCTAGCTTTAGTGAGAATCTTTCTCTCCGAGTGTGCCAAGTGGTCTCGGACGGTGGCTTTCGGCATCCTCGGGATTGCGCTGCTCTTTGAGGGATAGCTTTGCGACTATCAAGGAAAAATCCACAATGATCGCTTGGGGTTAGTGCTTCCTGTGCGTGGTTCAATAATGTTTCCTACTTGACCTTAGGAAAAGTTAAAATTTTCAACTCCTGTAATGTATTTCTTTCCTGTAAATCTTTATTTGTACCTTCTGCTTGACATTTTCTAATGTCTTTTTCTTGTATGATTTTCTAGTGTTAACATTAAGCATGATAGGATTCATCATGTTAGGAGATGGAATCATAGACGCATATGATTGAAAGAAAGAGCTCATCATAAATAAGCGTGAAAGATAGTTGAAATAGAAAGTCTATGGTTGTCACCAATAGAAGGATATAGCTCTTGGTAACCTCATTAGAAGCATAAGTAGTAATTATGGGAAAAAGGAAAGTCATAGTATATATTTCATCATATATCATTCAAAGGAGCATTTGCAAGGTGAGGATGAACAAGATCCTTTGTTGGAATATTAATTGGAAGGTTCACCTACTGAAAGAAGCAAGTATCTCGTAGGGAATTCCAACTTGTATGGAATTCAGGGGATGATGGTGTGATGTAAAAGAAGGAAAATGGATTGAATTTCTTTCAATCAAGGAAGTTTTTGAAGGAATTCTATATGACCTAAAAGAAGATATGAGGTATGCATGCATATATTTGGATAAAAGTCGAGTCATGTCATATGGTTGCAGGAATACATTCTCGACCTCGATAGCATGAACAAAAAAAGGATATCCCCATTTGGAAAAGATGGATGAGGGCATGGGTCGCACATTGACTAGATGAAATCAACATAATATGTCCTCATATGAAGTATGAGGTGGTTGAACAAACTATGATTAGAAGTTCCTGGGAGGAAATGTGTGAACAAAGAAAGGAAGATATCATAAAAATGGAACTATAGAGAAGGAAATCAACATCCAAGAAATATAATATTTGACTATGATATCTCTATGTGAAATATATGAATATTCCGATGAAGTTTGAAAAATAAAGGGATTTTAACATCGTATATCTTTTGCAGATGTGTCAATGTGTATGCAAGATGTTGATGCAAACAGGAAGATGCCACGATGAAAATACCATCACCAAGGTAATCTTGATTTAATGATTTATTTTTCTAATTTGTTTAAATAATATCTGGATGCACTATTGCAGATATGCCAAGGGAAGAGATATAGATGTCTTCTAAAGGTAATTCTCATGTGGTAGGATGAAAGGTATTTAAGGAAACATGACATGAAAAAGGAAGCAAAGAATGAAGGAAGGCCAAATATGGAATAATGGATCACTTTCCAATGAAAAATAAGGATTTAATGACTAACATGATTCATAAATGAAAGTGATGGATGGTATGTTACCTAAGAAAAAGTCCCAAAGGATGAAGAATCCTGAATAAAGAAGAAGAAGAAACTCATGACATCGAAAGAAGGACTACTACAAGTAGTTTTTCATCCTATGGTATCCACCTGTAGAGTTGTTGGAAGCAAGCCCCTGGTCAAGAGGGAGCTTGTTCAAGTCCCCGATTAAGAGGGATATTGGGTACATTCCTTTTATGAGAATGGGTACATTCATTCATTGGAATGGGTATGTCCTCCCTAGTTAAGAGGGAGAGATAGAAACAAAATTCTTGTCTTCACTTGGGAAGATAGAATGGAGAATTTGGTAAGCATATGACATATGATAATATTTGAGGATGCGATCAAGCATCCAAGGTAAAAGTAGTCATAGAGGACCGATATTATTTGAGGAATAGGAATCCAAGATAAGAACTGTCCTGGTGGAACATGCTCTGAGAGAACCTGAGTAGGGTATGTTCCAAGAGAGACAATGATGAGGGTGTCTACAAATCATTGGTCTCACTAGCATTGTGCTTTGATCTTATAGAGAGATACAGAGGTTAGTCAAGGCTTTTCTATATGACAATGATGGATATAATGATGCTATAAAAATGGGTTACCAATTTGACTTTTCTTATGATAATTCTTCATATTGACAATGTCCAAGTACCTTGTCATCAAGTTGGTTGGGTCATCGAACTTCCTTGCATGGAAAATAATAATAGACGTAGTCCTCAAGGAAAATGAAGTTATTAACTAAGGTATCAAAGAATTCTCTCATCCCATATGTAGAAGGGTTGGAGACAAAAAAAGAGATATTTGGTAAACGAGAAGCATTATTTTTTTGAAAGACCAACATAACAAGTTATATCACTAATATATGAACTATACAAGCTAAAATCATTAAAGGATGAAGGGATATCTACATGTCTCATTAAAGAATAAAAAATAAGGAATCAACGTTAGGATCTAGGAATATGATATCTGATAAATAAATTATTACCATTGTACTAAATGCTTTAACTAATGAACAAGGAAACCTTCTTTCAAAGGCCTATGAAAAGGAGAACGCTATCCCATTAAATAATTTGTGGTCACTATTCAATATTAAATAAAACAAGTTGAAGGGAAAAAATGATATATGATCAAATGAGTAGGTTCAAACATTTTTTTTCATGTCAAAAGGAGCAGGGAAATTTGGCAAGTTTGGTCCTCAAAAAAAGAAGATCAATATGTCGTAGATCCAATGTTATGGATCTCATTAATATGGGCACTACAAGAGAGATTTTCCTAATCTAACGAAGGACATAAACAAATGAAGAATAGAAGAATCCCATATCATTGAAGAAGTGGAAGAAGATGAAAAGAAGAAATCCAGGAAGGAGGAAGTAAAAGATCTATACTACTATGAGATAAGTCTTCTCCACCTAGTTCTTTTCAATTTTTGTGAAATATGGCTATCATGGTAGGAAAAATTATAAGCATGATAGGATGCATCATGTTAGGATATGGCATCATAGAATCATACAATTGAAAGCAAGAGATCGTCATAAATAATATTGAAATACATTTGAAATAGAAAGTATATGGATGTCACCTATAGAAGGTTATAGCTCTTGGTAACATCATTAGAAGCATAAATACTAATTATGGGAAAAAGGAAACTCATCTAGTATAAATATCACCATACATCATTCAAAGGAGAATTTGTAGGGTGAGGATGATCAAGATCCTTTGTTGAATCTTATTGGAAGGTTCACCTACTCAAAGAAGCAAGTATCTCACTAGGAATTCGAACTTGTATGGAATTTATGGGATGGTGGTATGATGTTAAAATAATTTAAGCATGACAAGGGATTGAATTTATTTCAATAAGGGAAGTTGTTGAAGGAAGTCTGGATGACCTAAAAGAACATATGAGGTATGTATGCATATATTTAGATAAAAGGCGAGTCATGTCATATGGTTGCAGTAATAAATGCTCTATCTCGAGAGCATGATCAAGAGAAAGGATATCCTCATTTGGAAAAGATGCAGGAAGGCATGGGTCACACATTGACTAGATGAAATCAACATAATATATCCTCATATGAAGTATGAGGTGGTTGACTAAACTATGATTAGAAGTTCCTGGGAGGAAATGTGTGAATAAAGAAAGGAAGAGATCATAAAAATGCAACTATGGAGAAGGCAATCAACATCCACGGACTAGAATATTTGAATATGATATCTCCATGGGAAATATATGAACACTCTGATGAAGTCTGAAAAAGAAAGAGACCCTTGACATTATATATCTTTTTGGAGATGTGTCAATATGCATGCAAGATGTTAATGCAAACTACAAGATGTCATTATGAAAGACCATCACAAATTATCATTAGTTTAGTAGTTATTTTTAATTTGTTCAAATAAATGCATGGATGGAGGATGTGCACGAATTCCAAAGGAAGATATATATAAAGTGTATTTTACAACTGATGCTCATGTGGCAGGATGAAACATCCTTAAGGAAACATGAAATGAAAAAGACAACAAAGCATGAAGGAATGCAAGATATGGACTAATAGATCACTTTCCAATGAAAAAGAAGGATGACACGACTGATATGATTCATGAATGAAAGTGATGGATGGTCTGTGCCCTACAAAGAAGTCCCAAAGGATGAAGACTCCCGAATAAAGAAAAGGAAGTTAATGACATTGAAAGGAGGAGCTCTTCAAGCAGCTATTTATCCCATGATCTCCACCTAAAGAGCTGTTGGAAGCAAGTCCCTAGTCAAGAGGGAACTTGGTCAAGTCCTTGGTTAAGAAGGAGCATGGGTACATTCCTTTTATAGGAATGGGTACATTCATTCATTGGAATGGGTATGTCCTCCCTAGTTAAGAGGGAGAGCTAGACACAACATTATTGTCTTCACTTGGGTAGATAGAATGGGGGATTGGGTAAGCATCTGGCATTCGATACTCTTTGAGGATGTGGCAGGGCATCCTAGATAAGAGTAGTCGTAGGGCACTGATATTCTTCGAGGACTAGGAATCCAAGATAAGAATAGTCCTGGTGGAACATACTCTGAGTGAACACGGGTGGGGTATGTTCTGAGAGAGACAATGATGAGGGTGTCTATAAATCATTGGTCTCGCTGCATTGTGCTCTGACTTTTGGAGAGATAGAGCTGTTAGTCAAGGCCTTGCTATGTGACTATGCTGGATGACACTGATGATATACAAATGAGTTACCAATCAACTTTTATTATGAGAATTATTTAGATTGAGAATGTCCTAGTACCTTGTATGGATTATGAATATCTCCATAGTTAAAAGGGAGTGTTGAAATATGTAATCATCCTTTAATGAAAAGAGAAAAATAAATTTATTATTGTAAGTCTTGAGGCATGGGTTTAATGCTCAAGAGAATTTATTTATAGGTCAAAGCACCCATTGAGTGCTTCTAGGTTTGTTATAAAGTCAATGAGTCATTGTCATGTATGAATGACCCATTTGGGCATGTTACATATTGTAAAGAAAAATTTATTGAGTCACAATCAAGTCAAAAGACCCTCCAATACCTTGTCATGGCTCAAAGTTCAAGTCGGCCTAAGGAAACTTCTAGTCGGCGTAAAGGAAGCAATTCGACCCTATGTGAAGCCTATATAAAGAAGACCCCGATCTCATTTGGATAACACACTCTCACTCACACAAGTTCGATCTTAAGGATGAAAGGAAGTGCGAAGAAGAGGAAGATTAAAGAAGGAGAAAAAGTCGAAGTTTTGGATTTGGTTTTGGGCTACTTCTCTCCGCATGTGCAAAGGAATTAGGGCACATTTTGTTGCAGTAACGCTGCGTTGTAGAATTGAAGTTAGATCACCAAGAAGAGTTGTGTTGAAGAAAATTTGAATTCTCTAAGAAAGTCACCCAAGCGGGAAGAAGTTGTGATTTTGGTACTTATAGAAGTTGTGATTCATAGTTTAGTTATAGTTGCGATTTGCATTTTTTTGTTTAAGTTGCAGGCAAGTTTATGGTTTTGATCAAAGTTATGACTTAGGATTTGATTTTATGGACTAACAGTCGAAGTTGTAGTTTTAAGTTTCAGGTCAAAGTTGCAATTTATGGGCAAGAAATTAAAATTATAGTTTCTAGGCAAAGTCAAAATTATGGTTGTTGGAAAGTAAAAGTTATAGTTGTTGAGTAGGTCAAAGTTGTTGGAAGGAGAATATATTCAAAGAGGAAGCATTGACTTGGTATTGGAGAGGGGTTCTTAGTCCAAGGGTCTAGGTGTGGGAATTAATCAATTGAAAATTCTGTAAAGGAAGAAGAAAAGAAATTACTGTGGTTTCCTCTTGGGCTGGAGAGGGAGGAGTTTATTTGAGCCTGGATATAGCCTAGTCTTTGTGTCTACTGTGTGTTTTACCTTTATGTTTCTGCATTAAGTTTGATAATTGACTCTTGCCATAATATTAATTAGCCTCAGAAACCTCAAACAAGAAGCCAGTACTGGAAAAACGATTATGACTATAAAACTCTTGTCATCCCAATATGCCTATATTTCAACATGAACACACTTATAGGTAATAAGACATAAGTATAGGAAAGAGCAAGCACATTTTGTATTAATGAAAGTAGAAGTTACAACCTTTTACGGATATTGACCTTGTAGATGTCTCCCAACTATCTTCTCCTTCCTTTTCCATAAAGAAATACTTCAATCACAACTCAAGTGCATGCATGGATAATCTGGGTCATGATTTTAAGCAACAAAATAGAGAGAATAATTAAGTGTTGGTACATGAAATAGTGAAATTGGTGAGAAACAACATCCATAAATGGCCACCATGGAGATTTTAATTTAGTCTTCTGATTAAATTAGAAGAAATGCATATCAAATTTATTTATATAAATAATTTGGACAATAAATTAATCGTATCTCATAATCACTTGTAATAGTTAGCGAGTGTGATGGGTAGATTGGCTGCTCCATTCAAGTTGATGGTGGGTAGTGAGGCATGCAAGGTGATTCTGTTTGTTTTAAATTAAAGTTAGGTTAATTGCTGTTAGTTTAATGCATGAGAAATTAGTTAACGAAATTAGAACGTTAAAATCGGTTGCTTAGTTGCAATGATTGTGGCTGATCTAAGTATTAGTGATTTACTATGAGTACTTGTATCAGTTCTAATGGAGACCTAGTTGAGACAAAGGTTAAGGAGAAGTTATCTATCAGAGTTGTATTTATAGCAATTAACTGGTACAAAATTATATACATATGGGATGACCATGATGTATTAAGTAAGGAAGGAGAAAGTAATTATCCTATTTCATATAGATTAATTTCTCGGATTAGTAAACAAGGAAGGATGAAGAGAGGTTAATTAGATAAGTAACTAGCCCAATTTTGTCCCGGATCGGTGTGAGAGAGTCGGGATAGTGCATCGAACTCTTGTGATAAGAATACATTGTATTTTTTCATGATTCCTTGGTTTGTTGTAATAGAGATAGAGGGTTTGGTATGAAAGCTTTTCCCCGGAAAAATATTTGTTGTGGATTGATTTTCTTCTTTCTCTTACTTAGTGTAATTGTTCCATCTTCTTTATTTTCTGCAATTGATTTGTAGAAGGATTCAGTATCTAGCTTTATTCAATTGCTTGATCGGATGGAATCCATTGATAATATGTTTGTATAATTTCTACATGGTATCAGAGTAGGAATTGTTTGGGCGGTGAGTTTGCAAAGAATATATGAAAAATTTAATGCAAAATTTTCAAAAATAAATATCATATTTGGATTCCTTGTGAAAAAATACCCAAATTGAAAAAACAAATTGGTCGAATTGGAGCTCGAATGAGGGAGATATCGTCGATTTAAAATCAATTTTTTTTTAGAAAATTTTGCAACGGGGGGGAAATTACAATGTTCATGAGTGAGAAAAGGAAAGGATGCAAAGGGAAATAAGTCCCAAGGCAAAGAGGGGAAGATATACTTGTCCAAAATCAAATGCTTTCATTGTCATGAGCATGGTACTATGCTTCAAATTATCCACAGAAGAAGGCAAGCAAGAAGGAGCCTGCAGTTGCAGTGGGTGAAGCATTGGCTTCACAGTTCGAGCTTGATTTTAATCTCATTGCATGCATGGCTAGCACTGTAATGGGATGCATGTGGTATTTATATAGTGGTGCCTTGGTCCATATGACAGGGAATAGAGATCTCTTCAGTGACTTGGAGGAGAAGAACCTCCAGCAAAACATAGAGTTTGGAGATGACGGGAGGTATAGTGCGATTGGCATAAGTACAGTTACCTTTCAGAGGGAGAATGGCTCCCATCTAACACTAGAAGATGTTTTGTATGTTGCGGGCCTAAGGAAGAAGAATCTTGTCTCCGTAGTGGTATTAGAAGACCATGGATATGAAGTGATGTTTAGAAACGGAAAGGGGTTCCTTAAACACATAGCCATGGGAAAAATGAAGCAGATCAGTTCAAGATTCAAGAACTTGTATGCTCTTGAGGTTGAGGATGTGTGCAAGGCTTTGAGGAGCAAAGCAGTTTCTAATGACTTGGTGGTTGAGAGGGAGAAATTATCTCTCAACAAGCAACCTCAGAAGCAGCCTCAGAAGGTTGTGGAACAGCCACAGTTGGAGAAGCATAGAGGAGACCGAGTGGAAGAGTCCACTCAAGAAGAGACCTTCAGGAGGGGGGAATTTCAAGCCAGAAAGGCAGAGGGGGTACATGCAGCTATACCTCCAGGTGTGTGGTGGGGCGATCTGCAGAATTAATCCCAAGAAGAAATTTGGGCAGGGTCCATTAAGATGGTGTGTCTCATGGATCGAACCTAGCTACGAGGAGCCCATAGTACAGTAGTAATAGGAAGGATCGGTTAGATAGATGTGGTCAGATGTTAGGAAGACAAAAATTAGAGCGACATATGTCGAATATTGGAGTGCACACCAGAGTTGGCAACAATGCAGAGTGCATGGATGCAGATGTCAACAACAACGCAGAGAGTCTAGTAGACATGTGCAATAGCTATCAGCAGTCAGAAGACTTTGATGACAGATGCATTATACTGACTAAGTTGTTCGGAGGCTATTCAGTTTCAGAAGTTGCATGTGCAAACAACATTAGAGAAGTGTCGCATGCAAAACATTCCAAAGGTACCGGATTGGGATAGATTAATTCCTTTCTTGTTGAGAGGGAGTGTTGAAATTTGCAACAAGAAACAGTGAAATTTCATCCGAAACAACATCTAGAAAATGGCATCCAAAAATGGCTACCATGGAGGCTTTTGATTTAATTATTATTAATTAAATTAGAAGAAATGTATGTCAAATTTATTTATCCCTTAAATAAATTGGACAATGAATTGTAATATTATCTCATATCACTTGTCATAGTTAACTGAGTGTGATAGACTCAGTTAGCTCATGAATTTTGAGTTGAGGGTGGTTGGTGAGGCATGTAGAGTGACTCTATTTGTTTTAGAGTCCAAGTTGTAGTTACTGTATTATTTTAATGCATGAGAATTCAGTTAACTCAATTAAGTGAGTTAAAATCAGTTTAACTAGTTGTAACTGATTGTTGCACTATTGAGAGGTCAAGTGAATTAAATCAGATTCAATTCACATGCAGTGATCTGTCAAGTGACTGATGATTTACTATTAATAGCTGCATGCATGTCAGTTCTGATGAAGACCCAGTTGAGATAGAGGTTAAATGGAAGTTATCTATCAGTTGTATTTATAGCAAATTTCTCAGGCGCAATTATATACACCATAGGATTCCCATGATTTATTGCGCAGTCAAGGAAGGCTAATTATCCTATTTAATAGAGATTAATTGCCTAGGGATTGTGTAAGCAAGGCAAGCTGAGAAGAGGCTGAGAATTAGCTAAATACTAGCCCAATTTTGTCCAGATCAGTGTGAGACAGTCAGGATAGTGCATCAAACTCTTGTGAGAAGAGTGCATTGTATTGTTTCATGATTCCTTGGTTCGTTATAAAATAGAGATAGTGGGGTTTTGAGCAGCAAGCTTTCCCTAGGAAAAAATATGTGTTGTGAATTGATTTTCTTCTTTATTTTACTTAGTGTGATTGTGTGATCGTGTTTATTTTCCGCAATTAATTTGTAGAAGGATTCAGTATCTTGCTTTAGCATATAGCATGATCAGATTGAATCCATTGGTATACACATTGTTTGTATAATTTCTACATTAAGAGTACGCAAAAGCTAACGAGAATGCGGTGGAAGAGTGTGAATTTATAGGGTAAATAAGGTGGTTTTGGATTTTACTAATCTAGCACTTAGATCCACATATGGGGGAGGGTAAGTTCTATTGATAAGATATGAGACCTCAAGTATAGTACTTCGAGATATAATTTAATACTAAATGGTTAAAACCACTCGAGGAGAAACACGAAAAGAGAAGATTCAAAATTATTTTTATTTTTATTGAATTCTAGAGGCCACCACACCACCAACAAAGGAAACATGCATTGGTCGATTAATACCAATTTAAGCATTGCGGTGCATGAAAAGGAAAGTGTGATGGGTACGAAAATTAGGATTTTAAGTTTTTTGACCCAAAATTCTTGTAATATTTGGAGAGAGGATGCTCTAGGCTTTGCGAAGGGATGAATGCAAAGTGTTAATGGATGTTTATTGATACGGATTCGAGACCATTTGATTGGATGTCACAAAATGACACGTAACAACATATATAATGCAATAATAGTTTCAATTCAATCTATTTAAAATAAATTTAAGGTAATATAATTATTATGTGTGTAATAATTATAATATAATTTCAACGGAATCTTGTGAATTTTTGCGATGAAAATATTGTATGTATGAGAAATTAAGTTTGTTTGGCGGATTGAGAGTTCGGATTGCATGTAGAGTGTTGGAATGGGATGTCATATAGAAGGCACCATGAAAAAATATCACCACCTCAAGGGGAGACCAACATCATGACCAAAAGTATCATTTTTATGATATTTGGATTTTAAACTAAACAAAATTGGGCGGTTAAAATTCTTGATTTGAAACTTTTTTTTTGAGTATATCTCGCAGGAGCCAATGTTTGATTAGAGGTGAAATAATGGAGTAAAGAGCCTAGTAACAAGGATGTTGTGGTGACTTGTGTAGCTAGCAGCACTTTGATTACGTCATTGGGACCAAGTCATAAAAGGCACCTTGATTGTAAGACTCCATGAAAATGTAGTGGAGCACACCAAAAATGAACTTGGATATAAAACTCATGAAATGTAGTAAAGCGTGCTAAAAGAAACTTGGATGTAGTTAAAATTTCTTCAATAACCCCGTGGCAGGAAAGCCCCTCATAGAGGTATGATTCTAAGGATGGGGTTACACAAGTGTGAGAAACTAATGGGAGAAGAAATTTGTCACACTCATAGGGATGTGAGCATAAGAGGGATTTTCAATGTAGATAGTGGTGAGCTTGTTACTTGTGGAGATGAAGCAAATAATAACAATAAAAGATAAGTATCATTTTAAAGCATTTCACAATCCAAAATTTTGACTTATTTTGATTTAAATTATTATGATTGATATCATAAGAAGCATTGCTTGTGATATAGGTAAGTTGATCCATCCCATGAAGGATAGATGATGATGGCTACAAAGTGATATAAAGTAGAACAAAGGGGAACATATTCGAGTTGGAAACCCTAGGGACTGAACCATTTGTGGTGACCATAGGAACCTAATGCATTGGTTATGTCCAAGGAAAAATGAGATGAATCCTATTTCCTAAAGGGATACCTTGTGAAAATGGACAACAAAGAAGGAATGTGTCGAAATCTTGGACAATCTGGAGGTGACTAGATCATGAAATATGAATGAAATTACTTGAAATGGCAATGGAGACATGGAAAATGTCGGTGGTATGGTTTATTTAAAATTATAAAGCTCATATTTGTTTATGTTTTTCTATTTATATAACATAGAGACAATGTTTTTAAGGGGGTGGGTTTGTAACATCCCCATAGTTATCCATGCCTTGTTAATATAAAATTATATTTGAAATGTCAACATGGAAAACCATAAGTAGATCATATGTTAATTAATAAATTAAATTAAATTATTTAAAATTAATTAACTACCAACTAAATGAAGGATTTTCATAAATATATAGCCTAAAGGATTCTTGCTTCTTTTGTGCCTTGGAATCCTGTACCCAACATAATTAAATCATTGAGCCATCGGTTGCAGCGAATCAAATCTAGTGACAAGAATATCTTGAGATATGATTGGGGTGGTGAGAGGCATAGGAAAATGCTCATTCCCCCCTCGTATGCGGAGTAAGCTTGATGAAATAAGAGGACGATGCCCCATTTCTAGAGTAGATTGAAGAGCTAAAAGGGTGATTTATTAAACGTGAAGAGTGACAAAAGAATATATTTATCAACAAAATAAGAAGAGAAGGTGTGGTTGGTGGATTTGGATTACTCATCTAGGGGTTTTTATCTAGAGTCGATCATCTTGAGAGGTTGATCTACTAATATTTTGGTTAATTTTGGAGTTTCTTTGGTTATTTTGGTTAATTTTTAAATTTTCTTGGTGCATGATATTTGTCTTCCCATTTTTACGGAGGACAAGGTTGTTCAAAATCGAGTGCAAATAGTGTGGAGAAGTGGAGCATGCGGTAAGAGGAAAGACCATTAAGGTTGATTGTTGAGCCATGGGTTTGATTTATTTGTTACCAATAATTTGTGTAATTAATCCTGTGAATTTTCTCAAAGAAAAGTGGTCACGGTGGTGTTTTCCTCAGTAGTTGATAAACCACCAGGGATAGTGGAATTCCTACCTCACGAGTATCTGCAAAGATTTTTTTGTGTGAAATCACGAGAAAGAAACCCATAGATTGTGGATCTGACTTGAAGGTGGTCAACTACAAGAAAGTTGTAGTGTAGCTAACTTATGGTTGGGGGAGGGGTGAAGTCCCTCCTTCAATTTCCAACCACCTTAATATACTCAAATAGTTTAAATTATTATGTAAATTTGGTTTATGTATTGTTGTATTCCATGTTATCTTCTACTAATGCAAAACTTGTATGCTCATGAATACTATTTGAGGGTCATTGTTATATTCATACTTAACAAGCTACATTAATATCGATCGTTGAAATGAATGGATGAACTATGAAAATTATTTGCATATTCATTATTTACAAGATATTTTTGTATGTCTATGTTTTGTAGATATAGTTGACTTAAGATTAACAAACTATCTTAAAAATATCCGGTTATATTGAATACTAGAGCTGGATAGTTCTTTCCATATCCATGATTTGCGGGTTATCTAACATCCTATGAATTGATTGTGTAATTGGGGAGTGCTCGTGTGTATTTGGTTCATGAATAATGTGATTAAATGTGTGTTATGCTCACACTCTCTTCTTGACGGCAATATCTTATGGTTTAAAGCTAAGCCTACTTAGTGGAGATGTGACGTCTTAGGATAATTTATAACTTTTCTTATTAGTTATGCAATTGTGATTATTCCACATTTATGTAATTAATAAATCATATATGTTTTGAGGAATGAGTTTGACCATCTACTGCAACAAGGAAACATGGTTAGTTGTTTAATATAATTTAATAAAGTATGGAGTTATGTAGTTTCATATTATTTCCATGACTAATAACTATAATGGTTTTAATGCTTAGATATTTCATATTGCTTAAGTGATAAACTATAACTTTCTTGAATAATTATACCAACCTATGTGCATCTTTGGGATAATTTATTTATGCCTCTAATTGAATAAACTTAAGCAACATGTGCAAGGGACCAACAAAACTAGGATGACTAGCACAATGCCCCTTGCATAACAATAATAATTGTGGGACAATTGTAGTGTTGGGGTTTTTCTCACATTAGTTTCATGACTAGTGCATCTCATAGTTATAGATCTTTTTTATGTTCTACTTGGATTAAAATTTTAGGTTCATGGCCATGGGAGTGTTTACTATAGACCATGATCACCCTTGCACCATAACTCTCAATTGAATGGAAGCTCGGGGAAATTTTCTCTTCCATATATTATGTATGTTAACTAGAGATGGATATATTTGGACATCGGGGTTGCAACCTACAATATGTAGAGGATATGGTGCTAGTTGCAGTAGCCCTATTATGAAATTTTATGAACACAACGTAGTGGGAACACATCGAGGGTTGGACGGCGATAGGGCCCACCTTAAGTGTATGGGCAGACCTAAGGGTCCATGGGTGGAGCCTTGTTCCCGGTGGCTTGTGCCCCGAGAAGTCCCCATGTAGGGTCCCATAACCATCGACCCATCGACCGGTTCACAATTCTAGAACTCGCTAAGAAGGTAATAAGAATTTGGTTGAATGGTGGAACACGGCCCCCATCGTCGGTAAATTAGAGCCTAAAAGTGCCCATGAAAGCCTAAAAGTGCCCATGAAATTTTCATGTAATTTCCATGTCATAATATGTAAACCAATCAATATCCTTCAAATTTAAAAAGAGGTACATGTAAATATTTTGGAGGGAAAAGAAGAAAAACTACTTTTTCTAATTGTGTTTTTGGCTTATCTCCTTATAGGTTTACTCAAATTTCAAGTGTAGACACTCGATGGATGCGGAATTAAATTCCACATCCAACGAGTACCTATTATGCATACTCTTGATAAGACCCAAATTGATAAAAATTGAATATACATTAAAAAATGTGTCTTTTAATGTATCTTCAATTTTTATCAATGTGAGTATTCCCAAAAGTATGCATAATGGGTACTCGTTGGATGTGGACTTTAATTATGTATCCAACGAATGTCTACACTTTAAATTTGAGTAAACCTATAAGGAGATAAGCCAAAAATACTAATAAAAAAAGTAGTTTTTTTTTTTTAAATTTTCCCTCCAAAATTCATCACTCTTATTTTATTATTTTCACTATTATTTTATTATTTTTCCTTAGAAGGCCACTTTTAGGCTGAAATTTCATCTAATGAGTGTTCCATATGAACTCTTTGAACATTTGGCTCTTTGCCTTCGGCATTTGTGAAAGTTAGAATGAGACAACATAGAAGTGCGTTCAGTAGACTAGTGCCACGATTTGTTGAGGTTGGGCCCATTAGCCTTAGATCTTTGGGTATTGAGAATTTTAAAATGAGACAATTGAAGAAGTGGGATAATGGAATGGTGTTGTAATGTGTCCAAGTTTGATTGATAGATGTATTTCTACCTTCTTGTAATTTGATTGAATCACTCAAAGATTGGTAGATAGACACGATGTCAAGATATGTTAGAAGTGGGCCCCTCTGCGAGCTCGTAGGATTGAAGAGGGGGTAGTGAGGAAAGTTGATATTAATGATAACCTACCTATCTCCAGTAGAAATATGAGATTAATTATGAGGCCCCCTTTCCTAAATTTAAAACCACCAATAAAGCGGGGGTTTGGTTATTGAAAATTTTATCAAGGTAGTTTCATACAACGTGCGGGTGCATAATAGGGTGGGTGATGAGTATGGGTGGTGGACCTTGGCATGATTGGGAACCATTAAGTGGATAATGCATTGTAAAAATTGTACAAGTTGGATCAGATATGTATCTATATCACCATATCAGAGGAATATTAGGTTGTTGAATCAATCAGGGAACAAATCATTGTAAACTTTGTTCATGTTCTAGTGTAGTTAGATATGGGTTGTCAAATCGGAAGGAATATTGGCCATCCATTGGAGGTGCAACTCACCATGGACAACTGGCCATGTTGCTTTGAAGAAAAATTTGGGTTGTTGATTTGCACCTCAAGATCAACGTTGGATGTATGAAGGTGAAATTCATATGCGTGTGGACAAGTGGAGAATGGACTCTATGTGTAAGTGTCTGCTTAGGTCTCTTCCATGTGGAAGAATCCATGTAAATGTAATATTCTAATTAGATTTTAGCTAATTATAATATTAATTTTCTTTTCTTAATTAAGTATATGAATAAAAGGGTGGAGGATCCATAAGCCAGGTAGTGGAATAAAAACCAATTCCTTAGTGTGAAAGTGGGACAACGCGGTAATGGGTGGGGTAAGAGGTAGAGAGAAACACGGTAAATATTGGAGGATATGGACCAAGAGTACAACATTGTTATGATGTGGTCCGGGGGTGTGAGGGTTCCACAAGAATAAGAAGGGGTGAAAGCGACTAACGGAAAAGAATTATGAGTTATTTGATTTTCCTATCGTTTACGACTTGAGCACGCTTAATTTAGCGGGTACGCGGTGTTGTTTAGCACACGAGTGTCTCTTGATGAGATCCCAACCTGATCACGGGGGGACTTCAAGTGCTCGATCAAGAGAGGATTCCTATTGTACTTGAGAGGATATTTCAATATCCGGCATCGAGTCACTTACGACCCACTCTAGAACGCGCGATCAGGTGAATCGTGCGGTGAAGCATTCAAGGGTGAAATTCGAAGGCACTTCGGCTTGGAATCAAGGTAAGGGATCATCCCTTTAATAGTTGAGCTACAAGGGATTTTTGCATAATTTTATCTATCGGTTCATACCATGGCTACGCATACCCAACGGAATTGCGTTTTTTCAAACCCTTTAGGTGGGTGATTTTTGAGGTCAGCCCGTCACAATCCTTTACGGGTTTACGGTTTTTGAGTAGAGGCCAATGTCCAAATCCATAAATTTTTTGAGCAGAACAACCTCATCTACGCAACCCTATTTAGTCGGTCATGACTTCCCATTTTCAGACGGCCTAGGGAAGGTTCCAGAGTAGCATGCGAGTAGTGTTTGATGAGAAGCAGGGCCATCGGAAATTGATTTTTTGGCTTGAGTGTTATCATTTTGAGCATTGTTGTATTTGATTTTTTCACCTCCATATTAATAAAATGGCTCGAAATGGTTTGGCTCTATTTATGGTGTTTTGATGCATTTTCATATTGTTGCATGTTTTGTCTTTGTTTTCTTTGAATTGTTGCCTAATTTCTATTAGGAATATTACAATGGTATCATAGCTCATAGACTTAGCTCGAGCTGTGGAGCAACTAGTCTATATAAACATCAAATATAGAGAATACATTACGGACCCCAAGGGTACAAAAATAGAGAACGCCGGGGTGTAGATCACATTCGGTAAAGAGGATTGTGTTCCGGTGGAGGAGGATAAAAGGAAGCTCCGTGGCGGAAGAGATGATGGGAAGGGTTTGGAAATACCCTCCTCGAATTAGTGCGGGGATCTTGCCATGGTCAAAAGTGAGCTGAAGAACGAGAGGGAAATCTCGCCCGGGGTTTCCAAAATGGAGAAGGTCGAGGACTTCTCACCATTGGGCAAAGCAACGATTTAGCTGCCACATGCATCACAACGTTCTACCATGCCCACATTCTTAGTAGTGGGTACGAGCGAGGAGGATATAGGTGGTCTTCACGGAAGTCGCAATCTATCTGCGGGATTTTAGAGGTCATCGACTTTACGAAATTTTTCTGGGTGGGATAAACGAAGACGGTTGCGGCTATAACGGAGGAAGGTACACGAAGAGTAATGACCTGCAACGTACCATGGGAATAAATTTTTTTGCTACTTTTGATGGGTCTTTCAGAGTATGGAAAAATCTTGGGTGGATAAGTTAGACATCTATTTTGGTGAATCAAATGGCAAAGGTAGAAGCCATCAAGGTGGCGGTCTTGCACCTTGAAGGAGAAGCTCACAACTAGTGGTTCCATGGGATGTCCACATTGGGTCACGCATGAAGAGTTCACCAAGAGGCTTGATCCAAGTGGATCTACACCAGTAGCAAATGCAAAGGCTTAAAATTCAAAGTGATATAAATGTGGCAAACTCGGTGTCAAGTTGAATATCTTGTCGTCGGGAATCGCAATGGTGTAAACGGTTCGTCAAGCTAAGTCCGTATGTGAAAGTTAGAGCTAGTCAAAGTTGGAAGGTTGGTTGGATGACTGAGTAGCTTAAGGAGGCAAAAATCCCTAGAAATCCGGCCAATCGAGATTCCGATAACTCGGTCGGATTTTGGGTAAATTTGTGGATGTAAAATAATTTGACTCCCTTCGAGCGATTTCAGAGGGAAATTTTAAAAATGGCATATTGTTAATTAAATAAATAAATAAATAAATATATATATATATATATATATATATATATATATATATATATATATATATAGGGAAGCATGCAGCCCCCACCCCTATCACAATAACGATGTAACAAAAATAATATAATATTAGGTGGGGTCGACGGCCATGACCCCACGCCCCAACCTATCGCAACCATAAGTGGGAGGGCCGAGCTTTCAACCACTTCGCCCCCATCCCCACAATATCTGGAGGATAGAGAATAGGTGGGCCACTAGATGGAGGTCGGCCCCCCTGATAAATATATACGGTGGTTTAAAAAAAACAAATGTGCCACTATTTTGGGGAGGGGGCACTGACCCCGGCGCTCGACCTCCTCCCAACCAAAACGGATCCTGGCACCAACTTTGCTAGGGGCTTCCTTTGCGATCGGCCCACACTTTATTATATAAACTCGACCTTTTACAAATGTGCTAGGAAACCAGGAGCGACACGAAGATCAAGGCAGGCAGCGAAGCCCTGAGCCTTTCCAGGGGTAGGTGGAACCATGATTTGGTGGAACCATGAACTGAGCCATTTCCAGAGGGGCCAAATTTATCCGGCGTAAAAAAATCAGGCAAATTTTATATGGATTCTGCACCTCTCGGCGCCACGCATCCAACAGTGTTGTCCATTTCTTCATTAGAGGTCTCCAATTTTCAGGCACTTTTAGCTATGGAGGTATAAGGGTGTAATTTTGCATTAATGCTTGTACTTTCATTTTATTTGCCACTTAATGAAAGAGGGCCTCCCCACTGATTGAGCAGGGCTCGGAGACGTAGTCCCTCCTTGACGAACTCTGATATCAATTCCATGTCTTCTTTGCATGATTTTATGTGCTTCTTTCTTCTTATGTTCATGCCTTTTAAGTTTCATCATTAAGATGCAATTTTACATGTAATTCTTTAATACATATCAAAGCAAAATATTTTGGGTCAAGTAGTATCAGAGCAAGTATTTGTAGATGTGAATTGCATGTTTGTATGCTAACTAGAAACATTCTATGAAGAGGTGAAGGGAAATTAAAGTCTTTTGATCCCGAACGAGACGTGCACATCAAAGAAGAAACATGGATGACGATGTTCGAAATGAGGAGGAGCTAAACTTCAGCAAAAAATTATACACCATGGCAGATCAGGTTGAGAAGTTGTTCTCAAGGCTTCAGAAACTAGAAAGTGCAGGGGAAAATGCTCTAGAAGGACAAGGTTCCACACATGGAGATGATGGAGGGGATCCACCTCCTTCTCCTTCTGCGAGTGGAAGTTCCTCCTCTTCTTCTCATCATCATCATAGGAATTCAGGAAATGCATCTAAGAAACCTTTCTTTAAATTAGATGTCAAATTTGATCTTCCCATGTATAATGGTGAAAGTAATGCAGAAAAGCTTAAAAACAAGATTAGGCAAATTGAAGTCTACTGCAGGATTCAGCAAATCGAGGAGGACGAGGAAAAGATCCAGTTGGCTTCTCTTCAGCTGAATGACACCACTCTTGTCTGGTGGGAGAGAAAATTGCAAGGCAGCTAAAATTTGGGTAAGCTTCTCTCCTCATGGTCAAATTTTGTTTCTGCATTGAGAAACCAATTCAACCCTTTGGGTTATAAGAAAAATGCATTAATGGAATGGCAAAACCTAAGGAAAATCATAGGTCAAAATGTGCAAGAATTCACTGAAGAATTTAGAAAACAAGCATTGAATTTGGGCATTCCATTAGATTCACCAGAGATTGTAACCAAGTATATCGGTTCTCTACATAATTACATAAGACATTCATTATTATTGTTTGAGCCTCCTACCATCGATGAGGTCAGTGTGAAGGCCATGCATCTAGAAAGCAGGGGAACACATGAACAAAATTACCAACCAAGGAGAACTGCAACAACCAAGAGAAGGGAAGCAAAACCCTCTTGTACACATTGTGAGAAAGAGGGGCATGACAAAGAAAGTTGCTGGAAGCTGCACCCTGAGTTGAGACCTGAGAGGAATGACAAAAAAGGGAAGCAGAAGACTGCTACCACCGTGCAGCAGAACCAAGATTCTGAATCAGAGGAAGATGAGAAGGTCACAGTTGCAGGATTTTCACGAGGTAGACCAATTAACCTGGGGTCTGATTTCGGCGATGAAATGAAGCTTGCAGCCTATGGGATCGCAGCAGAAGAACCCATAGACTTGGGTTCCGATTTAGGCGATGAAACAAAAATTTCAATAGATATTGTACCAGATATGAAAAGGACACTTACTGTGGCAGAGTTCCAAGAACTTGAAGAGATTAATCAAAGCATCCAAGCATAAAATACTAAGCTAAGAAGGCTCCTACAGGATGTAAAGGAAGAAAAACAAAGGTTACTACGCCAGTTGCAAGCTAAGGATAAGGCCTTGGAAAAGTTGTGACGTAACCAACTCGAGGTAAAAAGAAACCCTTCAATTTCCTGTACTTTTCATGATGATGAATTCGCTACTTTTGAAAGGCATACTACAGGGATCAGATCCAAACTGCTGAAGAATATGGGGTATCAGGGAAAAGGCCTCGGTATCAATGGCCAAGGCATCGTAAATCCCATCGAAGCTGAGGAATTGCCGCATCATGTAGGACTCGGATACACCAGGAAGGAAGTGGGAGAAAGCTCCAACACAGCTAGTGACCAGCCAACGACAGATGATGAAATCACTTCCCCACATTCCAGTGATAGTGAGGATTCCATGAACACTTGTCGGAGGAACACTAGGGGGAAGTGCTCCAAGGCGACCTGGAAAATTTGGAGGAAAAAGAATCATTGTAGTCCCTAAAACGAAGTGGGACACCAACAAGCCACGTGTCCAATGATCCATGCCCTGAAATCATCGATAGAGGATCCAAAAGGTGAAGATGTTCAACAAATGAGTCCACCAGATTCATTATTAAGTAAAAGATGGCTTTTTAGAGGTATTAGTTGTTATGGCCACAATTTGTAAGTCATGTGTTGCGAATAAATGTAAAAGTGATGATGTGTTTTATTATCGCTTCAAAATGCAACGATGATGTTTTTTTTGGCCTTTTCTTATGAATAGTTGAGGCATTGGTTTTTATTATGTAATCCTTGACCAACGAGTATATGCTATAAAATCTTGAAAAGTGAGGGTTTGTTGAGTCATGTGTGGTCTATACATGGTTGCAAATGATGTACCAAATTTTCATGTAGGTGATTGAAAGTGTGGTTTGGAAAGGACATATGAAATGTGCTGGGTGTGTTAATGCTTTTGGGGTCCAAATTCTCCTAAGTGGGGAGGATTGATCCAGGTGGATCTACACACTAGTGGAAAGTACAAAAGTCTCAAAATTAAAAGTGGCAGAAATGTGGCAAACTTAGTGTCAAGTTGAAGATCTCGTCGACCTGATCGCAACGGTGCAAATGGTTCGTCAAACCGAGTTCGTATGAGAAATTTAGAGCTGGTCAAAGTGGAAGGTTGAAGTGGATGACTTGAGCGACAAGGAGCGACAAATTCACAAAATTTACGCCACGGATTAAAACCAACAAAATATGTTTTGAGCAGAAATTTGTGGGGTCGTTAATTTGACTCCTTCGGTCGGTTTTCCATAAATTTTAAAAATGGCATATTGTTAATTAAATTAAAAAAAATATAAAAATATAGGGGCGGGCCGTGACCCCACCCCTATCCCAATTAACATGTAAAACATAATATAATATTAGGGTACAGGTCGATGGCCATGACCACGCCACCCCAACCTCTGCTGACCATAAGTGGTCGGGGCATGAGGCTGTCAGCACGCACTTTATCCCACCATATGCGGTGGATAAGATAGGCGGGTCACCGTGTGGGTCGAGCCCCCCAATAAACATATATGATAGCTTTAAAAAAAAAAATGCACCAGCTTATTTGGCAGGCGGGGTTTGACGCACGAACTTCTCCCAACCAAACCAGATCTAACGACACACTACGGCTTCCTTTGGGAATTTCGCCTGCAATTTTTATATATAAACTCAACCTTTTGCAAAAGCGCAGACAAACTAGGAGAGACACAAAGATCTAGGTGAAATTGAAACCTAAGTCTTTCTAGGCGGTGGAACCATGATTTTGACCTCGAATTTCGGAGGGCCAAATTTTGCCATGAGTGTCCAATTTGGGAAAAAAAATTGTATGGATTCTACACCTCTCGGCGACGAGTTACGATGCTTTATCCATTTTAAGTTGCAACAAAGGTCTCCATTTTTGACACTTTTACGCTTGGAGGTATAAGGGTGTAATTTTACATTGATGTTTGCACTTTCATTTTATTTTCCACTTAATGAAAGAAGGCCTCACTAATTGAGCGGGTGGGAGATGTAATCCTCTGGACAAATCCATTATCAAGTTCTTGTCGTTTTTTGCATGATTTTATGTTCTTCTCTCTTCTTATTTCATACCTTTTAAGTTTCATGGTTAAGATGTAATTTTACATGTAATTATTTATTCCATCTTGAAGCTAAAGATTTTGGGGTCAAGGCCGGTGAGAGATTTGTGAAGGGATCCAGAGGAGCATTTCGTTGAGTTAGCCAAACCCAAGAAAACATGACATCTGGAGACTTATCTTCGATTTCTTGAAGTTGTCGGTGATGGTTCCATATCTTTCCATGGCTAGGAGGGTGTATATGTTTGTTGAAATATTGGTGGAGCCTGTGCATGGATTAGTCAAATCCACTAGACCGAATACACTTGAGGATGCAGTTGGGAGGACCAAGGATCTATAGGATGTCTTGCCTAGAGCAAGAGCTTCATTTCCCCATAAACCAACATTTCAGTCGAAGGGGAAAGACAGGAGGATTCCACCTCCAAAGGGGAACTAGGGCCATGGGCCTTTGGATGATGATACTTGGAGGGATTTGAGATCGAGGAAGCTATGCTTCACTTTCCAGGAGCCATGGGCACCGGTTCATCGATGTGCCGCGGGAAAGGCACACTACGTTGAGTTCTTCTTCGATAATGAGGGAGAAGAGGAGCATATGAGGAGTTGGAAGGTGATGTAGATGTTGATGCACCAGGGGGAAATTGTTGAGATTCAACAAGATGATGATCCTAGTGAAAATTAAGCACCTACACTAGGTGGGGCTCGTAGGCTATTTTTAGGTGATATGTCTATTTTTAGAATTTGGATCAAAGTCTATTTTTAGAAGTAATATATTTATAGATGGTTGAGCAAATTATATGGATGGATGGGCGTCTATTTTTGGAATTCATGTGAAAAGTTGTTTCGTGGAATGCATGTCTAAAAATAGAATGCATGTCGATTATTATTATTATCTCTTAATAATAATTAGACAATAAATAATAATCTATTATCTTGAAGTGCTTATTTCAATTAATTGATGTGGAAAACAAGTTGACTAGAGGAATTACCAGTTCTAAGGTTGGTTGGTGGGACATGCAAGTGGACTTCGTAACTAAGTGATACAAAGTTGTAACAGAGTTAGATGTGTAGTTATGTGAGTTGTAAAGTAGTTAAACTCAGTTAAGTGAGTTAAACTCAGTTGTGCTAGTTGTAACTAGTTGTAGCTAAAGATACACTAGTGAGAGATCAGTGAATTAAATATTAAATTAATTCACATGGAGTGATCTCACATGCAACTGAAGATTTACTACTATTAACTACATGCATGTCAGATCTAGTGGAGACCCAATTGAGAGATAAGTGAAAGGGACAGTTTGACTATCTGTTGTGACATTAGTGGGTACACTCATGCAACCACACACACATTGGAGATGCCAATGAGAATTGCACAGTCAAGCCAAGGTAGTATCTCATTCATTCATGGATTGTGATCAGCAGGGATTGCGCAGTGGAGGTAGGCTGTCAGGAGGCAGTGAATTGGCGCATGTATTTGCCAATTTTTGTATGACAGTGTGAGACGATTGTATATTGTACTGACAGCTCTTGGATTAGAGCTTTGTATGAGATTGTTTCATGATCCATGATATATACATAATATATGATAGTGGGGTTTTTAGCTTTATGCTTTCTCAGTAAAAACATTTGTGTTATGCGTGATTGATCTTTCTTCATGTGTTTGCAATTGGCGATTGAATTTCCACAAATATTTAAGTAGAAGGATTCTATATTTAACAGTGCATATAATTGTTAGATCAGGAGAATCCAGGAATACATAATTGTATTGAAATTTCTACATAGTATCATCACAAAGAAGATTTCAATATTGAAGCAGTAGTTGAGTTTGTTGGTGGAAACAATTCGAATTTGCTGCAATAATTTCTTGGTTCGACAGTTGAGTAAACATCGAAATGGCTTTCAATGGTTTGCGGCTAGAGTATGCACTCGAGGGCAGCGCGAAATACATTGCATCGAAGGATAGGATGGAGGTGGTGCTTGAAGATAATGGCTTGAAGGAATTCATCGATAGTGATGTTCCTAAGCCCACTTCGACGGATGTTGCATTACTTGACGCATGGAAAAAGAAAGTAGTGAAGACGAGAAGGATTCTATTGGAAGGTGTGTGAGACCATATTTTCTCAAGCCTTCATGGGAAAGCCACTCCATATGCTATGTGGAAGGCTTTAACGGATCTTTTCCAAAGTAGCAATGACCATAGGAAATTGGCGCTGAAGGATAAACTCAGAAAGATCAAGATGGAGAAGGGCGACAATATTCCTAAGTATCTCACAAAGTTTGTCCAATTTCGGGGTGAACTGAGGAGTGTGGGAATCAAGGTTGTTGATGATGATTTGCTGAGTTTGGCTCTCTTGGGAATTCCTAAGAGTTGGCACAGCTATCAAGACTTTGTCAACGGATGGGAAAAACTACTGGATTGGGAATGACTGTGGTCGGATCTAGTGTAGGAGGAGTTCAGGCGGAACACCAGAGATGGCTCTTCATCAAAGCATGATGATGAAGAGGATTGTGCTTTGGCTACCAAGGCAAGGAAAGGGAAGGGGAAGAAATTCCACTCAAAATCTGAGTCTAAAGGCAAGAAGCTAGATTTATCCAAGGTGAAGTGTTTTCACTGTCACGAACATGGGCATCTCACCACTAACTACCCATAGAAAAATAAGAACAAGAAGGTTTCTGGAGCTGCATCTGGTGAGGCCCTTGCCTTGCAATTTGAACTTAATTTCTCCTTGATCGCATGCTTGTTTTCAAATGCAATGGGATCGGTGTGGTATCTTGATAGCGGTGCTTCCTTCCACATGACAGGAGATAAGGAGCTTTTCAGTGACTTGGAGGAGAAAGATATCCAAATGCATATAGAGATGGGCGACGATGGATGATACAGTGCAACCAAAATTGGCACCATTACCTTTGAGAGGGAGTCAGGTAAACCATTTTTGTTGAAAGATGTTATGCATGTTCTAGGTCTGAAGAAAAACTTGGTCTCAGTCATGATGTTGGAGGACAAAGGTTATGACGTTGTTTTCAATGATGGAAAAGCTTTCCTGTGACATAAAACAACATGTCAAACCAAGAGGATAGAGATTCAAGTCAAGAATCTCTACAAGTTGGAGGTAGATGACTACTCTGCAATGGTGGGAAAAGAAGAAGAATTGGTGAGCCGGGATGAGGGCAAATTATGGCATAAGCGATTGGGCCATCTTCACCATGGCGCCTTGAAAATTTTGTAGCAGATTTCTACTGGACTTCCCAAGGGTACACTTGCACAGTTAGATGTGTGCAAGGGATGTACTATGGGTAATTTTCACCTTTCATGAAAAGGAGAATCGTGCTTCGATGATCCTGGAGAGAGTTCACAAAGACGTGTGTGGACCATTCTCGGTTTCTTCAAAAACAAAACACAGGTATTATATTATTTTTGTTGATGAATTTTCTCGTAAATGCTGGATCTTCTTCATGCTAAAGAAGGATCAAACATTCTCAAAGTTTAGTGAGCTTAAGGAATTGGTTGAGAAAGAGTCGAGGAAGCAAGTGAAGGCTCTAAGGAGAGATAATGGTGGAGAATACATCTCGAACGAATTCAAAGAATTTTGTAGCAAAGAAGGAATTCGAAGAGAACTCATAGCGCCTCATAACCCACAACAAAATGGGGTCGTGGAGAGGAAGAAAAGAACGATCGTGGGTGTTGCATGAGAAATGCTGCATGATCAAGGCCTACCAATTCACTTATGGGCGGAAGCATGCAACATTGCGGTTTATGTAAAAAGCCGTTGTCCTCATAGAGTACTTGGCATGAGTACACTTAAAGAAGATTTTACTGGTAAGAAACCAGATGTTTCTCACTTTAAGATTTTTGGCTCATCTGTTTATGTGCATGTGACCAAGAACACCAGGAAGAAGCTGGAGCTGACTGCTGAAGTTGGGATATTTGTGGGGTACACAGGAACACCCCATAAATATCATGTGTATTTTCCAAACAGTGGAATGAATGTGGTGCGACGGGATATAAAATTTAATGAGGAGAAAGCCATGAATTTGTCACTTGAGAGGGAGCTAGACTTACTTTTGGTTCCCAAAGATGAGTCTCTAGATATGGATCAACCACAGGAGGAGGTTCATGGAGTGGAGGAGTCCACTCACGCAGAGCTAAACATCAGAACTCATAGAAGGCGTACCATAGAAGTTGAGAGGCTAGAGCTTTGATGTGGCACAGAATGTAGGAGTCCCTAATTCAATCCAGACAGAGACAGTCTCCTCACCGATTCACTGGATACATGGCTCTCATGAGAAAATGTATTGTGACTGAGCCATCTTCCTTTCAGGAAGCAGTGCAGGAGCCCACATGGGTAGATGCAATGGTGGAGGAGTATGACTCCATTTTCATAAACAGTGCTTGGGAAATTGTTCCAAGGTCGGTTTATAAATCAATGGTAGGTTCTGTAGAAATTTGAATAACTGTTAAATTATTCACCGATATTATCCTGATCACACACTATTTGAGCTTCATGCATAATACATAACCTCTTCTACTATTGATCATCAATTTGCGGAAATTAAACAATCGCATGTGCACATTAAAACCATAAACAATCACACATATAAACATAGTATTTATGGGAAATATTAAAGCTGAAAACCCCCAAATATCTGTATATTATAATGATAGATATCATGTAACAATCATTGTACAAACTCCTCACAAGCTCTCAATACAATCTCCAATTGTTACACACTACACAAGCTCAGATCATACAAAACACATGCTCCAATCTGCTCCACCTGTTAGCCCGCCTCTACTGCGCAATCCAATATGGATAATCATGAGATCAAGGTTCAAATCCCACCAGTATGCACTGCGCAATTCTCATTGGCTTCTCCATCAATGTGTGTGCAAATCTCATGCACCAATATAGTCACAACTGATAGTCACACTTGCTCGTTCACCTACCTCTTCACTAGTCTCCACTGAAACTATCCATGCATTGCAGTTAAATGATGTATTATTTAGTTGATTTATGAGTTAATAATTAGTGAATTAATTAATAATTAATTCACACCAATCTCACTAATTCTATCAATCAGTTAGACTAGATACAACTAGCTCAACTAAGTTAAACTGAACACAACTCCATTAACTGACTCATCAACTCCACCAAACTATGTCACATGAGTTCTAACTTAAGTCAATCATGCAATAGCTCCACTAAACCATAGGAATAACGTAATTCCTTCTGTCGGCTGCATGTGCCACATCCAGGCATCAAACTGAAGTGCTCCAAGAGGATAAGATAATGTTTCGAGTCCAAATATTATTAAGAGCTAATAATATTCGACATATCTATTTTTAGACTGGAAATCTAAAAATAGATTCCACCCAATATGTCTAAAAATATAAGTCCATATATTTTTCCCGATTTAACCAACCATCCACAAATAGCATCCTGCAACTCATAGAACATGATCCATATGTCTAAAAATAGACTTTGCGCCAAAAATTTCCTACGGGCCCACTTAGTGAAGGTGACTCCTTTCTACTAAGCTCCTCATCTTGTTGCAATCTTAACACTCCCTCTCAACAAGATATGGATTATCTGCAACCCCTCTCCTGCCTCTGTGGTATTCAAATTTGCTCCTGGTGATCGCCTTCGTCAAGATATCAGCATCCTGATCCTCCGTAGGAATGTATGAAAGTAACATGATTCTCTACTGCACACAATCTCTAATATGATGATACCAGATGTCAATGTGTTTAGATCTATCATGAAATACTGGATTAACCGAGAGTTTGATGCAACTCTTATTATCACAATAAATCATAGTAGGCTCTAAGTGAACCGAACAACCCGACCAGGATCTTCCTCATCCATATAACCTCGCATGCAGCCAAAATCGCTGCCATATACTCAGCCTCTGCTGAAATGAGTGCCACGGATCTTTGCTTCCTGCTGTACCAAGAAACTGTTCTCGACCCGATACTGAAAATCCCTCCAGATGTGCTCTTTCTGTCCGTTGGGCTCCCTAGCCAATCTGCATCTGTGAAGCCACACAGCTTCACCTCATCTGACTGTCTGTACCACAATCCATATCCCAATGTGCCTCTGAGATAACGTAATACATGCTTGCCTTCCTTCGAGAAGAGCTTGGTTGGCTTAACCATAGCTTATGAAAGCTGGTTAACTACATAGCATATATCGGGTCGTGTCGTGTATTGACCAGATACATAAGCGACCCTACCAACTGTCGATAAACAGTGGCATCCACTACCTCCGCTGAAGTAGCATCCTCCTTCCTCCAACCACCAGGAAGAGGAGTATCAACAGGCTTGCAGCCATGCATGTTGAACTTCTCCAGTATCTCACGGGCATACTTACCCTGAGAAACAAACAGTCCACCACTGCGCTGCCAAATGCGCTGCCAAATTTCCAATCCCAGGAAATAATGAAGGAGGCCCAAGTCCTTCATCTCAAACTCTTTTGCAAGATCCTCCTTGCATGAGAGTATCAACAGCTCATCACCTGTCAAAATCAAATCATCTACATAAAGTACAATGATCTGCAACTTACCCTCCACCACAATCTGGTATAGGTTAGGATCCGCCTCACTCTTGGAGAATCCAAGTCCGGTGAAATAACTGTCTATCCGTGTGTACCAAGCACGAGGTGCTTGTTTCAACCCATACAGCGCTCTCTTGAGCCTACACACATGCGACTCACTGCTGAAGATCTCGAAACCTTCGGGCTACTCTATGTACACCTCCTCCTCAATGACTCCGTTGAGGAACGCAGTCTTCACATCCATCTGATGAATGTGCCACCCCATCTGCGCTGAGAGAGAAAGAATCGTCCGTATGGAAGAATACCTTGCGACAAGTGCAAAGGTCTCCTCATAATCGATCCCCTCTATCTGTGAGAAGCCTCAGGCAACAAATCTTGCCTTGTACTTCTCCACACTCCCGTCAGCTGCCTGCTTCACTTTGTAGATCCATCTCGAACCCACCACTGATTTCCCTTTCGGCCTTGGGACAATCTCCCATGCACTGTTTCTAACAATCGAATCATACTCTTCCACCATGGCATCTACCCATGCGGGATCCTCCACAGCTTCCTCGAAAGAGGATGGCTCCGTCACGATACACTTGCTCATAAGAGCCATGTATCCAGTATACCGGTCAGGTGACTGTCTCTGTCTGCGCTGTGATGTAGGTGCTCCTACAACCTTCTCTGCATCTTGAGCCAGTCGCTCAGCTTCTGTAGTGCACTTCCACCCTCTGATGGTTGGCGCTGCATGAGTGGTCTCTTCCACTCCATGAACCTCATCTTGTGGCTGATCCACATCCCGAGACTCATCCTTAGGAACTAATAGCTCCTCATCTGCATGCAAGTGTGGCTCCCTCTCAAGCGAACACTTCATGGCTTTCTCCTCCTGAAATTTGATATCCCGTCGCACAACAGTCTTGCGACTGTCTGGCAAATACACACGATAGTTGTGGGGCGTATCATTGTACCCCACAAATATCCCAACCTCTGCAGTCGGCTCCAGCTTCTTCCTGGCATCCTTCGTCACATGAATGTAAACAGGTGAACCAAAAATCCTCAAATGGGAAATATCAAGCCTCTTACCAGAAAACGCCTCCTTGGGTGTACTCATGCCAAGTATCCTGTGAGGACAACGGTTCTGCACATATACTGCAGTATTGCATGCCTCCACCCACAAGTGAATGGGTAGGCCCTAATCATGCAACATCGCCCGTGCAACACCCACGATCGTTCTGTTCTTCCACTCAGCAACCCCATTCTGCTGTGGGTTATGAGGTGCTATGAGCTCTCTTCGAATTCCTTCTGCGCTGCAAAATTCCTTGAATTCGCCAGAGATGAATTCACCACCATTGTCGCTCCTAAGAGCCTTCACCTGCTTCCCCGATTCTTTCTCAACCAGTGCCTTGAACTCACATAACTTTGAGTATGTCTCGCTCTTCTTCTGCATGAAGAAGATCCAGCACTTACGAGAAAAATCATCAACAAACCGGAGGTAACTCCTCAAATCGAGAATGTGTATTAGGCGGAAAGAAGGAGGAGGTAACTCCTCAAATCAGAATGTGAATTAGTTGAAGAATTTACATGTATTTATACATGGAGGTGAGGCTATTGGGATTCATCTCCCAATGACTCTTGGCCTTCCTTATTTCCTAATATTAAATAATATACAATATTACATGTGCACACCCATCCCATAGGATTAGGTGTCAACATTCCCCCTTTAATCCGAAGGGATGTTGGTGAGTCCAAGCATCGATTTGAACTTTTCAAACTTTTCTCTTCCAAGTGCTTTGGTGAAGATGTCAGCAGTTTGCTCATTTGTGGAACAATGATGTAGATGGATAGTTTTGGCCTGAACATGATGTCGAATGAGATGGTACTTTGTATTGATGTGCTTTGTTCGATCATGGAACTTTGGGTTCTTGGCCAACTTTATTGCAGAAGTGTTGTCGATCATGAGTGGAGTGGAATACATTTGTTTCATATGCAAATCTTCCAGGATTTTCCGGAGCCACACAATTTCCTTTGTTGCTTCAGCTGCTGCCACATATTCTGCCTCGGTCGTGGAATCTGCTGGAACTGACTGTTTGCGTGATCTCCATGAGACAGCTCCTGATCCAAGAATCATGGTGTAACATGTAGTAGACACCCCACATTTTCTTTATTTGCCATAAAGTACGGGATATAGATCAAAGAGTAAAGTCGCCTACACCATGTGCATATTTGAGTCCAAGAATCTTGGAGTCCCTTCAAGTACCTTAACACTCTTTTCGCAGCAGACCAATGTCCTTCACAAGGTTTTTGCATGAACCTTGAGAGGATTCCAACAGCAAATGAAATTTCAGGTTTGGCAGGGGTCAGGTAGATAAGACTTACTACAAGCTGTCTATACTTAGTTGCATCCTCAAATTCCTTCCCTTCAATAGATGTGAGCTTCAAGTTTTGTTCCATTGGGGTGGCTAAGGGATTACAGTCATCCATGCCAAATTTGTTCAAGAGATCTCCAATGTACTTCTTTTGAGAAAGAAATATGAATTTAGGATGTTGAATTACTTTAATACCCAAATAGTAATGAACATGACCCAAATCTGTCATTTCAAAACCTTTCTTCAACTCTTTCTTCATGGATGCAATATAGCTCTCATTGTTTCCTGTTATCAAAAGATCATCTACATATACCACAAGATATACAACTGTTTTTCCAACTTTCTTAACAAACAAAGTTGCATCATCAAGATCAAAATGTTTGAAGTCAAGTTTGAGAAGATGCTCGGTCAATTTCTCATACCAGGCTCGTGGTGCTTGCTTGAGGCCATACAAGGATTTTACAAGTTTGCAAACTTTGTGTTCTTGACCCTTTATCACAAATCCTTCTGGCTAGGACATATAAACTTTCTCCTTCAGATCTCCATTCAAGAAGGCTGTTTTTACATCCATCTGATGGACTTTCCATCCACTCTGAGCTGCTAAGGCAAAGAGAGTCCGGATGGTGGTCCATTTTGCTGTGGGAGCAAACGTTTCTTCATAATCAATTCCTTCCTTTTGTGCGAATCCTTTTGCCACAAGCCTAGCCTTGTGCTTGTCAAGTGAGCCGTCTGCTTTGTACTTGTTCTTGTAGACCCACTTACGGCCAATTGGTTTTGTTCCCAAAGGCGGATCAACCAGCTTCCAAGTGCCATTCTTTATCAAGGCATCATACTCCTTCTGCATCGCTTCTTTCCATTCATCATGAGAAACGGCTTCTTTGAAGGAAGTTGGTTCATGATCTGTAGACAAACTCAATTCACAGTTATAAGCAATATCCATATCAACAGGAGAATCAGAATTATCTACATCACCTTCGATTTCTTGAGTGGAACTTCTTGTTCCTGTTTTTCCAACCTCATCAGGATGAACATCCTCCAGTGTCTTTGTCAACCATTTGGGAGGACCTTTCTGAGATGGCCCAGGCTGGTCACTTGACTGAGTTGGGATTGATTCAAGATTCAATCTCCCAATTCTGTCGATCACATCATCCAATGTGTCATCCGTGGTTGTTTCTTCATGTGGGGGAGAGTGTGGTTCAGGAAATGATTCCACGGTTTGATTCAATATCGGAATCCCCCCTTCAAGGTGTGGAATCACATTATCAAATTCTTGGAAAGACTTTGCATGTGTGAATCTGTCCAGGCGATCAAGTTGCCGCTCAACAACCTTGTCACTCTTGGAAGATTCAAGAAATATGACATCTCTTGCTATTACAAATTTCTTATTTGCTTCATCATAGAGACGATATCCTTTGGAGGTATTGGAGTACCCCAAGAAGATACATTTTTTGCTTCTAGCACCAAGTTTGTTCCTTTGACCCTTGGGTATCAAGGCATAACAGATGGACCCAAAGACCCTGAAATGCTTTACCGAAGGAATGTGGCCATGCCACATTTCAAAAAGTAGTTTTGTTTCTAATTGAACTTGAAGGACACCTATTCTTTATGTAAACAACACATAGAACTGCATCAGCCCAAAACATCAATTTCACATTCTTGAAAAATAACATGGAGCGGACCATATTTAAAATAGTTTTGTTCATTCTTTCAGCTACACTATTCTGTTGGGGATTATATATAGCACATTTGTTTGATGTTTGATTCCATGCTGACGAAGATAATTTTCAAATTCGTTTGAAGTGTATTCTTTTCCATTATCAATACGTAGAGAGCCAATATGTGTTTGTGCATCATTTTCAATCCATGCATGAAAATTCTTGAAATTTTGAAAAGCATCAGACTTATTCTTCAATAAGTAAATCCAACACATTCTAGTGTAGTCATCAATAAATGTCATCATGTATTTATTTCCATTTGCAGAAGCAATAGGCATAGGGCCACATAAATCTGAATGAACAAGCTCAAGTTTTCTATGTGCTTTGGAGTGTGAATCATGAAATGGCTATTTGCTATGCTTTCCTAGAATACAAGCATCACATTCCTTAGGTTTTATAGGAATTGTAGGCAGTCCATTAACACCATTTTTCTTCAACAAACGAAGGCTTTCATAGTTTAAGTGTCCAAATCTAGCATGCCATAAAAGACTTGATGGGAATGTACCTTCATCATGATGTGAACTGAATGCAAAGTTTTGAGCATGAGCGGATGAACCTTTCAGCTTAAAGAGTCTCCCTTCTTCTATTCCCTCCATGACAAGTGAGTGATCTGATGCTTTTCTGACCTCTGCCTTGCCATCAAACAAGTGAATTGAGTGTCCTTGCTGCCGGATTTCGACCAGGGACAACAAGTTTCTCTTCAACTCAGGGAGGTATAGAACCTCATGTGGGATATGATCAGGAAGACTAGGCAGCAAGCATTGGTACGCAAGCCCGATGGCTTGAGTTTGGATTCCTCCGAGAAATATCTTGCTCCATCAACACCAGTAAGAATTCTTCAAAATCTTTTCTAAATGTCATGTGACATGTTGCTCCTGAATCTAGCAACCAATCATCTCTCCATGAAGTAAATGAAACATCAAATAAGTCTTCAGTTAATCCATTGTTACAATGTGCTAGAACATAATGAGCGGATTCAGGTGCTTTACCTTTGTCTTTGTCATTAGTTTTACCTTTATCTTGATTTCTTTGCTATTGAGTTTTAGATTGCCTGCCCCCCTTTTCTCTGAATTTTCTTCTTCGTCTTCTGCCATCTCTTCCTCTGGATGAATCTGAAGCATGTCTCTTTTCTCTCTGTGCCAAGTATGCAGCCTCTTTAGAAGATAAAGGGACTGTCATCTTCTTTTGAAGGAGGAGAGAAAAAAAACTTTGCTGGAGAATCTCTTTTGAAGGAGAGAAAACAAAAACACTCTTTGCTGGAAAATATACTTGGTTTAAAAAGACAAAAACTATTTGCTAAAAAATGAATTCCGCACCAAAAATATATATATGTATTTTTTGTTTTGTTTGGAGAAAAAAATTTGTATGGGAAGCAGTTTTATGAAATGGGAGGGCGATATCAATGTTATGGGAGGGCGGTATTATGAATTGGAAGGGTGGTATTATGGTATTAGAAACGTGTGGAGGCGTATATGGTAGGGGCGCTGTATGACAGAGAAAGGACGGGGAGTGGTTTAATTATATGTGGGGTCATATATTGAACAAGGGCGGGGTGTTTGTAAATAACGTGGAATGGTTGTTATAAACAATGACTTATTAAATGTGTATGTGTGCCCCGTATATAACCATTGTGCGTGGCGGGGTTCCGTCGGGACAGGGGATAACGGATAGCGTGGGACGGGTGTATCCCGGCGTATGATTAATATTATATATGGCGTGATGCGTGTCTGTATGAAAGACGGCGCGGTAATGAGGCGGTATTGAAAAGCATATGGAACAACGCAATGGTATTACGGGGGAGGGTGTTTGTATATCTATATATATATATATATATATATATATGACAACGTATTATGGGCGATGTATGTATGGACAACATATATATGGTGTGTGTGTGTGGCGGGGAGGTAAACGGCGTAGGTATGGTATGTGCGGTGGTATTATTAAAACAGCGTGGGTATTACAACGCGAACGCGACCTTATCATGAATGAATGATCGTGGGAAGGCGGACAACATGCATTTGGACGCCAATGGACCCGGCTGACATATGGGCGATATGTATTGAATGGTGGAGGGAACCTCGGTGGAGCGGTGTGTAGAGAGAGCATGTGAAGAGTGGGGTGGAAGCGGGAAATATCACAAGTTATGGAGGTAGTTCCATGATGTGGGCGCGTTATATAAATAGTGGTATTGAATGTTATATATCTATTATATATACGAGACAACAACGGTATATTGCGGTGGGTGTGCGGTGGGGAGTAACGTGTGTCACAGTTAAATGGTGAGTCGAGGAAAGAGATGGGTAGAGGCAAGCGAGAGGGAGAGAGCGCGATGGGAATGGAAGTTGAGTTGAGTGAAAAGGCGTTGGGAAGGAGAGGGAGGGCGGGAGGCCATTACAAAAAAAATGGAATGGGATCTTTCGGGACGCAATTTGCGGTGTTTAGGCTGGGGATTGCAAAATCTTCGGGAGGCACGGACGCAAATGTCGAGCTATGCGAGAGAAAAAAAATGCGAATAACATTATAACTGTGGTAGGAACATGCATGTATTAAAAGCTGATTGAGCAAAGGAGAGGGAGTTACACCGGGCGAAATGCCAATGATGGAGCGCTCTGATACCATCTCAAACCGAGTAACTCCTCAAATCAGAATGTGTTTAGGCTGAAGAATGCATATGTATTTATACATGGAGGTAGAGCTATTGAGTTCATCTCACAATGACTCTTGGCCTTCTTATTTCCTAATATTAAATAATACATCTATTTATCTTTACATCACATAGGATTAGGTGTAAACAATATAATCTTATATGCTTTGTTGTCGAAGCTACCTGCGAGAAAGGTCCACACACGTGCAGTAGTGAATTCTCTCAAGGATCGTCGTGGCGTGACTATCCTTCTCATGAAAGGTGGCTTTCACAAATTTTCCCAAGGTACACCCCTTGCACTGATCTGACTGTGCAAGAGTGCCTTTAGGAAGCCCAGTAGAAATCTGCTGCGGTATCTTCAAAGCTCCATGGTGAAGGTGGCCCAATCTCCGGTGCCACAACTCGCCATCATCCCGGCTCACCACTCCTTCTGTCTTGCCTGCCATTGCTACGCAGCCATCTACCTGCAATTGATAAAGGTTCTTAACTCGAACCCCTATCCTTCGGGTCTCACCAGTTGCCTTACTGCGCAAGAAATCCTTTCCCTCGCCAAAGACAACATCATATCCCTTGTCTTCTAACATCGCCACAGAGATAAGATTCTTCTTCAATCCTGGAACATGCATCACTTCCTTCAATCTGAAGGGTTTACCAGACTCCCTCTCAAAGGAAATGGTACCGATACCAGTCGCACTGTATCTACCATCATCGTCCATCTCGATGTGCACTCCAATATCTTTCTCATCCAAATCAGTAAACAAATCTCGATCTCTTGTCATGTGAAAATATGCACCACTGTCAAGAAACCACACTGATCCCGCCACACTTGAGACCAAGCATGTGATCAGCAAAAAATCTAGCTCAAACTACGAGGCTAATTCCTCTCCAGCTACAGATCCAGCAGCCTGCTTATTTTTCTTCTTCTGCAGACAATTTGTGGCATAATGTTCATGTTGGTGACAGTGAAAGCACTTCACCTTGGACATGTCCTGCTTCTTGCCTTTCGCACCAGAATGAGAAGCTTTCTTGCTCTTCCCCTTCTTTAATTTGGCAGCCAAAGTGAAATTCTCTTCATCAGAGTTCCTTGATTGATGAAGATCCATCCCTGGTACTCCGCCTTATCTCCTCTTGCACAAGATCCGACCAAAGTCGCTCCCATCCAGGCAATTTCTCCCGACCATTGACAGAGTCCTGATAGGAATTCCAACTCTTCGGAAGACAAAGGAGATCCAAGCTCACCAATTCCTCATCATCTAAAGTCACCCCCACACTTCCCAGCTCATCCCTGCATTGGGTGAACCTCGTTAGGTACTTGGGCATACTATCTCCTTTCTCCATCTTAATGTTCCTGAGTTTATCCTTGAGCGCCAACTTCCTCTGGTCGCTCTTGCTTTGGAATAAATATTTCAAGGCTTTCCACATCAAAAATGGAGAAGCCTTACCATGCAGGCTGGACACTATGTGATTCTTCACGCCCTCCAATAGAATCCTTCGACACTTTGCTGTATTCTTTTACCAAGCCTCAATTACGGCAGCATCGCTAGAAGTAGGCTTTGGAACTTCAGCGTCTATGAACTCCTTCAGCCCATTGTCATAGAGCACCACCTCCATCCTGTCCTTCCATGCAATATAATTCGAGCTGCCCTCAAGGGCATACTCCAATTGCAATCCGTTGAAAGACATCTCAACTTCGACACCAAGAAAACACTGCTGCAAATTCGAATTCCACGGCACAAACTCAGCACTTCAATGTTTTGCAAATTGCTCCAATGATCAATACTACTCGATACATGTATAAATTTGAATAACTATTAAATTATTCACTAAGATTATCCTAATCACACACTATGTGAGCTTCATGCATAATACATAACCTCTTCTACTATCGATCATTAATTGCGGAAATATAAACAATCGCATGCGCACATTAAAACCATAAACAATCACACATATAAACACAGTATTTATGGGAAAGATTAAAGCTGAAAACCCCCAACTATCTGTATATTATAATGATAGATATCATGTAAAAATCATTGTACAAACTCCTCACAAGCTCTCAGTACAATCTCCAATTGTTACACACTACACAAGCTCAGATCATACAAAACACATGCTCCAATCTGCTCCACCTGTTAGCCAGCCTCTACTGCGCAATCCAATATGGATAATTTCCAGATCAAGGTTCAAATCCCACTGGTATGTACTATGCAATCCTCATTGGCTTCTCCATAAATAATCCTCATGGGCTTCTCCAATCACTGGTTGTTGCAAATATGCAACAGTATAGTCACAACTGATAGTTAACCTCGCTTCTTTCACCTACCTCTTCACTGGTCTCCACTGAAACTGTCCATGCACTGCAGTTAACTGATGTGTTCTTTAGTTGATTTATGAGTTAATAATTAGTGAATTAATTAATAATTAATTCACACCACTCTCACTAATTGTATCAATCAGTTAGACTAGATACAACTAGCTCAACTAAGTTAAACTGAACACAATTCCATTAACTGTCTCATCAACTCCACCAAACTCTGTCACATGAGTTCTAACTAAATTCAACCATGCAATAGCTCCACTAAACCCTAGGAATAGCGTAATTCCTTCTGTCAGCTGCATGTGCCACATCCAGGCATCAAACTAAAGTGCTCCAAGAGGATAAGATAATGTTTAGAGTCCAAATATTATTAAGAGCTAATAATATTCGACATATCTATTTTTAGACTCGCAATCTAAAAATAGATTCCGCCCAGTATGTCTAAAAATAGAAGTCCATCTATTTTTTCCGACTTGACCAACCATCCACAAATAGCATCCCGCAACTCATAGAACATGATCCATATGTCTAAAAATAGACATAGTCTAAAAATAGACTTTGCGCCAAAAATAGCCTGCGGGCCCACTTAGTGAAGGCGACTCCTTTCCACTAAGCTCATCATCTTGTTGCAATCTCAAAATAGATGGATCTACAAGGTAAAGCAAGCTACTGATGGGAGTGTTGAGAAATACAAGGTGATATTTGTGGCCTGGGGCTTCTCATAGATCGAGAGGATTGATTATGAAGAAAAAATTGCACCTGTCTCACGGTATTCTTCCATAAGGACCATCCTTGCTCTCTCAGCATAGATGGGTTGGCACATTCATCATATGGATGTGAGGACTGCATTCCTTAATGGGATCATTGAGGAAGAAGTGTACATTGAGCAGCCTGAAAGATTTGAGATCTTCAACAGTGAGTCACATGTGTGCAGACTCAAAAGAGTGTTGTATGGGCTGAAGCAAGCACCCGATGCTTGGTACACTCAAATCAACAACTATTTCACTGGACCTAGCTTCACCAAGAGTGAGGTGGATGAAAACCTATACCAAATTGTGGTGGAGGGTAAGATTTTAATCATTTTTCTTTATGTTGATGATTTAATACTGATTGGTGATGAGTAGTTGATACACTCATGCAAGGAGGACCTTGCAAAGGAGTTCGAGATGAAGGATATGGGCCTCCTTCATTATTTCCTTGGATTGGAAATATGGCAACGAGATGGTGAAATTTTTGTGTCTCAAGGAAAGTATGCAAGGGAGATATTGGGTAAGTTTCACATGGAGGGATGCAAACACATGGATACTCCTCTTCCAGGAAACTGGAGGAAAGAGGACGCTACATCTGGAGAGGTAGGGGATGCTACTGTCTATTGACAGTTAGTGGGTTTGCTAATGTATTTAGTAAATACAAGACCATACATATGCTATGCAGTGAACTAGCTTAGTTAAGCGATGGTTAAGCCTACCAAGCTCTTTTGGAAGGTGGGAAAGCATGTCCTGAGATATCTCAGGGGCACATCTGAGTATGGCTTATGGTATAGAAAGACATATGAGGTGAAGTTTCATGGCTTCATGGATGTAGATTTGGCGGGAAGCCCAACGGACATAAAGAGCACATCAGGAGGGTCTTCAGTATCAATATCTATAGTTGTTTCTTGGTAAAGCAGGAAACAGAGATCTGTGGCACTCAGTTTAGCGGAAGCGGAATACATGGCAGCAAGTCAAGCCGCATGTGAGGCTATCTGCATGAGGAAGATCTTGGTCAGTTTGTTTGATTCTCATTTAGATCCTACAGTGATTCATTGTGATAATCAGAGTTGCATTAAATTCTAAATTAATCTTTTGTTTCATGATAGATCTAAGCATATAGATATCCGGTATCATCATATCAAAGATTGTGTGCAGTGGAAGATCATGTTGCTTCAGTACATTCCTATGGAAGATCAGGATGCGGATATTCTGACGAAGGCACTCACCAGGAGAAAATTTGAATACCATAGGGACAGGATCGGGGTGAAGGATAATCCCTTTCTTGTTGAGAGGGATGTTGAGATTCAACAAGATGATGATCCTGGTGAAAATGAAGCACCTACGCTAGGTGGGGCTCGCAGGCTATTTTTAGGTGATATGTCTATTTTTAGAATTTGGATCAAAGTCTATTTTTAGCAGTAATCTATTTATAGATGGTTGAAAAAATTATATGGATGGATGGGCGTCTATTTTTGGAATGCATGTGCGAAGTTGTTTCATGGAATGCATGTCTAAAAATAGAATGCATGTCGATTATTGTTAGCTCTTAAAAATAATTAGACAATAAATAATAATCTATTCTCTTGAAGAACTTGATTTCAGTTAACTAATGTGGCAAACCAGTTAAATGAAGGAATTTAGAGTTCAAAGGTTGGTTGGTGGGAAATGCTAGTGGAATTTGTTGTAACTGAGTGATAAAAAGTTGTAACAGAGTTGGATGTGTAGTTATGTGAGTTGTAAAGTAGTTTAACTCAGTTAAGTGAGTTAAACTCAGTTGTGCTAGTTGTAACTAAAGATACACTAGTGAGAGATCAGTGAATTAAATATTAAATTAATTCACATCGAGTGATCTCACATGCAACTGAAGGTTTAATACTGTTAACTACATGCAGTCAGATCCAGTGGAGACCCAGTTGAGAGATAGGTGAAAGGGACAGTTTGACTATGAGTTGTGACTATAGTGGGTGCACACTTGAAACCAAACACACATTGGAGATGCCAATGAGGATTGCGCAGTCAAGGCAAGTCAAGATCGAATTCATTCAGGGATTTTGATCAGCAGGGATTCCACAGTGGAGGCAGGTTGTCAGGAGGCAGTAAATTGGTACATGCTTATGCCAATTTTTGTATGACAGTGTGAGACGATTGTATATTGTACTGAGAGCTCTTGGATTAGAGTTTTGTATGAGATTGTTTCATGATCCATGATATGTACATAATATATGATAGTGGGGTTTTTAGCTTTATGCTTTCGGGTAAAAACATTTGTGTTATTCAATGTGATTAGTATTTCTTCACTGTGTTTGAAATTGGTGATTAAATTTCCACGAAGAATTTAAGTAGAAGGATTTTGTATTTAACGGTGGCATATAATTGTTAGATCGGGGAGAGTCAGGAAATACATAGTGTATCAAAATTTCTACTGGGATCATCCACCTCCATTGGCTGGTAGCGACGGGGGATGGGCATTTTCACCTCTTTTGGAGAAGTCTTTGCATATTTGCGAAGGGTTCCAAGTATTTGACATTGAGAGTTTGAGGCACGGTCTAAGGATAGTGTGTCACAGTGTTGGTGGACAATGAGGCCACACATAACTTCATTGATAATCAACTAGTTTAGAGGAGGGGCATATCAACTGATAGTTTTGATGGATTCTATGTATTAGTCCTAGGTGCCAAAACTATGCAATGTTTAAGGTATGTTACAACGTTAACTGTAACCATGGGAACCTATACGGTGACATATCATTTCTTTGTGGTAGACATTCCAAACACCAATGTGATATTGGGTGTACAGTGGTTGGTTACGTTGGGAAAGGTCACTACAGCTTGGGAGACATCAGAGATGGATTGGATGGATAAGAAAAGCGAGAAGCGCTAATTGATCAGAGGAATGCACACATATCCACCCCAAACAGTCTTGACACACAGGATGGAGGCAGATTTCTAGAAGGGGAACATAGAGTGGGTAGTGAAACTACATGTTTTAGAGGCATGAGTCACAGGGCAGCATGTACACCCTGATGTGCAGTCGATATTAGACCACTACCCTTCAGTATTTGAGGAAATACCACCGGGGTGGCCATCGGATCGAGGGTTCAAGAAAATTATTGAGTTTGAACAGGGGATCCAGGCAGTGATCACCACAACCTATAGGCAACCTAAGGCCTACAGGGATGAGATTTAAATAGCCATCAAGGAGATCTTAGCACTAGGACACATTCGACCCAACACTAACCCCTTTGCTTCTTTTGTGGTGTTGGTGAAAAAGAAGGACAACACTTTGCGGATGCGCATCGACTACATGGCTCTTAATAAGAAGACAATGGAGAACCGATACCCCATCCTCAGGATTGATGAACTGATGGATGATATGCTTGGATCGAAGTTCTTTTCCAATATTTATCTGAGGTCGAGGTACCATCAGATCAAGGTGAGGGACCAGGATGTCCCAAAGACTGCATTCAGATGCCACTATGGCCACTTTGAGTTCTTGGTGATGCCCTTTGGGCTGACCAATGCTCTGGCCACTTTTCAGTCTCGTATGAACCACATCTTCTGTGGTCAGTTGATGAAGTTTGTGTGGTGTTTTTCGACGACATCCTCATTTACATCCGCACTTGGGAGGAGCATTTGCAGCATATTGAGGCGGTATTGCACATCTTGGATGAGAAATTTTTTTATGCCAAACTATCTAAGTGTGAATTTGGATTTACAAAGATGCTCTACCTAGGGCATATCATTGGAGTAGATAGAGTAAGGGTCCATGATAAGAAGATCCGAGCCATTTGGGATTGGCCAGAACCAAAAAATGTGACGAAACTTCGAGGCTTTGTAGGCATTTGCACCTACTATAGGAAGTTTGTCAAGGGGTTTTCCCAGCTAGCATCACCCCACCCGGATCTCACTAAGAGAGGAGCCTTTAGATGGACAGACACTGTGCAAAGGGCCTTTGAAAGGCTCAAGGAGGTGATGAGAATTTTTCTGGTGTTGGAATTGTCAGATTTTATGTAGCCCTTTATGTTGGAGTGTGATGCTTCAGGAGAGGGAGTTGGTGCAGTATTGATGCGAGGAGGTCACCCTATAGCTTTCGAGAGTCGAAAGCTCTTACCGCATGAGAGGTTGTATTCTATATAAGATAAAGAGATTCTGGCCATCATGCATGCGTTGGGTGGCGGGCCCGACCACAACGGTCTCTAGTTTTTTATTGAGCGGCAGGTTGTGGGAAGAAGTAGAATTTGGTCAAAAAATCCAAGCTTATGAATTTGACATTGATTATGCCAAAGGGAAGAACGATGTGGTGGTGGATCTTATCACGGAGACCAACAACGGCGGCTCCTTGATGAGTATTGATACATATTGGAGGGATCGGATGTTGAGTGGAGTATTCTAAGGAGCGCTTCGCATGTGAGATATTGGATGGGCGGTGACTAATGACATGTATTGGGTGATGGATGAGGTCATCTATTACGAGGACAAGATTTTCTTGACAAGAGCCTCTCGGCTCAAGGAGAAGATATTGCACGCGAGCGTAGTTCACAACTTTCAGGTCATCGGAGGTCACCCAAACATCTTGGGCCATAAGAGAGAGGTTCTCATGGGAGGCCTCAAGGAGGACGTACTCCGGCATGTCGGGGAGTGTGAAGTGTGAGGGGCTGAGCCCATCTGCAGGGATTGTTACAATCCTTTCCCATTACGGAGGAAGTGGGAGAACTTCCATGGATTTTATAACGGGGTTGCCTATGGTATAGGGGAAAAGATTGTATTTATGTGGTTGTTGATCGGTGGTAGTATGCACACTTGTTTTCCATCTCCAAATGCTACTGCTTGCTTCACGATTAGTCGAACTATTTTTTAGGGATGTTTTCAAGCTTCATGGTCTCCCCAAGACCATGGCCGTCCACAAGGACGATCGTTTCATCTATAGCTTTTGGAAGGAAGTTTTGCATTTTGGGCTGATCGAAGCCCAAGTTTTAGCTAAAAATTGAAAGTGATCGAAAATTCTTGAGCTTGAACGCCCGGATAGAGTTCATCGCCGAGTTCGAAACGTCGTTCCACCAAAATCCAAGTTCGTATGCATTTGAGTTATCATGCGATTGTTCGTTTTCCAAAACAGTGAAAAATGAGCACAGCAGGTACAATTTTGATGTGGCGAGGTACGGTCATAATTTGCAAAGAAAATCCTCGAGAAACATCCAATGACAACGCTGCCAAGTGGCACCACCAAGTCGTCGATGATGACTAGAGAGTGAATTTTTATTTATTTCCTAAGTACGAGGTAGATTTATTAAATTGGCATTTTGTTATATGGTGGTCAATGGGAAGGGCCACATGGCATTCACGTATCCCCCCTCGGTAGGACGGGTTGGAAGGTCGAATTCTTTGTCCATGTTAATGGTTGGACATTAGTTATGGTGGAATTAATTTTAACATATATAATATATATAGTTCAATATATATATTATATAGTTCTAAAACCCATGGCGGACTCAACTATATTTGGGTAGAACTCCAACTAAACTAGCGGGTTTAAAATTGGCAACGTTGACAAACTTGGAAGAAGAACCCTTATTGTAGAGCTATGTAAAATTTTATGAGGCACAGTGGGGTTGAACCCCTGACCTCCTGCCAGCAAATTGCACGCATAACCAACTCTATTGTCAGGTAATTCTTACCCGTATTGTTCTCCACATACATTTAAAGATTAACTACTGACCTGTTGGGGGTTGGAGGGGGCCAGTCCCCTCCCATGTGACTAACTCTGATGACCAGGTGCGAAGCCAAACAATTCGGTGGAAATTAATCAAGATTAATTAATGTTTAAACTATGGCTTAATGACGTTAATATGTCATTAATGTGTAAAGCGTGGATTATTTTTAAACCAGTTTTATCCGACCACTAATCTAGGATTAGCGCTAATTAATAAAATGCTTAGACTGGAAAAAATTTCGGAGGCAGCGCTAATTTTGGCGGGATTGCAAATTTTAGAAATTTAACTCATAGTTTCTCCAGTTTTGGAGGAGAAATTGGGGCAAAAGAGTTTTTCGTCATAACTCACTCAATTTTCGACCAAACTGAGCTCAGTAAAAGTCATTTATGGTTAATTTTCATGATAGGAACTCAATGGAGAAGGTTGCAGACGCAGAAAAGGTGATCTATAGGTTTTTTAGTACATTTGAATATTTTTGAAGGTCATGGCCAACAGGTGTTGGGTCATTTCCAGAGCATCCAGAGTCTAAATACAGCAAAAAAATAGTCATTTTTGGGAGATTATGATCATATAAAATCATTTTAATAGGTTCCAAGAGGTTCTAAAGCTTGTAACAGCAATTTGAACACACTTGAAGCTAATACAAAGGTCACACTATGAAGCTGGACCAAGGAGATGTAGCCCAAGAGGGGTGAGCTTCTTTATCAAAATTATCTGCGTTAAGCTCTGTTATATGTGCTTGTTGTGTTTATTATTTCTTCTATTCTATGTTTAAAAATTATGTTTTTTTCAGCTTATGACAAACTCATAATTTCACTAAGTACATTGTTTTCCAATCACATGCTCTTAAACAAACTCATGAAGGATAAGTAAAACAATGCAAATAAAATCTTATTTCTGAAACGAAACTAGCACAACATTAACTAGAAAATAATTTCATATGAAGTTGGTATTAGAGCACAAGGTTTCTTGCTTGTTTTACTTGAAGAGTTTTTAATAGTGCAAAATTATTGATGCTTACAAGATTGAGATTTTAGAGAGGAGAAGGGAAGCTATTGATAGCTAGTCCAGAAGTTAGGACATGAAGGAAGAAGGTTGATATAGCAACATCCTTACCAAAAGGACCACTCAAGGCAACACTTGAAGCACAAGAGGAATTAATTGCACAAGAGGCTGAAGTGGTTGAAGAGATACAAGTTGCAGAGATATAGCTTGCATCTACAGCCAAAATGTCAGGCCATGAAGGAGCTCATGAACATTTGGAGGGATAGGATGTCAATAAGGAGTTCAAATAAATGAAAAGTATGGTGAAACTTATGTATGAATATTTTATGGCAAAGGAAGCTGGAGAAGGTTCAAAACACATTCATAAAGAAGAATCTTCAAACAATAAAAAGGATTAAGAGAGGAGCTCAAAATCTAGTGGTGGAAAACCACCTCCTTCTCCACCACCTTGATCATCATCATCATCCTTGTCTGCATCTTCATCTTCCAAACCCACTACAAAAACTCATACCCATACTCATTCCAAGATCCCAAAAGGTAAGACTCTATTACTCAAGTTGGACATCAAATTTGAACTTCCTACATATAATGGAGAAGTTAATGCTAAAAAAACTAGATAATTGGATTCATCAATTAGAAGTTTATTGTAGAATTAAAAATCTACAAGAACACGGTATTAAAATCCAATTGGCTTCATTAAGGCTAGAAGGATCAGCATTAGTTTGGTGGGAGGAAAATACACAAGAGGAAATGCGCATCCATGGTAAGATTTCCATTTCTTGGGTCGAATTCATTTCTTCCATTAAAAGTAAATTCTATCCATTAGCCTATATGCAGAAAGTAATAATGAGTTGGAAAAACTTTAGACATCTTAAAGTTCAAAGTGTCCAAGAGTATACACAAGAGTTTAGGAAAAGGGCTTTATTACTTGGAATATACTTAAATTCACAAGACACACTCTTGAAGTATATAGGAGGTCTACATTCCTACTTAAAACACATTATTCTCATGTTTAACCAAAATAACTTAGATGAAGTATGTGTGCAAGCCACACATATTGAATCAAGGGGTAAAAACATTTTTGAAGAGGGTAGTAAGAAGAAGCCATTCAAGGGTAAGGGAAAAGAGAAAGGAGGAAAATGGAAGGGAAAGAAGAATGCAAGTGTGAAGCAAGAAGGGGAGAAAATTACATGCAAACATTGTTCCAAAGAGGGGCATGATGAAGCCCCCATTGTTACAAACTACATCCCGAATTAAGACCAAAGAAACCAAATAAAAAATGGAAACAAAATACGACTACTACCACACAAAAAGGTCTCGGCTTCAATTCAGGAGATGAAACCAAGATAGTTGCCATGTTTAACAAAGGAAAGGAAGACAAGGCAAGTTCTAGTACCTCAAACATTCACAATAACACTTCAAATTAAGATACAAGGATAGAATTATTCCATGTTAGAGTAATTTCTATTCATACAAAGATTGATGCATTGTTTGATACAGGGTCACAAGCAAACTTGATTTCAGAAGACTTAGTTAAAAAACTAAACCTTGAAACTGTACCTCATCATAAGCCATACCCTTTGGGATGGATAGTAACAATGCCAATTTACAGGTGACAAGGAAATGTATTTTCATATTTGCTATTACTGCAAAGTTTGTCGATGAAGTTGAGTTAGATGTGGTTCCACTTGACATTTTAGGGATTATCTTGGGTAGTCCATATTTGTATGACATGAAAGCGATATTTTATCGTCATCAAAACAAATATCATTTGATCAAAGATGGAGTGGAGTATATTGTGAGAGATCATCGCAAGAAACTAAATATCTCTTTAGTTAATGACGGGCAAATGAAGAGGCTAGTAAATGCAAGTAAAAATTTTGTGTTTGTTATGATCACGAAAAAGGAAGATGTTAACTATGAATATTTTGAAGGATGTGATGACAAATTGAAATCTTATTTGTTTGATGTGGTAAGTTAGCATGGAGAGATGTTTCAAGAACCAAAGGGGTTGCCACCCAAGAGGGGAATTCAGCATGATATTCAACTACAGCAGGATGTTCCACTTCCAAATATTGGTATGTATCGCATGTCAATTATGGAAAGTTTGGAAATCAAGAAGCAAATCCAAGATTTTATAAATAAAGGTGTCATACGCCCATCTACTTCGCCATGTGTTTCTCCAATAGTTTTTTTTCCAAAGAAGGAAGATAATTGGCACATGTGTATCGATTTCTGTGCATTGAACAAAATCACGGTAAAGAATATTCTACACTTCCATGCATTGATGATTTTCTTGATCATTTAAAACATGCAAAGTATTTCACTAAGTTAGATTTGAGAAGTGGTTATCATCAAGTTAGGATAGCTGAAGAAGACATTTGGAAAACTTCTTTCAAGACTAGACAAGGATTGTATGAGTGGTTAGTTATGCCGTTTGGCTTAACAAATGCACCAGCTACTTTTATGAGTGATGAATGATGTACTTAAACCATTTTTAGATGAATTTGTCATTTTTTACTTAGATGACATACTCATATTCAACAAATCAAGAGAAGAACGTGTCATGCATGTGAACGAGGTACTTGATGTTTTGAGAAAAGAGCAATTGTTTCTTAAGATGTCAAAGTGCGAATTTGGTAAGACTTCATTGGTATATTTGAGACACATAGTTGGAGGAGGTGAATTGAAGATTGATCCTTCCAAATTTGAGGTCATTTTGAATTGGCCCAATCCCAATACAGTTACCGAGGTAAGAAGCTTTTTAGGGGCAGCACAGTATTGGAGGAAATTTATTGCTAATTTTTCTTCCATTGCAGCACCGTTACATGCATTGACAAGCATAAATATAGTCTTCCATTGGGGAGATTTGCAGCAGAAAGCATTTGATGCTTTAAAGAAAAAGATAAGTTCAACACGGGTACTAGAAATTCCATATCTAAGACAACCATTTGAGATCCAAACGGATGCAAGTGATTATGCTATGGGAGAAGTGCTCATGTAGCATGGTAACCTATCTCATTTCATTTTGAAACTTTTAATGGAGCTGTGACTAACTATCCTACATATGATAAAGAGTTATATGCATTGGTACAAAGTGTAAAGAAATGGAATCATTACTTGATGGGAAAATAGACCATTATCCATATCGACCATCAACCATTGTAGTACTTACAATCACAGTCAAAGTTGCAGCAATCAAGACATTTCAGGTGGATGGGTTTTATACAACAATTTCACTTGGTTATCAAGTACAAGAAAGGAATCTACAATAAGGTAGCTGATATGCTCTCTAAGCCTATTGTAAATTCAACTATTATTCTCAAGCACAATTCTATTATGCATGAAAGTTACATTGAATAGTATGTGAATGATAGTGATTTTCAAGATGTGTATGAGAACTTGAGTAAGGGAAACCAAGGTGAAGAGTTAGATTATCATGTGCATAACAATTTGTTGTATCACTTGGGAAATTTATGTATACCACAGAGAGAAAGAAACAGTATCATAAGGGAGGTGCACACATCATTGATTACAAGACATATCGGTGTAGGCAAGACAGTAGTGCATCTAAAAAGGTATTGTTATTGGCCACGCATGAATGAAAGCATTTCTCATTTTATTAGAGGATGCTCTTTATGTGCATCAAGTAAGCCTAACAATAGGAAGCTTGGTTTGTAAACACCACTTCTATTTCCTTCTCATCCTTGGGAGAGCATCTCAATGGATTTTGTAGGAGGCCTTTCTATGTCAAGGAAAGGTCATGATTATTTGTATGTTGTGGTAGATAGGTTCAGAAAAATGTGCATTTTGATGGCATGTAAGAAAACTATTACAGCTGAAAAAACCACTAATCTTTTCTTTCAAAATGTATGGATCCATTTTGGTCTTCCTACTTCTATTGTAAGTGATCGAGATTCTTGATTTGTTGGGAATTTTTGGTCAAAATTATGAGACATGATGGATACAAAGTTGAAGAAGAGTACAATATTTCACTCACAAACAGATGGTCAAACAGAGGTGATAAAGAGGATTGTTATTCATCTTCTAAGAGGCTATTGCAGCAAGCATCCCAAGTTGTGGGATGGATAGTTACACTACATACAACATGCATACAACCGGGAAAAACATTCTTCCACAAATACATCGCCATTTGAGGCATGTTTTGGTTACTTGCCAAGATCGCCATTGGACTTTATCTTTGAGAAGGATGTTGCTATAGATGGACATAGTGACATAGATAAAGCAATAAAGTTCATTGAGAAAATTCAGTTGGTACATCACACAGTACAAGAGCAACTTGAGAAGAGTCAAAGCAACTACAAGGAAAGGCATGAAAAACATCAGGTTGATCACAAATTCCAACTTGGAGATGAATTTTGGTTGTACATAAGCAAAGAAAGATTGCAAGGGGAAGGTAAAAAGCTCAAACCAATCCGTTATGGTTCATTTAAAATTCTAGAAAATATTGGTACACTTGCATTCAAGCTAGATTTGCATTCTTATATGCAAATTTATTATGTCGTTAACATTGGTAATTTGAGATTGTTTGAGCCTCCTTTGATTGATGATCAAGGAGAGCATGTTCAGTTGCCATCAATAGATGATTTCTCGCTAGAATATCTTGATAAACTTCAACAAGATCTCATACTTGACAGAAGAATCAGAACTTCAAGAAGAGGGAATGTTGAATACCTTAGAGTTGGACTAAAAGGTCAAAATCCTTCAAAGGAAAAATGGTTGGAGATTGGAAAAGTGAGGGAGTTGTACCCTCACTTGCTGGACAATTGATAATATATTTTGGGGTCCAAAATGCTTCTAGTGGGAAGGAATGATCTAAAGCTCAAGTTTTAGCTAAAAATTGAAAGTGCTCGAAATTTCTTCAAACCTAAATGACTGGATAGAGTTCGTCGCCAAGATTCTGGCGCAACTTGTTTCATCGAAATCTAAGTTCGTATGGCTGAGTTATCGTCTGTTGTTCGTTTTCCAAAACAGGCAAAAAAATTAGCAGAACAGGTACAATGCTGATGTAGCAGGTACAATCAGTAGTTGAAAGAACATCCTCTAGAAAAAACCCATGACACTGTGCCAAGTGGCACCACTAGATTCGTTGATGATGACTAAGAAGTGAAATTTTTTATTCCTAAGTCTAAGTGGAATTTTATTTAAGTTAGCATTTCATTAGATTGTGGCCAATGGGGAAGGGGCATGTAGCATGCCACGTATCCCCCCCGTTGCCAAGATAGGTTGGAAGGTCGAATTAATGTCATATTAATGGTTGGACATTAGTTATGGTGGAATTAATTTTAACATATATAATATATGTAGTTCAATATATATATTATATAGTTCTAAAACCCATAATGAGACTCAACTATATTTGGGAAAATCCAACTAAAGCGGCAAGTTTAAACTTGGAAATGTTGACAAACTTGGTGGAAGAAACCTTATTGGAGAGCGTATGCAAATTTTATGAGGCGAGTGGGTGGGGCAGTCGACATCCCCGAAATGACTCTAATGACAGTGCCAAGCCAAACAATCCGGCGAAGTGTCGGAATTAATTAATGTTTAAACATATAGCTTAATGACGTTAAGACGTCATTAGCACGTAAATATCATATTATTTTTAAACCAGTTTATCTACCCACTAATATAGGATTAGCGCTAATTAATACAACACTTAGATTGGTGGAATTTTTGGAGGTAGCACTAATTTTGGTAGGATTTCCAATTTTAGAAATTTAACTGGCAGTTTCTCCAGTTTTGGAGTAGAAATTGGGGAAAAAGTAGTTTTGGTCATAAATCACTCAATTTTCGACCAAACTAAGCTCAGTAAAAGTTGTTCCTGGCTAATTTTCATGCTAGGAACCTAATGGAGTAGGCTATAGAGGTATAAAAGGTGATCTATGGGTGTTTTAGTACATTTGAATATTTTTGAAGGCGAGGGCCAACAGGTGTTCGGGTCATTTCCAGAGCATCCAAAGTCCAAATACATAAAAAAAATATTCATTTTTGGGAGATTTTGATGTTATAAACTCATTGGAACAGGTTCCAAGAGGTTATGAATCTTGTAAAACCAGTTTGAGCACACTTTAAGCTAATACAAAGGTCACACTATGAAGCTGGACCAAGGAGATGTAGCCCAGGAGGGGTGAAATCTATCAAAATTCTCTGTGTTAAGCCCTATTATATGTGCTTATTGTGTTTACTATTGCTTCTTTTCTATAATTTAAAATTATGCTTTTCAAGCTTATGAAAAACTCATAATTTCACTAAGTACACTATTTTCCAATCACATGCTCTTAAAAAAACTCATGAAGGATAAGTAAAACAAATGCAAAGAAAAGTTTATATCTGAAATGAAACTAGAACAAAATTAACTAGCATGTAATTTTAGATCAAGTTGGTGGGTATCGATTTTACACCCAGTACCAGTTATCACCCACAAACAGATGGATAGACAGAGATAGTAAACAAGTGTTTGGAAGGCTACTTGCGGAACTATTTCTCGGGGCAGCAGAAGGCATGGCTACGCTGGCTTCATCTGGGAGAATACTACTACAACATGACATTTCATATGTTGATCGGTATGTCTCTGTTTTATGCTTTATATGGTTATGGTGCTTTAATATTTTCTGATGTGATGTTTGGAGCAAGAAAGGCCCCCAGGGCCAAGGACTGGATCTAAGAGAGTCAATATATACTCTGTGCTGTTAATGACAACATTTCTACAACTTAGAACCAGTAGAATTTGTACGCAGATCGGGGCCGCATGGAGAAAAAGTTTGAGGTGGATGAT